>PITA01000515.1:239034-269882 GCA_004023965.1 Spilogale gracilis
GGGGGGGGGGGTTAGTCCCAGCAGGGCTCTAAAGTCATGGGGCAGGTGACAGGGATGTCAGCAAACAGGCAGAACAATTTTGCCAGTCTCTGTCTCTCTCTCTCTCGGGCTCTTCAGGACATGCTTGGTAAATCTGCAGGATGGTAAGGCCATGGATCAGACTCAGTGGCAGTATCATAAAAACATCTGATCTCATCCATCAGAGGGCTAGAGTTTTGGGGGAGGGGGGCACCAGACAGATGGGCTACCTAGCTTGCATGGAGACTCACAATGCTTACATTCCTGGGTGTGTCTGTTAATTACACCTTTAAGTAGCACACACTATGGGTTAGAATGACAGTAGGAGGCTGGTATAATTTCTAGGGAATACCATCATTTTTTGTAAGAGAAGTAAAAATAGAGCTAACCTCATTTTGAGCCCCACCCATTTGGAATTTGCTACCTACCTCTGGACGGTTCTGTGAGGCACGTGGTCATGAAAGCAACATGGCCAAACACATAGTAGGTTCTCAAACAGTCCCTTCCCCACCCCTTTGCCCTTTGTCTACAGAAAATACGTTTTCCCAGCAGAAAATTTCTTTTTTTAAAAATTTTATTAATTTTTTTTATTGTTACTAAAATTTTTTTTCCCAGTGTTTCAAGATTCATTCCCCATCCCCCACACCCAGTGCTCCACGTTTTAGGTGTCCCCAGTACCTACCACCAATCACTTTAGAAACACCCATTCAGGCACAATTGCTGGGCTAATTATAAATCACTCCTTTTTGTTCATTAAGCCAGATTCCCCGAGGGCCCCTACAAAGGTGTATTCTCTTGGACTAACTCAAGGCCCTCTGTGTTTGGCAGACCTCCTTTGTCATTCTGGTGTTGGGGGACAGGCCTAACAGGTGTCTTTCAGCTCAGCCGGGTCATATCAGGTTCTTACTAAAAACGCTTAAATTTCAGAAAGCATGCTCAGAGCTCACAGCCTCACCAAATCCATGGGATGCAGACGTGTAATGCGGCTCCTTTAAACACAAACGGATAAAATGTATCTTTCTTTAACATCAGTCTTAATCTGGGAGGTTTGAATATTTAGTTTAAAAGACTGTTATTTCTTTGGATAAGGTAAGATTTCACTCTTAGAAGGAGCTCGTTTGGGCAAAAGCTCTTCACCACCCGCTGGATTTCGTGGTCTGAGATTATATTCTAAATTGCCTACTTGAAGTTAGCTGGTGCAGGTGCCTTGCATGAAAAAAAGTATGAATATGATATTTTTGTTAAGTTGTAGAACAGTACCTTTGTGGTGAAAAAAAATGACAACACCCATAAATATCTTAAGATGTTACATATATAATGAACTTGAAATCTTCTACACAGAGTCCAGCCAGATTGATTCAAAAGAATTTATGCTGGTCACAGTTTATTTATTTATTTATTTGTTTGTTTGTTTGTTTAATGTATTTTTAATTTAATTAATTAGCAAAGCAGAAGACTCTTAACGATGGGTCACAATTTTTAAATTTAAAGAGCACAATTTTCTGAATTCAATAATCATTCATTTTTGAATCCTTGACCTCCTTCATTGAGGTCCTCGGGAACACTTTTTCCAGCACCTCATCTTTGCAAAGCCCTGATCAAAGCTTGCTCTTGATAGTTATAAAAGGAAGAGTATGGCTGTCACTATGAATCCTTGTAGGGTCATGTCTTCACACATATATTTTATTGGAGAGGGAGTGTGTGGTCTCTACTTCTGGAGTGTTCAGAGGATCAGAGAAAGCAGGTCAGACAGAATGGACACCCTGTGCGCCATTCTCTGGCTACACCCCATTTTGAACCTTTTCCACTAGGGGATTGCTTTCTCAAAAACATTGCTTTATTTATTTATTTTTAAATCAATGTCTTTGTGGAATGTCAATGACAAAACTGCTCAGTATAAGTAAACCTAAGACTCATTTCCTCTCTGGCCATCAGTAACAGGAGAGAGGCTGTCCTGAGGCTTTGCTTCTCAGTAGAAACCCTCTGGTCTAGAGACAGGCGAGGCTGGCCCAAAGGCAAAGCAAGACAAAAACAATGAGAGAGAACAGACAGAGATAGAGGTCATGGAACAGATAGAGAATGTAGGAAGACACCCACACATAGAGGGTCAATTGATTTTTGTCAAAGGTGTAAAAGCAATTCAATAGAGAGAGGATGGTCTCTTCAATGAATGGTGCTGGAAGAATTCAATATCCATTTACTAAAAGTTAATTTCAATCCACACCTCATACTCTATGTAAGAATTGACTCAAAATGAATCATAGATCTAAATATAAAATGTAAAGCTGTGAGACTTGTAGAGGAAATCGTAAGAACATCTTTGTGACATTGGCTAGCAAATATTTCAAATTTTTCAACATCAAAAGCATGACCCATGAAAGAAAAAAAATTGATACATTTGACTCATCAAAATTCAGAACTTCTGCTTTTCACAACACAGTTAAGAAAATTTAAAAACACACACACACAAATTAAGAAAAAATATTTGCAAACCTTACATAAAATAAAAGACTTGTATCCTGAATTCACACAAGGAACTCTCAACAAGATAATGAGCAAAAAAAAAACCACAAAAAAAGGGGCGCCTGGGTGGCTCCGTTGGTTAAGCAACTGCCTTCGGCTCAGGTCATGATCCTGGAGACCTGGGATCGAGTCCCACATCGGGCTCCCTGCTAGGTGGGAGGCCTGCTTCTCCCTCTCTCACTCCCCCTGCTTGTGTTCCCTCTCTGGCTGTGTTTCTCTCTGTCAAATAAATAAAATCTTAAAAAAAAAATTAAAAAAAACACAAAAAACAAAAAAACAAAAAACAAAACAACAAAAACCCAGTTTTCAAAAAATGGGCAAAATATTTGAATAAAAATTTCATCAAAGAAGATACACAGGGCAAATAAGTTTGTAAAACATGTTTGCAATCAGTTATTAGAGGATGAACATTAACACTATAACTTAGAAATTACAGCACACTTATTTGAATGGTTAAAAAAAAAAAAGAGCAAAAATAATAGCCCTGACAACACCAAGTGTTTGCAGAGATGTGGAGAAGCAGAGCTTTCAGATGCTGCTAGTGGGTTCCAAAATGATACAGATTCTGGAAAACAGTTTGGAAGTTTCTTGTTAGATTAAACATACACTTGTCATAAGACTCAATGATCCCACTCCTAGGTATTTATTCAAGTGAAAGAAAAGCTTATGTTTACACAAAAACCTTAGGGGAATGTTTATAGAGGCTTTATTCATAATTACCAAGGCTGAAAACACCTCACACATCCCTCAACTGGTATAAGGGTCCCCTGTGGTGGATATGTGCGGTGGCCTACCCTACGAAAGGTCATCCATCACTCATGACATCACATGATTATCATAGGACGTGATGGGGTGGGCATTTTGCGTCTGTAGAGTTCTTCTCCCCAAACCTGCAGTCTAATCGTGAGAAAACCATCAGACACAACCAAATTGAGAGACATTCTATGAAATACTTGGCCAGTACTTCTCAAAACCGTCAAGCTTATGAAAAACGAGAAAAAGATTGAGACATGGTCACTGTTCTTCTGGAACAGAAAAAAGAAAGACATTAAAGGGAAAAATGATTCCAAATAAAGTCTGAAGTTAACAGTATTATGTGAATGTTGGTAGTCTTCACAGGATGGGAACCATTGTTGAAACGGCCCCCTGTTCATGGGTACATAGACACTTTGTACTCTCTTTGCAACTTTTCTGTAAATCTACAATTATTCTAAATGAAAAAAAAATTTAAAAAAATAAGTATGCTGGGCCCAGAGCAAGTATTCACAGGTGATGGATCTTCTTTGGATATGAAAACATCGGTAACAAATGCAGACCGTAAAACTTGCATCTTAGGTTGTGTAAAACTCATAGATGGAAAGGTCTCTTACCAATGTCATTTCACACATCAAGCCTTCACAGTTAGAAGGGGTGGAAGTATTATTTGGCCCAAGCCCTTTATTTGCCAGCTGAAGAAACGGAAGCCTGAGAAAAGGAAACAAGAGGAGGAAAAATATGGTCTCAAAATAGAAACAACAGTAAGAATTGTAAAAATAGTAATCATAAATAACATAAATAACAGTGAATAACATTTTCTGTAACTCAGGCCCTGTTCTAGGGCCTTCCACCCATCATCTGACTCACGACCACCCTACGGGACATTTTATAATAGTCTGTCTTACAGAGGGGGAAGCAGGGGGTCAGAGAGGTTAAGTGACTTGCTCATGATCACACAGCTTGCAAGGCTGAGTTCCTTTGAACTCAGGAAAAGACAGGGAAAACTGGAATTAATTGAGCACCTTACTTACAAAAAAAGTAAGAAAGAAAACAATGTCTCTTAAACCTTAACTCATTTTATTTTCCACACGATTCTACAAGATCTATTATCCCAGATTCACCAAGGAAGAGCACAAGATTTCCATAATCTTCCTGGCACCGAGCTGGCAGGCGGCAGAGCAGAGGTCTGAGCGTGGGGCCCCTGGAACCCAGTCTGCCTTCTGTCTACCAAACCAGTTTCCTTTAAATACCAGTAGAAGGGGCCAGCAAACTGGAGGCTGTGACTCTTTACCTGCTTTCTCTTCCACATTCAGGAAAGCGTAGCTTTCCTTTCCAACCACTTCTACTATTTTCTATCCTACAAGCAGAAAAAAGCATAATAATGATAATGACAATATTCATAATTCCTTAAGACACAAAGAGCTGACCTGGGGCTTTTAAGATCCTTAGGACATAGGAGGACAACCATGACCATTTTACCAATTTCAAAATTCATCTAAATACCTAGAAAGTATTAACAGAGTCGGTAAGATGTTAACATGACAAGATGAGCTGTGGCTGATGTCTGAAGCTTCAGCCAAGCTCTTTACTGTCCACACCAGAGGGTATGAAAAGTGTTAGGTGTATTTAGACATATTGGGGAAACATACAAAGCGATCATCTGTTTGTATCCTCCCCTCCCCACCCCCAGCCCACATGTGGCCACAAATGGAACACATTGAAAAGGTCATGAGAGATCAGGAGATTTAGTGAACTGGGCACAATACAGCTTTGTGGTCCGGTTTATTTTCTCATGACAATGTAAAATATAGATTGAGATAAACTAAAATCCCTCATATTTGGTTTTATAGCTTAAATTCATAAATTCTCTACATTCATTAGAAAGCGATGTACTATCTGCACCCACTTGAAAAGATAGCATCCCAAGGGACAGATACAAGGATATTAAAAAAAAATCCTGATCAAAGAAATATTGCTTCTTTCCTCCTTTCATTGAGCAGATGTGCAATGTGTCCAGAGAAAGAAATAGAAAAATTCCTGAGTGATTTATTTGATGGACCTAGTTTTAACTGAGGTTGTATGCCTGATATCATGACGGGGGTTATTAGTTTCTAGTTGAAAATGACCAGAGAGAGTCCTGTTCACTTCATCAATATGGCCCATTTATAGGTTGTCAGGGAGGACGCATTGTGCAGCCTGGGCTGTCTTAGAGTTATTTCTCTATTAGATGGCTGCTGTCTTTACCATGAAGGCTTCTGGCTATTTAAGAAAACCCAGATCAGAAAGATATGTCCGTTCTAGCCTAGCATTTAAGACGTTAAAAACAGATGCATCACTTGGAAAAATGGGTCTTTGATTCAAAAGCCCATTGTCACCGAAAAAGACACGACAGAAGTCCTATTGGCTACAAAAAGAGTAAGAAAGAAAACAAATATTTTTTAAAACCTGCAGTTTTTCTAGGCAGAAAATTGACTTTTGCTTTTGCTTCAAAAATAGTTTGCATCATCTAGGGGTTTCCTGACTTCATGAAGCAACAAAACTATTTTTAAAAATTGGCAGGGGAAGATCTACATAGAATTGCCAAATTACATTAATTTGTCCAAATAAACTCTTAAATATCTCTCTATGAATTTTATAGATGGTCTCCATCATCCTATAAAGAAAGGACATTTTCACACACATGCACACACATGTACAATTTAATATAACATAAACGTTTTACAAGAACACAACCTCAGAAGGGAAGTACTCCTTTTTAGGAGAAAGAGCCCAGAGGTGCTTTCTCTAGAGACTAAAATATCTATTACCACTTATCAGCAGATGGTCCTTGGGAGCCCCCGGAAGACCTGGCAAAATCTGTGAGGATGGCTGTCACTGTTAGAGGAAATTTTTTTTTGTAATTCCATAATACTTTAGTAAATTGTTACAGGGTGAACAGAAATACTACTACTAATAATAATGGTAGTAAGTGATTAGTAGCATTTATTTAGTATATATTGGTTGTTAGCTCTACTATGTACTTGCTGTGTTGATACATTTTAATTCTTGCAACAACTTATGAAATCAGAATTATTCTGGTAGCTTTCTGGATTAGACAGCCATGGCTAGAGAAGTCCAGAGCTGGCGCTCGGAAACTCGGAAGTAAGTGATGGAGCTGAGATCCGACGTCCAGTCCCTCTGAGCCTGAAACCCGCGCACTAACCCCTCTGCACCCTGCCTCCTTTGGTACTTATTTGCCTGGGGGGTCTGTGGTCAACCCTTTTGGCCTCTAAACCCTCAACACTCAACTTAGTGCCTGACAAATGGTAGACATTTAATGTCTATGTCTAAACAAATGAATCAGTGAAGACTTCTGGCTTGGGAAATTTTTCAAACCTAGGGTGGTACAGGAGACAATGAGATCGAAAACAAAATGAAACAAGAAAACCAAAACCGAGATCATACATGGAAAATGCTTAAAACCACAAGAAGCCCTTGGTATATATGTGAGGGACTTTCATCATGAGGGTTAAGAAATTAGCTCCCCTTGGAGAAAGCGGTCTTGGGTTGGTCTGCAGGGAAAGCACCTTATAGAGGAATCTTCACGCAAGACATCTTCTCTAGAAATTGCAA
This sequence comes from Spilogale gracilis, assembly GCA_004023965.1. Classification (NCBI taxonomy): domain Eukaryota; kingdom Metazoa; phylum Chordata; class Mammalia; order Carnivora; family Mephitidae; genus Spilogale; species Spilogale gracilis. Next base: position 245,944 of record PITA01000515.1, read on the forward strand.
TTTGTAAAATGCCTATGCGCATCACCTTTTTGTTCTTCTTTTGCTGTATATATTATCATTATAACACATTATTACATCACAATAGTGTATATTGTATACATATATATCATATATATGTATCAATACATAACAGAATGCCCCTTATCTCATGAATGATGTACAATTTAATAATAAAACAAAAGCAACCCTTAGACCCTTCTAGATGAAAAGATTTTTAGAACAAATATTGCTTTGTTGGGCCCCAAGGGAAAATTAGAAGAGGTTGAAAATTAGGCTTCTCTTGTGTATAAGATAGAAGTACACTCTTCTTTATTTGAAAAGCAGAATTGACCATTGCCATTCAGCGAGAGCTCCCCAACCTTCTTTCTGGCTCTCCTTTACAGACAGTCTTTCTAAGCTTGAGCTTAGAAATTTGTTTTTCATTTAAGTCCACGGTGCTGTGAAAGCTGGAATTACGAGTGAGACTCTATTACCAGCATCAGGGGCTTTGCATTATTTTCCCAAACCTTTGCAGGAAATTCCCCAAGATGATAATGAGAAAACTATTACAAGAAGATCCATTTGTCTCTGGTTTCTGCACCCTAAATACAAGGTTTCCCAGGGACCATCATTCTCAAAGCACATACCAGGGCCAGACTGAGAAGGTGATGTTCTCATTGCTTTTTATCTCAGTTAACGATATTCCCTACCTCCCCGGAACAGATGTTTCCTTGAGCAAAGTAGCCCTAGCTGCTGAAATGATTTCTAAGTCTGTTCCATCAACAGGATGGAGGGACAAGGAGGCTGGTTACTCTTCTGCCCTTCAGGTGGGTCAAAGTGTTGAAAGTTAGGGTTATCGCTGTAACAGCAAAACTTACAAATGCCTCAGTTTAGCAGGTTACAGGGCAGGTAATGACTTCACTGTCTTTTGCCTTATAAAACAATTCAAGATTACCTAAAATAAAAAGAAGAGGAAAGTTAAATTTGGGATAAATGGATTTCTGCTGGTTTATTTTTCCCCAGGCAAAAAACAGGCTGATTTCTGGCACATAGCACCTCGTGTTTAGACTTGATGTGATTTCAGTATAGGGAGCTTTATAGTCAGCGGTGTCGGGAAGTGAGCAAGCATTTCATACCTTTGCTCCCAGGGAGAGAAATGTTGGTGACTTCAAAATAATCGACTTTGAAATACTGCTCGTACTGTCATCTTATCAGATAGTCAATGTCTTCACTGAGTTTTACAAAAATATTTTCACAAATAAATATTTTAAGAACTGTAGGTCAGTTGAGAGTATCTTTTTGATAGATAATGCATAGGAGATATTATCTTCCATAGATAGATGTGTATAGAAAAGACTATCCTTTTTTACAGATGTGTCTATTTTCCAAAGCTATAGGTCAGCTAAGAACATGTTTCTTGCACCTTCTTCATGGATAAATTTTGGAGAAAAATCCTATAGTAGCATAATCTTGTGCCTATACAGACTCCTTTCATTCAGGACTAACAGAACGCCCCAGACCATCTCAACCATCTGTGCATTAAAACAACCCTCAGCTGAGAAATGACCAGACTCTTGCAGTCGAAACCCCGCTTGAAAGAGATTCGTGTTAAGGACGCAGAAAGCAAAGATGATGTTTGTTTTCTTGTTTTCCAAATAGCCTCAAACACTTGATGGCTGACTGGCCCCAGCCTTTCTGCAGCAAATTAAAAATAAATAAATAAAAATTAAAAAGAAAAGAAAAAAAGCCTCTTCTCTCTAGTAGGTCAGGCATTGAGGGGCATTTTGTTTAAAAGCTCAGTCCAGAATCAGCTGCCTGCCTCCCTTTCAGTTTTCTTTCAAAGTTTTTGTTTTTGTTGTTGTTTTTTTTTTCAACCAATTCCGTTTGCACTTGTGAATGATAATGAATTGGGGCTCTTAGAGGAACTTGAACTTCTTGGATAAAAGATGTGTTCCATGTTTAAGTCATTAACATTGACATGATCATCTTCAGAGATTCTGGAGTCTGTTTATCGTCATAGTCTGTCACAGAGCTTCAAGGGAAAAGGTAGGATCAGGACGCAAGAACCAAGTGATGCAGAGTGATGGGTCTTCTTTCCATGACACAGCCGCTGTCATCTGCCCTCAGTCCAGGGGTAGAGGACACAAAATGCTTCTGACTTCAACAGAAGGCAAATTATTTTCAAGCTGGGTTGAACATCTGCAAACCCGAGTAGATAGAGGTGTCCTTAAAAATGTCCCTGCCCTTTAAGCCTGAGATTCTACTTCTAGTTCTTTCGAAGGAAGCAGTAAAACATAAAAAGGTTCATGTTCAAGGCTGGCCATCTCAGCTTTGTTAATAATAGCAAAAAAACCCATGGCAATCTAAATGTCCAACTTTTGGGGATTATCTAAATCAATGATAAATATAACAGGTAGTGCCCCAATCCAAAAACATACCTTCGAGTAACATTTACTAAGTATAGGAAAACAATCATGGCTTATCATTACGTAAATTACAGCTTTTAAAGAAAATACAGCAGTGAGTCAGATTGTATGAGACATTACATATTTGTGTATAGGTAACAACAAAGCCTGTAGTGCTTTACCAGGGCTTACCAATCGGTGTGTGTGGGGCGTGGGGTAGGGGGGGCAAATTATTCTCATTCATTCTTGGTATTTTGCCACATTTCCTAAATTTTCTGCATTCAACACAGATTTCTTGGGTGATGTAAACAATCCCCCCAAACTCCATAAATGTTGTTTTTAAAAATCAGCATGGATGCAAGCCCTTGCGATCAGGTATTTCATCAGAAGCACAGACGAATGGTCAAGTACACTGGCGAAGGGACTGGCAGACCTGTCTCACTGCACTATTCCCAGCCTTGTATAGTGTTGTCCAAAGGAGGTCCCCTAACATGCTTTTTGCAGCTCCCAGCCCTTTATTAATGCCACATGTGCTCTTGTAAGGTTAAGTTATTAAGTGATATACCATAATTGTCTCTACTCTAAAGTAGACATTTCATTTCGCTCATGTAGCTCTATTTCGGTATCATTTATCACAACGGCTTTTTAAGACCCATCTCAGTGGGCTGCTTCTCTTGTCCCTCTCTTTGAATGCAAGCCGACCTAAACAGCCCCAGTAAGAAATTAAATATAATTACCTATGGAACCGCACAGGGCAGAGTGGGATCGCACCAGCTTCCCAAGTGGAACAAGGCGTCTGGAGGCCCCTCGTCCTGGTTCCTCCCCGGAGTTAATTTGCCTGCATTTCCTCCCTCGTGGAGAACGGTTACATGCAGCCTCACAATGACCTGTTTAGTCGGGAGTGGAAAATTATGTCATTTGCAAGCAAGCTTTCAGCTGTGATATTTTATAATTGTTAAGATGAAAACCCGATAATCCTCTCCCCCTTCACATAAACTGCAATCCATCTTTAAACCTGTGATAATTCCTAAAACCTGCCGCTTAATAAACTAACAGACCCCAGGCCTATGTGATTTTACGGGGAGTCAATCTTTGATCAGCCAAGCTGAAATGGGTCTGATAAGGGGACGCCCTTCCACTCTGGGAGTCGCCACTCGAGTGGCTGATTGCCGTTTCCTCCCGGTCCTCAAGTGCCAAATAAGCAGAAGTCTTCCCGAGCTTCTTATCTCTTTCACTTTCTTCTCGAGATCTCTGTCGCTTTAATCGGGCATGTCTGCTGCTGGTTAACAAGGAAATCCTATGTCAGTTATCGCCAACGACTTCCTGCTGCGGAGCAGTGGGGAATCAAAGCGGCGGAGAGCCTTTTCACACCAGAGTGGTGCAGGGCCTAATTAAATGGCCCTCAGATCCTGCAGCCTGGTGGAGGCCACATGATAGATAGCTAATGAAAGATAGCCTAATTTTTCTGAGAAGCGTTTGGAGAGTGGCGGGCTGTCCGCTGGGGTGCAGGTGCACGCCGGGGTGGGACTGCGTGGGGTTTTTTTCCACTTGTGCTAAATTTAGTGGGTCTGTTGTCAGCACTGGACAGCGGGATGGGAAGGGAGCCAACCTTTGGGAAGATTGCATCTTATTAGACTTGTTCCATAAATCAGAGGTCCAAATGGAGAGCGGGCGGGATGTGCGGGATGATACGGTTGGACGTGAAGTTCAGGCCTGGAAGGAGACCCCTGCCTCTGGAGTAATTCACTGGGCTCAGACATCAGAGATTCCCCCTTCCCACCCCCCACCCCCCACGGAGGAATTCTTGGCTCATATGATGCTGCTTTTAAAAAAATCATTTTCTAAGATCACTGCAAATCGTTACCTTCAAATGACATTCTTGCTGTATAAACTAAATTAATATATACATATATTAGTTTATATATGTATATAATATATGTATAAAACTATACAGTAGCTATATGCAATAATATATATTAATATATAACTAATATGACTCTATAACTAATATTTCACCGATTTTTTTAATCTTTGTGACTCACATTTTCTCTAACAATTTTTGTCTAGCGAGAGCAGTGTCTCTCAAAGTATGGTTCCCTGGGCAAGCAGCTTGACCTGAAAACTCCTTAGAAATGCAAATTTCTCAGGATCCACTGTAGACCTACTGAGTCAAATACTCCAGGGGTGAAACCAGTAACCTAGATTTTAGCATACCCTCCAGATGATTCTGAAGCATGCTAAAATTTGGGAGCCACTGGTCCAGCACATTTCCAAGAAACTCCTTTGTACGTGGCCAGTTTGAGTCATTAATCTTAATATTGCTATTTGTTCAAAAAATTTCAACATGTTACATAATGGACACCCTCCATTATTTAGCCTGACTTGATGCCTGTCTACCATTTATGGAGAGGCATATTTCCAAGGCTGGAATCATTTCCTGAGTTCTGACTCATGATGTAGTACTTTACTGAGTGAGGAAATTTGGGCTTTAATTTAAGGAAGTAGGGAGTGAGAGGTGGTGAGTGTATCCACTGGAATATTTAAATCAATTTTCTAGAGTTAGGATTCTTAGGCTTTTGGATTAAAAAAATTCAAGATACCAGTTAGGGTTAGTTGCTTTTTAGTTTGTAATGGACAATGTTTATCTTTTCTCATATTTTATAAAAGAAAGGACATTTTTTAAAATGACAAAACAATACTAGTAAAGACAAAATTTTAGAGCAAATCTTTTCAATGAAACGAGTTTTTGCTTATGAAAAGCTCCTTCTCTTGCCTTTATTTTCTTCTTTTATTTATTTACTTGAGGATTTTATTTATTTATTTGACAGAAAGTGAGAGAGAGAGAGCACAGCGGGAGAGTGGGAGGGAAAAGCAGACTCCCCACTGAGCAATGAGCTGGACGCAGGACATGATCCCAGGACCCTGGGATCATGACCTGAGCCGTGAAGGCAGATGCTTAACCAACTGAGCCACCCAAGCACTCCCTATTTCCTCTCTTAATGAAAGGTTTGTATGTTCTTTGCCATGACATGGTATCAGTTTGCCAATCAATGTGTAGAAGTGGCCAGATTCTGATTTAATTGGTCTGCTTTGACATCAGAATTTTTTAAAAAGTGAGAACAGCTTTAATGTTTGTAAATCGTCTTGTACTACAGAGGTCCTCAAAGTTTCCTGTGGGCACACTGCCCCAGGGAGCTTGTTAAAACGAATGCAGGGCTGCTCAGTAGATCTGGATCAGGGCCCAGGATTCTTCATGTCTGACCAGTTCCTCGGTGATGCTGTTGCTGCTGGTCCGTGGACCACACTTTGAGTATTAGGGTCCGCGGCCCTCATTGCATTGCTAAGGACCCAGGCATCTAGCAGAAAGCCCAGTGTCTCCTCTCGCCATCTAGGGGCACCAACCCTGATTTCTTAGCGAGGAGAGCCCACCCTCTCAAGGTCAAGCTGGGAGCAGCGTCAAGGACATGGCTGATCCAGCTCCAGGAATGCCTGGGATCCTCACTTCAGAAGCAGCCACCGGAACCCCCCTAGCGAAACCTCAGGGCCTCCCCTGGCTTCCATATATGTTTTGTGGTTGTCAGCCATTCTGTTGTAAATGAGGAGGCCTAAACTTGGTGGAGGCTCATGCTGTGTTGGAGGCCACAGAGGCCGAGTGAGGTGGACAGGAGAACTATGTAGCCAAAGCCTGGTGCTGCCATGAGGACCTTCACTGTACTGTAGGGACCGGGCCTGAGCGCTTCCTGCCAGGGTGCTGACGCAGCCAGAACAGGATTCCCAGCCAGACCAGCTTCAGGGGCGTGGACTCAGGCTCTTTTTCTTTCCCTCTAACTCACATCAGACACGATTTTCTCTCGTCCCTTTAGTTCTACCTGAAGCTTTGCAATACACTTACCTTTTTTATCCCCCCCCCCTTACTATATCTGTGCTGTTGGGCAATTGACTTAACTTTCTGGGCACCTCAGTGTCCTTATCTGTAAAATGGGGTAATATCAGCCACCTAGTTCGGAGGATTGCTTTAAGGATTAGATGAAGTGATACTCACCAAGAGCACCCTTGGAGTTATTTTGTCACATCGATGATATCTGCCTGCCTGCGAACACTTTTGAAAAACATATGGATCAAGGTTGGAAGAGACCTTAGAGGTCATCTGGTTCATTGTACTGAATTTTACAGACAATATCAAATGAGCAGTATCAAAAGACATTTAAAAAAAGGTGTCGGGGCACCTGGGTGGCTCAGTTGGTTAAGCGACTGCCTTCGGCTCAGGTCATGATCCCGGAGACCCAGGATCGAGCCCCACATCGGGCTCCCTGCTCGGCGGGAAGCCTGCTTCTCCCTCTCTCACTCCCCCCTGCTTGTGTTCCCTCTCTAGCTGTGTTTCTCTCCGTCAAATAGATAAAATCTTTAAAAAAAAAAAGATGTCTATTGGGTATCAGTTTTTATGTAGCTTAAATTAGGTGTTCAGGTAATTTAACTCAGTTCAACTACTGATGTTGATAGTCTTTATGTAGAAATTTCTACGGCAAATCACACACAACACACTTTGTAAGATGACTTCAAAATAATACTTTCTGTCCAGAATTATAAGAACTCAACTCATGGGGTGTCTAAAGCAGTGGAAGTTTCTACACTTGGAGTTTGAAGATGTTTTTGAATCTTGCAGTAACTTAGCCTCCCAACTATAGTTTTGAAAACCTTCATTCGTGTCTGAGCTTACACTGACAATTCAGCAAAATTCTGCTCTGGGGAATTGCAGAACAGGCCCAAAGCATGCTGCAGGGAAACATCTAGAAGCCCTACTCAACGCTTCCTCAATCCATTCTTTTGTATTACTGAGGACAACTTCATTTCTGAACAAATCGCATTTCCTCCTCCCATTTAATACCCTTTGCCTCTAAATATAATAGTTGGTATCAAAGGGATTTAATTCCATCTCCAGCATATTTCTTGAATTTATCCAGAGTTTTCCTGTAACTCAGATGCTGTCATATTGCTCTCCTGCTGAAAATTATTCAATATGTCCTTTCTGTGGAATCAAAGACAGATTCCTCATACCAACATTATTTCCTAGTCTGGCCTGAAAATCACTTTATTAACATAGTTGTTCCAAAAAACATTGTACTTACTACTGTTATTACCCCTATTACAAAAATGCACGTATCTTTGACAAAACGTTCACTACATCCAATCATTGTGCAAGGTCATTTATGTGGACAATCCCATTTATGACTAGATACTACTATTATCCTGAGTTTACAGATGAGAAGTTGAGGCACAGGCAAGTTCCATTCATTACTCAGCTACAGAGTAAGGGAACGTGGACTGAGATTCAAGACACTAAGATATGAAATAATTACAAACTGGATGCTGTAGCTCCAACCATCACGACTGCATTCCAGGAAGGAAGAAGGGAGAAGTCAAGTGACAGAAACCTCACCAAAGAACCTCAGCCTATATACCCCTCTCATGAACTTTGTCACATGGCCACTCACGTGCAGGGAAGGTTGGTAAATACAGTTTTCTCATTTTGGCATATAGCTACCCCCAACTAAGCCAGGGTTTTATTAGTATGAAAGTGGAAAGGTAAACACTAAGTGACCTACCAGCTGTCTCCACCCTGAGGCATGAAATTCTCTTTCATTCTGGGGAGGAATTCCATTAATTCCCACTGTGGCTGAAGGACCCCCTATGTATCAAGCCGGCTTTTTGCCTTCCAGTTTCTTCTCTGGGATACAAGCGTACGTGAAGGGCTGAGAGGCACATCTGTCCCTTCTCTGGAAGTGGGAGTGATAACTTATAAAGTGGCCACAAACATGGTTACATGATTGGCTTATCGAAAGATGAACACAACTCTGTACATTTTACATTCTAGCTATGATTCCACTTGGTCTGTGACAATATAAAAACCATCAAGTCATCTGCGCCCTTTTCCTAAACATTCGTCTCACACAGTGCCTGGCTTCTTGGGGAAGGGACACACCGGTGTAGAATATTCTCATCTTTTTCTCTCATGGACTTTGATGCAGCTCTGTCTCTCCATTTTCACTAGTACAGTGTACTTGTACACGCGGGTGCCCCGGATCAGCCCGTGGCCCTCACCTGATAAAACACATTGTGCTGTTGTAGGACTAACAATGACTGAGATTTTATTTTCTTTGGCTTTTTTTTCCCTCCACAACATTAAACTGACTTCTGCCCAGCATTCCAGAACGTTCCAAAGGTAAGGGTAGTGGAGAATTGCTGGAGCACTCTTCCTACATTGAGATGTAAATTGGTTGCTATTAGAGTATTTTAACAGATGAAGATTTGAAGTAAATTTGGGATTTCCTTCACAATGCTAATTTGAGCATTTTCATTTTAAATAAATAATTGAAAATGTCGAACATTTTTGTGTGTGTGTATATATATGCATATACGTCAATATTCATGCTGTCAACTTTTTTCATATTATCAACTTTTAATTTTAAATTCTGTTACATAGGGCGCCTGGGTGGCTCAGTCGTTAAGCACCTGCCTTCATCTCAGGTCATGATCCCGGAGTCCCAGAATTGAGCCCCACATCAGGCTCCCTGCTAAATAGGAAACATGCTTCTCCCTCTCTTACTCCCCCTGCTTATGTTCCCTCTCTGCCTGTAAATAGATAGATAGATAGATAGATAGATGATAGATAGATAGATAAAGTGTGTTACAGATTCACGTGGGAAAGGGGAAGAGTTAGAGCCATTTGCTGTGTATCTCTATTTCATTTCTGGTGCATTAGTGCAACATTACATATCCAATGACATGAGGACAGAGGAAACAGAGACATTTTCCTAGAGGGAAAAGTGCAGAGCTTTGGAACCAGACCAGTGTTGGAAAACAGGCTCACGTGTTCATTGGTAAACTTCCTAAACGGTTTCAAATGGCAGTTTTCTCATCTGCAAAATAGAATGGTAAGGGGACGGACAGTAACAACTAATGTTTTTTGAGGACTTCTCATACGCTGCCTGGTGAGTTTGTTACATACACTGTCTCATTATTTCTCATCATGTGTAATGACTATCATCAGTACCTGCACGGTAGCATGTGTATAAGTGATCTCTGGCCTCATAGCAAGCCCTGAAGATTTAGTGGTCAGAACAACCATTTCTATGGCTCACTGGGAGCTGACATTTAGGCTGGGCCCTGCTGGTTTCCAGTGGGCCCCTCGTAGGTCTACAGTCAGCAAGGCAGCTCTGCCTCTGGGGCTTGGCTGCTGGGGTGATGGAGGTAACCTGGGTCAGCTGTGTCTCCTCACAGCTGGGCTTGGGGGCCAGCTTGGGCTTGTCCATCCGGAGGAAGCTGTACTCAGAGAAAAAGACAGAACACGGGCCTTTTGAGACACAGGCTCAAAACTGGCAGATGGCCCCTTCTGCTGTGTTTGGTTGGCCAAGGTGATGCTCACGCCCAAAGCCAAACTCCCCAAAGGGTGGGGGAACGGTCTGCAGCCTTTGGTGGGAAGAGATACAAAGTCTCAAAGGAAGGAGAAGCACGGCAGCCAGATTTGCACACAGTCTCTTCCACACTGTCTCCCTCTGAGCGTTGTTGTAAGGGTTCATGAGTCATAATAGCCGATCTTATTGAATTCTCACCATCATCCTGAGAGGGAGGTACAATTGTTGTGTCGTGCCCATTTTACAGATAAGTGAGCTGAAGAAGAGAGATGTTTTGGGTTCCTCCCAAAGTTGCTCATGACTAATGAGGATCCACATTGAAATGCAAGCAAATCGGTGACATGAAATGCAGTGAGATGTGATGATGGTGGTGCCTGGGCTCATGTATTACACCAGGGTCACTTTCCTGGCCATGACCATGTGCTATGGTTATGTATGACTTTGTCACTGGGGGAGGCTGGGGGGAAGAGTGCATGGGAACTCTGTACCGTTTCTTGCAACTTCTTGCAAATCTGAAACTATTGTAAAACACGAAGTTATTTGAAAACAGTCGAAGCATTTCGAATACTTAGCTAATGCTCTGTATCCATGTAAGGAGCTGAACATCATGCCTAGTCACACAGTAGGTGTTTAATAAACGTTAGCATCCTCTGCTGAGAGCCCACTACCTGTTTAAAAGACCAAAGAGATACTATCTCAAGCATAAGAAGGGGAGCCACCTCAAACAGCAGAGGAAGGGATGACTCAGATCTGGCCAGAGGAAGTCTGGGATGAAGCAGGGGTCACAGCTAGTCTCCCGTTAGAGCAAGCTCTGCAGTTATAGGGCGAATGCAGATGTGTTTCAGGAATTCTGCTTTTCTAAGGTTACTTTATGGAAACCTTTTTCAGATCTCATGGATCCCCAAGGAGTCTCGTGTCAGAACTGGGAAAACTGGTGGCTAGTCTAATTAAAAGAGAACAGTACGATAGAGGGATGAGTCTAGCTTGATAGGGTCAAGCCATGCATGCCGTCTTACCTCTCAAAGTTAGCAGAGAGAAATTCTTTAACAGAAAAAAAAATACATTAGCAAATGATAGGCTACAAGTAGACCTGGTTAGGTTGGGTTTTCACAAAGGGTGAGATAACAGCCTTTGGAAAAAAAATTATAAAGGACAATAAATAACCATGTGTTAAAGTCACGGAGCTAAGGAGAATAAGGACTATAATAAGTACAGGAAATCAGGTGCTACTGGAAATGGATGTGGTCATGACCCACTGCTTCAGCTGTTTCTATCAGGCCCTGCGCCTGTGCATCAATGATTAGATGACAAGTAGTTGATGCCTAGAATGTTCGGCGAGGACGTTTTCTGGTAATGACTGGTTGGTTTTACTTGTTACCTCGACAGGAGAAAACAAGGACCCTATTAATGATAATAATAATAAAAATCATAATGGCTAACATTTGTTGGGAGCTTATGGTGTGCCAGGAACCCTTTTAAGTGTGTTACCTTGTCTCATTGAATCTTCGCAATCTTTTACGAGTAAGAAAATTGAGATATGGAAGTGCTAGGTGACTTTCAGAGGCATAGACAGCCTCGCTATGGTGAAATTGGGGTGAAATGGTGCATTGCCCAGTAAGGAAACAGGCTCATTCTGGAAAGCGCTTTGGGATACAGTACCTGTTCACATCACCATTCCAATCATTGGACTTTGCCCAAGGAAGGAATGGTGGCACATCCAAGCTCATAACAATGAGGCTCCTTTAACCCCCTCTCTGAGCATAGGACGCAGGGCACTGCATCTCAAGTGGAAAGAATTAAACTTTCTCCAAACTTATCATTTTTGAGCATTTCATCTGGAATTTATTTTTGTTTATGATGTGAAGTCTTATTTCTAGTATTCACCTCCACTCCCACAGCCAACCAGTCATCCCTGGGTCATTTAGTGTATAAACTATCCTCTTCACACTGAATCCAAGTGTCGCCCTTTACATGTGTTATGTTCTCATTTAGAGTGTGATCTATTTCTGGTTCTGTATTTTGCTCGTGATCTATTAATTCATTCCTCTGACATATTGTTTAGATTATGATGCACTGCGTGTATGTGTGTGTGTGTGTGTGTGTGTGTGTGTTATAGTATAGTATAATGAGTTTCATTATTTTGTAAGGGAACGCCTCAAAATATTTTTCTCTTTCAAACTTCTCTTGGTCATTCTCAGATAATTACTACTATATATAAACTTTAAAATAGTTTTAGACATTCCTGATACCCCCTCCTCCCCAAAGAAAAGCATTGGGCTGCTGAATTAAATGGTATTTTCATTTTTTAAGTTAATTTGAGGAATGATGTCTTTATGCTCTTAAGTTTTCTTATATCAGGAACACGCTGTGTTTCTCCCTTCTTTGGGGAGGTCTGATTTTAATCTTTAATATGATGTTGGAGATTTCTTTATATAGGCTCTATGTCTTTATTATTAAATTTACTCCTGGTTAATATGGTGAATAAGATTTTTTTTTATTTCTTTTTTACAGTTTCTATTTTATAACTGGTTTTTGCTAGTGTGACACTCACTGTGGTGCTGACCCACATCCCTGCAGCCTTCCTGCTTAAGTTCTTCCAGACTGATCTAGAAGCACCAGAAATAACATTCTCTAGGAGACTGAAACATAAACTCTCCCGCTACCTCCCCTCGCCCCCAGTTCATTCCTAGGACCACATGGGACGTTCCCTATGACCGGCTGGTAGAAAAGGAAGCACCCAGGTCCGGGGCTCACAGATCGGTCAGCTCGATGGGTTGCAGCAAACTAACGATGAGTGCTTCTGCCCTACACTCTCTGGTAGAGGTTTCACATGCCGCCAAAGACAGCAGCAGGTGAAGTTTTTCCAGTGGGCCTAGCCAGGGATACACCTGTCACCCACTTGCTGGGCAGGGAGGAGTGATCTGACATAAGGATAAACATAGGCTCTCCAGAAGTGGTGAATGGCCTGGCTGTTGGGGCTGTATCTACAAAGATGGCAAGATCAGAGCCAAAGAGATCTGGGATGGTAGCGTGTGGAGGGACCCAAGGGAGTAAGCACATAGTGATCCACATCAGGGCCCTGCAGAAAGGACCCATGGCAGAGGAGACCCTAAATCACAAGGTGGACAGCAGGCCCCCTGCCCTGGCTGCCCTTGCATTGGTAGAACACGCATGGAGCCCTCACGGCAGACCCTTTCCCACCATGGCTGGTGGAGCCGCTCCTGCTGATGCATGCTTGATCTGTTAGCTACCGCAGCCAGAGCTGAGCCCTCAGCATGGTGGGGAAGAAAACTTGCCATTTGGTGATGAATTAATTCTATTGGACCCCTTTCCCCTTGGAGGAAGTGACAATTTGTCATTATTGGGACTGAAACATGTTCTGGGTGTGGGTTTGCCCTTCCTCCTGTGCCATCTTTGCCGGAATCACCGTTCAAGGGCTACAGAGTCTCTGTGCCCACGACACTCCCCTTGTCTGGAATTTGTATGTTGAAACCCTAACCCCCAATGGGATTGTATTTGGAGATAGCGCCTTTATGGAGGTAAGGAAGGTAAAATGAGGTCCTCAGAGTGAGGCCCTGATCTGGTAGCTTTATGCCCTTCTATGAAGGCACCCAAGAGCTGGCCCTCTCTCTGTCTGCCTGTCCATCATGTGAAGACATGGCCAGAAGGTGACCATCTACAAGCCAGAAGACAGTTTTCACCAGGAAGAACACAGTCAGTATCTTGGTCTTGGACTTTCCAGCCTCCAGAACCATGAGAAATACATTTCTGTTGTTTAAACCCTCAGTTTGGGTGCTTCGTTATGGTGGCCACGCTGGCTAAGACGCCCCTCAAATAAATTCCTGGCCTCAAATCCTCATCTCTAGATATGCATCGGAGAAACCAAATTAAGAAAGCCAGTAGAGAAGAAAGCTGTTGGCTTTTGTCCTCTCAAGTATAAATTTTGAACTGATTTTAGACTTTGAGAAAAGTTGCAACAATAGTTTCTGTATATCTGTCCCCCAGCTTCCCCTAATGCCAACATCTTACACAACTCCAGAATGATTGTTAGAACCAGAAACTTAACATCGGCTTGATACCATTCACTATACTAGAGACATTGGTTGACTCTTACCTGGATTTTTTTTTCATTAGCTTCTTTTCTCCCTTCCAATCCTCTCCGGGAAGCTGTGTTGTATTTCGTGGTTGCTTCTTCTTAATCTCCTGCAGTCTGTAGCTATTCTTCATTCTTTTCTTCTCTCATGACTCTGACATTTGTGAAAATTATTAATAATCATCTTGTCAAATGTTACTCAGTTTGGATTTGTTTGGTATTTTCTCATAATTGGACCGAGGTTTTACGTTTTTGGTGGGATTAAAAGAAAACGATGCTGTGTATCCTACTTGGTACCTGATAGAAAAAGGGTTGCTGATGGGCTCAGTCAGTAGAGCATGGGACTCTTGATCTCAGGGTTGTTAGTTCAAGTCTCATATTCAGCATGAAGCCTACTTAAAAGAAAAAAAGCGGGACGCCTGGGTGGCTCAGTTGGTTAAGCGACTGCCTTCGGCCCAGGTCATGATCCCGGAGAGCCGGGATCGAGTCCCACATCGGGCTCCCTGCTCGGCGGGAAGCCTGCTTCTCCCTCTCTCACTCCCCCTGCTTGTGTTCCCTCTCTAGCTGTGTTTCTCTCTGTCAAATAAATAAAATCTTTAAAAAAAAAAAAGAAAGAAAGAAAGAAAAAAAGCTCAAGGCATCAAAACGATTCTCTTTAAAAAAAGGGGGGAGTCGGGGCGCCTGGGTGGCTCAGTTGGTTAAGCAACTGCCTTCAGCTCAGGTCATGATCCTGGAGACCCAGGATCGAGTCCCACATCGGGCTCCCTGTTTGGCGGGAAGCCTGCTTCTCCCTCTCTCACTCCCCCTGCTTGTGTTCCCTCTCTGGCTGTGTTTCTCTCTGTCAAATAAATAAAATCTTTAAAAAAAAAGGGGGGGTAGTCCCTGGTGTAACATCCCTGGTGATGTTTACTCTGATCACTACATTAAACTGATTTCTGCTTGGTTTCTCTACCATAAAGTTACTTCTTTGCCTTTGTAATCAATAAATGTCTCAGGCAAAATACCTTGAGACGAAGCAAAATTTATTTTTCTTAAAGCTTTTGCTCAGTATTTTTCTTCTTTAAATTTAGTCTCCATGCCCAGTGTGGAGCTCAATGCAGGGCTTGAACTCACAACCCTGAGAGCAAGACCTGAGCTGAGATTAAAAGCCAGACGCTTAACTGACTGAGCCACCAAGGTGCCCTGCTTACTAATCTTAAAGTTATTGATATTTGTAGATGTATCTTGCATCCAGTCACAGCAAATTATCTTATTATTTTTTTTAAAGATTTTATTTATTTATTTGACAGAGAATGAGCTCACAAGCAGGCAGAGAGAGGGGAGGAAGCAGACTCCCTGCTGAGCAGAGAGCCCAATGTGGGCCTCCATCCCAGGACCCTGATATCATGACCTGAGCCCAAGGCAGAGGCTTTAACCCACTGAGCCACCCAGGCGCCCTATCTTATTATTTTTTAAAGGTTTATTTTATTCCCTTGAGAGAGAGACAGAGGAGAGGACATGATGAGAAGAGGCAGAAGGAGAGGAGAGAGAGAATCTCAAGCATACTCCTTGCTGAACATGGAGCCCAATGTGGGGCTTGAACCCACTACCCTGAGATAGTGACCTGAGTCGAAATCAAGAGTCAGATGCTAAACCAACTGAGCCACTCAGGCTCCCTGAATTATCTTATTAATTTGAAAAGTTTCTTAGTAGAATCTCTTGTGTCTTCTATATATACACTCATATCAAGTATACATAAAGATGGCCATTTCTCTTCATTGTCATCATTTATAACAACTGTTTTATTTTCCTGTCTTATTACAATAGCTAAACTTCTAAAGTCATTTCAAATGATAATGAGGATAATAAACATCCTGGTTTGTTTATTTCTTGTGAATTATTTCAGTATTTTGCCCCTTGTAACGTTTTCTATAAATCTGGGATAAATTATTTCTATTTTATTAAAATTTTTTCTTGTTAAGAATGGCTATTAATTTTATCAAATGCTAGTGTAATCATATTTTTTCCTTTATTTCTCTCCAATATACTTCGTTAGCCTTCCTGATATTAGATTATCTTTTCACTTCTGGAATGAACCCTACTTAGTTATGATGCATTCACTTCAAAATGTATCGCTGGATCCAATTTGTATATGTAACTACAGGGAATTGGGTTGCTAGTTTTCTCTTTTAGTACTATTTTATAAGATTTGGGTTTTTTTCTGGCTCCATAAAATAAATCAGAGTGCTCTTACATTTTTCCTGGCCTGGATTTTTTGGGATCTTGATCCAAATAACTCCATTTTCAATACTTCCCTTCATATTTTTTTTTCTGACCCAACATCTTTACAAATAAAAAACTCTCTCAGGGAGGGGAAGCATGATTGGGGGGTGGTATATATGGGACCTCTCTGTACTTTCCACTTGATTTTGTTGTGAACCTAAAATTGCCCTAAAAAACAAAACTTGGTTAAAAGTAATTTCATCAGCTAGCAGACTACTATAGCCTTAACTGGATTCCCCTGAAAGACTCCTAATTTGTTCATTTGTTCTTCTCAAGCTGAATGAGAACACTAGAAACAGGAAGAGCAGAGTACAAGATATGTGGTGGGTGGGGAAAACTGAGTTTGGTTAATTTGAGTATTATATTAACAATATGCAAATAATATGCAAAACGACATCCAATTGCTTGGAATCAAGAACTCAGACACTTTTTGAAAAAATATTGAGTTACTGTTTATACTATTTAACAAAACCCCAAAGAAGCAGAAGGTTCACCATATGGGATATTTTTGTTGAAAAACTTTTGTGACAAATCTTTAGAAAATGTATTAATCATTTTTCTAACCTTACGAATACAAAACAATGAACATCCCAGGCTCACTCTCCTACAGTTGAGGCTGTTGGCCATTATAAAAATCAAGAAAGCCTTGGGATTGAGAAGGATTTTGTTGCAGAAAAAAATTCTGATTCGTGAAGATTTATTTTCCCACTTGACCTGTCTATAAGAAGTGAGTGTGCTAGGTTATAAACTGTTTTGTTTGCTTCTGTAGTCCCAGTGCCTCTCACACTGTTTGATGTAGAGGAAGGCTCAAATAGATATTTGTTAAATGAAAATATAAGGTAATGAATAGCAATAATTCAAGTTAATTATGGTTTTAGAGGAGGTTAGTTATATATTTTGGTAAAATTTGGTGTCCATTAAGAAATGAGATTAAGCCACATTAAATTACCATTTTTACAGCACAAAACCAGTCATATAATAATTAATAATATTTATTAATTAATATGTATCTATAAATAAATAAAATGTTTAATAAATATTTATTTGTTTAATTAACAATAATAATATAATAAGGAAGGGTCAATCTAATCCATATCTGACCTAGAATTTTAAAGATTTTTTTTTTATTTGACAGAGGGAAATATAGCTAGAGAGGGAACACAAGCAGGGAGAGCGAGAGAGGGAGAAGCAGGCTTCCCATGGAGCAGGGAGCCTGATGTGGGGCTTGATCCGAGGTCTCCGGGATCATGACCTGAGCCGAAGGCAGTCGCTTAACCAACTGAACCACCCAGGCACCCCTAGAATTTTAGAGAAACATTTACTGTTTCAGGCCTGTGGCTTCACAGAATATTATCCAGTACTCATCTGAACTCCAGCCAGCATGATACTTGCTTTTTTTTTTTTTGAGATTTATTTATTTACTTTATTAATATTTTTAAAGATTTATTTATTTATTTGACAGAGAGAAACACAACTAGAGAGGGAACACAAGCAATGGGAGTGAGAGAGGGAGAATCAGGCTTTCTGTTGAGCAGGGAGCCTGAGACGGGGCTGGATCCTGGGACTCCCCAATTATGACCTGAGCCAAAGGTAGACACTTAATGACTGAGCCACCCAGGCACCCCTGTTTATTTATTTTGGAAGGGAAAGTGTAGAGGGAAAGAGACAGAGAGACTCTCAAGCAGATTCCCCAGTGAGTGTGGAGCCCAAGACAGGGCCCTATCTCATGACCCTGAGATCATGACCTGAGCCGAAATCAAGAGTCAGACACTTTAGCAACTGAGCCACCCAGGCACGCCTAGAGTGATAACATAGCACAGTGGTTTGGGGCTAATGTTTTGGAGACATAAACCCATGTTCAAATCCTGGCTCTAGCTCCTATGAATTACGTGGCCTTGAGTAAATCACATAATTTCTCTGAGCTGAAATGTCCTCATCTATCAAAGGGGAAATACTTTCCTTACAGGGTTGTTATGAAGATCAACTATGATGTCCAAGTACTTGGAGCAGTACCTTAACACAGCAAATGATCACTAAACAGTCTCTAGTACTCTTATTATTTATTTGTTTGTTTGTTTGTTCACTTATTTATTTATTTTATTTTTGGTTGTCTTTCTCCAGAATATTTAACTTCCTGTCACTTCAAAACCAACTGATAGTGGTAGATAGTTGTGATCAATGTGACCATAGTGTTTTGCCTCTGGGAGGAATAGTGACTCAGACAAGGCATGGAGGAATGGATTTGGGCTGAAAATGGGTGTGTCTTAATCGGAGTGATGGCCCCACGGGCGTACGGCTGTGTGAAACACCATTGCTGTACACGGAGGCTCTGCGGGTTTTCTGGGTAGATGTAATTCAGTAAGACCTTTGCCTTTTGGGGGTGGTGCTAAGATGGGGAGAAGCTGTTTCAATACAGGGCATCATAAACAGAGGGAATTCCAAGCACTACATTGTATTTCATGAAAGCCCTCATGGTTTCATGTTGGCTGCCTGTCTCCCCACCTTCCTTCTGCCTTTGGAATCCATGGCACTTATACTGAAACCCAGGCTGACAGGCAGGCATGCTCATGAAAAATGGGAAAAGGGGACATTTAAGGCAAGCTGATGAGCAGTAAAGTACTAATCCTAGATGTATATGGAGGGTGACTAAGTGGGTCTTGAGGGTCAGCATGGGTTTTAGTTTTCTGAACTTCTCGTCTTTGGCAAGTGGGTCAGTCAACATAGAATGTTAATCGAGGCGAGGGATTGGTCATCAGTGCTCATGAAAATAAAAAAAAAAAGGCTGATATTCCTTACTGATACATAGCCTTTCTATCCATCCCTCCCCATAGTCTCTCTCTCTTTGTCTCATTTTACTTAATTCCTCCGACTGTAAGTATAATCAAGGATTCCTCTCACCACGTTCTCCATAAGCTCCTTGTTCCCGGAAGACCCCCGTGCGATTTCCCCCTGCGGGCTGTATTTGTAGAGATCATGAACACATACACAAGCAGCCTGAACTTTTCCATGGAAGCCATTAAAACAAAGGCCTACCTCGGCACTGGTGACTATGTTTAGAGACTCAGGTTTCCACATGGCCTAAAACATGTTGAGTTGGGGAGAAGAAATAGGGAAAGTTTCCCCGGGACATACAACTGAATAAAAATCTACCAGCTTAGTTCTTCTCACAATCCCATGAATACTACCATGGCCTCAGCTTCCTGGAGCCTTCTGAGCCCTCATGGAGCAGCAAGGAAGAAGGTCTCTGACCAGCACCCCTGCCGTCTCCTCCACACCTCTCCAGAGCCAGCAAGATGGTCCTTCGCCCCAAACTGTTTGTAGACGGGCGTCTTCCTCAGAAGAAAAGGAATATTTGTTTTGATTCCCACCATACACCACCTTCTGAATATGATTTCTGTCATGATTTCCTATGTGCCTGTGTAAAGGCAAGAGTGGAAATAAAGAACAAACCCAATAAAGACCAAACCAAAAGCACATGTCCCGAAGGGGCGCACACCAGGCGAACGATGGCTGTTGAACAGATGAACCCACCAAAATGTAAAATATTCCACAATGTTTGGGCAGCTTTGAAATGCTACACTTTCTAGTACTCATCTGTTAATCATCTGATGGAACTTCTCAGCTCAGAGAAGGGCCCGGCTCCTCTCTCTAAGTTCACACGGCTGGCAGTGCGTACAATTCAGCAGTCAGAGTGACAATCACACTGGAAAGACAGCCAGCACACCACCCAACGTAGGAAGAAACAAAGGAACAACCAGAGAGAGGGAGCAAGAGAGAGAGAGAGAGAGTGTGTGCAAGTGAGCTATTTTTACCCACCTTCACTTCTAACCAAATCTCACTGTATATATTTTCCAGGATATAAGCTTTTCTTTGAGTTACTTTCAAGATAAGTCATAAAGCTATAATCATATTAATGATTAATGGCACCAGGGAAGTAAAGTGACATAATGAAAAGATTTAAGGTTCTACACAAAAGTATTTAAAGATTCTCTTAGGAAATCCATCTACTTTAAATAGTTTTTTGAAAGCAAAGAAACCATCAACAGCAGTAAATTTAAGAGCAAAGACAAAATGCCTCCACCACCATTATTCTAGCTCGTTCTCACAAAACAGTGCTTCTCCGGATGCAGAGGAGTTAGAAAAAACTGTTTCTAGAAAACAATAGTAATTCCAAGCAGAGAGAACAGGCACATCTAAGAGGACACTTGCAAGGCACATTGTGTGAGTAGAGAACAAACCAGATCTGCCCACCCCAATGTGTCCTTCGTGAGCAAGTGTCTCTATTGTGACCACAGACCAACGGGAGTGACCAAGAATTCAGGCAGGGAATCCTGAGTGGTTAGATTACCTCCAAGGAAGATTTTTCTATTCTTCAACCTACTAAGTTTCCAAAGAGGGACTAGGCTATTCACAGCGGTGGTGAGGTTTCTGCCATTGGCACGATTCAGGTAGAGGCTAGTGGACATAATGGGTCAGACCAGGGGCTCCCTAACTTTGCTGTACATTTGAGTCACCGGGGATAGCTTTAAAACCATTCCTAACCACTAGCTGCACCTGCTGGGATGGGACTCAGGCATCCATGTCTTTTAAAGCTCCCTAGGTGATGGGAATCACCCAAGGCCTAGGGCAACACTTGGGAGCCCCAGCAGACTTGCTCAAGTCCTCTCAGACCTCATGTGCACCCACAGTCCCTGCCCTGCTTATAAAATGCAGATTCTGACTCCTTGGAGCTGGGGTGTGGCCTGAGATCACGTTGCTAACAAGCCCCCAGGCTGAGCCCCTGCTTGCGGGATCCAGGAGCCACACTGGGAAGAGCTGCTCCCAGCTGACTTAGTCTTCGCCACTTCCTAGGGGATGAAGCGTCACATGGGGGAAGGGAAGAGGGGACCGTGATTAACAGGGAACTGCCCCACTCCTTCACTGGCCTCAGGCTGAAAGCAAGTCCTATCTCATCCCTGAACGTCCGTTTCTCCGTCTGAATACAGAAGGGGCTGGTAAAGCACCATAGGGCTTTCTCAGGTCTCACTGAAGCTCTGGAAAATAAGCAGAACATCTGGGGATCAAGAGTCCACAATTTCTAGAAGGTCCCAGAGAAGACTGGCTGATGTACTTTGACCAGAGCTGGTTTAAAAAAGGCACAGTCCCGTATTTGCTGATTCACACATTTGCATGGAGTGCTCAGAAAGGTGGAAACTGGTGGAAAGAGTGAAAAATACCCAGTTTGTGCCTCCGAGGTGCTTCTGGTCTGGTTCGGCGGTGGTCGCAAGAACAGGGGTGTGCAGGGAAGGGTCCAAAGGTGCTAACTAGAGTCTAGTTGGGGAGGTCAGTTCTTCCAAAAGGGGAATGCCAGGAAGACTTCAAGGAGGAGGTGACTGAGCTGAGAGACGAGTGTGCAGATCGGGGTCAGTGTGAGCTGTGGTGGCAGCTTGAGGCCTGCGGGCACTGGAAGTGAAGTGGTCAAGCACCAGGGAGAGATAGGGGCAGGTCTGAGGGAAGCATATGGGCCAGAGGAAATTTGATCTTCTCCCCCATCAAGAGCCATTAGTATCTTCTACTCATTCATTTAGATTAGAGGTTGAATGTTATGGTGGAGGGAGGGGGTAGAGATGAGGACCCCCTGCCCACCCGCATCCAGTGGCATCACCTCTTGTCCCAGAAATGCAATGGTGGCCCCAATTCACAGAAAAGAGGACTCTTTTAGCTAGAAAGTAATTCCAGAAGGGTCTGTGGTCCCGGAGCATGGCCTCGGGTCTCTGGCAGACCAACTGGTCACCCTCCACACAGTCCCCTCAGCCCACCTCTGGCTTGAGCTATAGCTGTGGGGGACGATTCCTAAGCAAGCAGGCAGTGTCTCACTTCCCGGGCCATTGTGTTTCTTTTCTGCCGCGAGGCTTTCTAGAAAGCCCCAGAAGTCCAAGTGTGTGGAAGTTAGTGCTCTGAACGCTGGATGGCCCAGCCCTCCCTCCTTTGGGGGGGCAAGTCTCAGGTACATTCTGCATGATTGTGCATCCTACTGGGACGAGCCCCAGTTGTCCATGGTAGTAAGCTTCACAGAGGGATGCTAGAGGAGTAGGTCTGCCCACCTGCTGATTTTGCCCCACAAACCCCTAGGGATTCTGCGACTAAGGGTGTCTTACGGAGACAGGAGTTTGCCTGAGATCAGGCATCACTTCCATCTGTCGACAGCAGGGGAAGGTAGCTTTTGGAGTGCAGCTTCACCCTCCGCTTCCCACACACCGGCCTCCGAGGCATTTAAAATTCAGTCACTGTCACCAGAAAGCCCCTCTGAGCAGAAACATTCCCATAATTCTTTCCCTCCTTGCAAAGGTGTTTAAGATATCTAAATATTTTAAAGGTATCTAGGAGGATTGGATTCTTTTCTTAGTGGTGACTTGATGAATAAATGATGCCCTAATTTCAGTTTAATTATTGTCTAATGCTCTCTAATTCATTTCAGATTGGTGTTTAACTTCTTTCCAACTTGACAACCTTTCAGGCAAAACTGATCAAAAAAACTGGAGGCTCCTTTACACAGGGACGGATTAGTTGTCTCTCGGTATCAGCTAAAGAAAAATAGCTGTTCAAATCCCTGATATTTTTGGCACTTTGTACATTTAAACCCATCCAAAACACATCTTTAAAAAATATTTTAAGGAAGGCAGGGATTCTACGCTTGGAGTCTGAGATTTTGTTCTGTGGAGTTTGAGCATGGGGCAGATTTTTACGGTTGAATTATAAGCCCCTGAAAATAGGTTTATTATGGAAGTGTGAACACACAACTATAGCAACATGAGTAGCCCTGTTGTCATGATGCTCGAATCCTCTCCTTTGTGCTAAATGGGCAAAGCAAGAAACCTGCTTTGGCCTTTTTGCTAATATATGTCAATGTCACTTAACAGCTCATGTCCCTCTTTAGAAAGATGTCCAAAGTCGTTAGTAATCCTTGCATTGCTAGAGACCTCTATGTCTCCATCTCAGGAATGAATCTATCATTTATAGAAGTGATGTCAGAAATACATTCCCTTGGAAGGAGGTGGCAGGGGTGGCTTGCATTTGTTGTCGCTGTGCTCTCTGCCCAGCTACTGAATGGCCCGCTGGAGAAACAAGTTTCTCGCCAGACAGAAAGGCCAAGTGTAGACCCTACAGGCATGTTCCTCAGGGTTGAGAAGAGAGGGTATGGTGCCTATAGGAGGAATCTCGGTTTGAGATCCTAACATGTGCCCCAAGTTCAAATACTTACATTCTTTGGTGTCTGAAGTTTTCCCTAAGAAGTCTCCATGTTTATTTTCTGGTATATGTTTTTTGAACTACAAAGTGAAGCATTTGGAATTCTATTGCATGGAACTCATACAATTTCCATAACAGAATTAAAATTACACTCAGCTGCAGGGTCAGTCTCCACTGTGATTGGCTGGAAAAGGCAGCTCTAATTATGGGAGCCTGCTCACGAGGCTTGTTCTCTGGGTAAAAAATCATAAACGCCAAGCACTCCCTTAAACACGTGCCGAATTAAGCCTTATGGAGGAATGTTTGACATTCGTCAACTCAATGTAGTCTAATATCAATGAGCCAGAACCCTACTAACTAGAACACTTGATAAATTAAGTCTTGGTTTCCTGTGTTCTCCTCCAGCACTCTCCATTCCCTGGCCCAGGAGGCTTGAGGGCATGAGAACTCCTGGCACTTACTGAGTGATTACTGTGTGCTAGGCACGATTGTATTTATTCATAAAATACCCCCAATAACCCTAGAAGTAAATACTGTCTCCTCCTCCTCCTTCTCCTCCTC
>PITA01000516.1:0-79538 GCA_004023965.1 Spilogale gracilis
CAATGGCCACAATCGCCAAACTGTGGAAAGAGCCAAGGTGCCCATCAACAGATGAATGGATAAAGAAGATGTGGTACATATATACAATGGAATACTATGCCTCCGTCAGAAAGGATGAATATCCAACTTTTGTAGCAACATGGACTGGACTGGAAGAGATTATGCTGAGTGAAATAAGCCAAGAAGAGAAAGTCAAGTACCGCATGGTTTCACTTACTTGCGGTGCATGAGGGGCAAACTGGACCAAAAGTTTTTAAAGCCAACTTTTAGGTGATGGGCCAGTAGGTGATTATTTTCCTTCTATTCAGTTAAGAACATGTATTTTTTTTGATAACTAGAAAGTTTAAAATCTTTTATTAAAAGACTTAAGAGAAAAATCTGTATTTAAAAACTTCTCTTTTCTTTTGAACTAGTTTCTACATCCCTATCTTTTTCCTTTTCCCTTAATCTGCTATACCCAAGATCAGATATATCATGGCCATGAGAAATCCTGAGGTCTTGGTCATTCCTCAGAGTTTCCAGAATTATTATTTTTGACTGTAGTCAAATATAGGTTAACATCAAATTTACCACCTTAACTATTCTTAAGTGTATAAGTCACTGGCATGAAGTACATTCACAATGTTTTCAACCATCCCTAGTCTCTATCTCCATCTCAAACAGAAACTCTATATCCATTAAACAATAATTCTCCATTCTCCCTTACCCTCACCACCTCTGGTAGTCTCCATTCTACTTTCTGTCTCTATAAATCCAACTATTTGAGGTACCTCATATACATGGGATCATGCGATCTACGTATGTTTGTGTCTGGCTTATTCACTTAGCATATTGTGTTCAAGTTTCACTCGTGTTGTATTATGTATCAGAATTTCATTCCTTTTTATGACCAAATAACTGTCATTGTATGTACCTATCGCACTTTATTTGTAGATTCATCTGTCAGACATGTGAGTTGTTTCCACTTTTTTGGCTGTTGTGAATAACGCTCTGAACCTTGGTGTGCGAGTATCTGTTCCAGTCCCTGTTTTCAATACTTTTCTGTATAAACCTAGGAATTAACTTATTGAGGAACTGCCCAGTCGTTTTCCACAGAGCTACATTTTATATTCAAACCAGTATCCGGCATTATTTTTAAAGATGCCTTTTTAAAAGTCAAACCGAAATACTGCATCTGAAGGTATTTTCCTATCTGCTTAATTGCTATGTACAGTATTAAATAAAATGAAATTCTATCACTAGATAACTAAAGCACCTATAATTAAGGTATGTAGTATAACTTTGATCTACATATCTTACCAGGTGTGGCCCATTATGTCATTTTTTGCTGCCAATAATGTTTATCTTATATGCAATTTTCAGCTGAGTCCTTCGAGCTTTGAGGTAGGGTAAAAAAGGATATAGATCTGGAATTGGGAAACGTGACTCTGGGATCTTTGCAATTATAGGTACAATATCTAAGAATCATGTTGATGACTTGTAAACCTTGGTAATATTTTGTCACTGTATGAACCTTATAGTGTTGCCGAAGTGCAGACGATTTTATGTGTAAGAAAGCCTGCTGTATGGGCACCTGCGTGGCTCAGTGGGTTAAAGCCTCTGCTTTCGGCTCAGGTCATGATCTCAGGGTCCTGGGGTCGAGGCCCACGTCGGGCTCTCTGCTCAGCAGGGAGCCTGCTTCCTCCTCTCTCTCTCTGCCTGTCTCTCTGCCTACTTGTGATCTCTCTCTCTGTCGAATGAATAAATAAAATCTTAAAAAAAAAAAAAAGAAAGCCTGCTGTACAAGGGCTATAGTTACATTGTAGCCTAATAATTTAAACAATAAGTTTTTTCCTAAGGCTTCCTACAGACTTGAAACATGCTGCCCTGTGAGTTTGCTGCAAACGCTAATGAGCAGAGAACAGACACACATAACAAAAAACAAAACAAAACAAAACAAAAACATTAAGTGGATGCATAACATTCATTCGTTCATTCAAGTTCATCCAGCATCTCTACTTACACCACGAAGCTTATTACGTCAAAAGTAGTGGTTAAATAAGTTAAAATGTGTTCTCCAGAGGTTTAGTTCCTGTGCGAATATTAATAACTATCAAGCTGCCCAACTTCAGATCTAAACTCCCTTCCCTCATCATTAAGCTGTTAGGAACCCACTTCAAATTCACGGGCGCTGTCTCTTTAACGTGCAATAGAACTCCGATTGCATCGATCAGAAACTCAATACCTTTCCTCCCATCGGTCTTATCTCCATTCCTGTGACTGCCCTACTTCGCAGTTTCAAGCCGAGAGGAGCGCGAGTGTTAATAAACTTTTGGCTTTCGTGCGTGGTCACGTCTGACCCCCGGGCGTCCCGCTGGCCAGCAGGCTGTGACCGGGCTCCCCGCTGCGCCGGCGACGCCTCGGGGTTCGACAGGCCATGCCTGGAGCGCGGGGTTTGACTGGGCCGCCGTTGTTGTAGTGACCGGGAGGCGCCGCCGCTCCGGGCAGACGGTTCCGGGCGCCGCACGGTCCCCCCTCCTGCCCCGTCCCCTCCCTTCCCCGGTTCCCCCAGCCGGCTGTAGCCCGGCGCCGACCGAGCCTCCCATGGCCTCCACCCCGGTAAGGAGGGGCGGGGGCGCCTCCCCGGAGTTGGTGCCGCAGGCTGCGGAGCCAGGTCGGGGCCGCGCTCGCACCTGGCGGGAGATGGAGGCCGGCGTCCCCAGTCGGGTCCTGAGAGCCCCTTGCCCCTTGCCCCTCGCCCCGGGGTGTCCGCATCTCACTCTCTGCTCCTGGGGCCGAGTTTCCGGCCAGATCCCGGGCGCTCCTCCCCGCGTCCCGGAGCCCGCGACCGAGCCGGGGCAAGCCCCATGGCCCCCAGAATTCTCTGAGGGTTTCCGTGGAGCGCCTGCGTCAGAATCACCTGGCAGGTTTTAAAATGTACCGAAGCCGGGGCGCCGCCTCGCTCCGGAGACTCCGAGCCAGCGGCCGGGGCCCGGGAACGTGCATTCAAATGAGTTGCCCCGGTGGCCGCGCGGGCGCGCCAGATTCTGGGAAGCGCCCCTGGCGGGACTGGCAGATTTCTGCGCGGGAAGCCAGCGCTCGGCGTCCCCCGACAGGGGTCCGAGCGTGGGTCCGCGCAGGACGCCGGTGCCCCTCAGGCTCGCCGCCACTGTGGCCGTTCCCAGGCAGGGCTCCGGGGGCGGGGACCGCCCTGATCCCGAGGTCTGCACCTGCTTGCAAAACCTGACAACTTTCCTTCCCAGGAGGACCCCGTTCTGGAGCGATATTTTAAGGGCCACAAAGCTGCGATCACCTCCGTGGACTTTAGTCCCAATGGCAAACAACTTGGTAAGTGTTATTCTCTCTCTTTGGGACGAGGCAAATGCTCGACTGATCGGAAACCTTGCCTCCAGTCCAAACTGGGCCGCGGGGAAACCCCTGAGGACCTGGGTGGAGGAGAGAGCGGCGGGACACTCCGGCACCTTGCCTGTGTCGGTTCTGCCCCCATCCCGGCCGCGCTGAGTCGCCTACCGGCCTGAGCCGACGACTTTCGCGAACTAACCGCCAGGAGGAGTGAGTGGGAAGGGGAGGGGTTTGTCCTCGGCCCAGGGAGGGTGGGGTGTTGGCGAGAGAGTTTGTGAAAAGTTGTGAGAAGAGCAGGAGGAAGCGGGGAGAGAGGAGTTGGGGCTGTGCCGGAGGCCAAGGACTAAGAGGTCTCCCCGGTCACCCCTGGAAGCCCCCGTGGCTGGAAAGGAGCCGAGCGTCTGCGGTCAAAGGAGGGACCCGCTCCGAAGTTCGCTCCTACCTGAGCCAGGAACTCAATCTGCGGGCGCCCTTCTCCTACGTGGTGACTCTGGTGGCCGCGTCGGCGCCCTGGCCATGAGGATCCGAATGGCTGTGAGGTGGACCTGGGCAGGCAAAAGCTGCCTGTTGCTGGCGCTTTTAACAGTGGCCTATATCCTGGTGGAACTCTCGGTCTCCACTTTCCATGCCTCCCCAGCAGCTGACCTTGCCAGGAAGCAGGGAGCAAAACAGCTTTCAGACTCCTGGGAAAAGGCAGAGGATTTGTCTCGACCGCTCTACAAGAAGCCCCCTGCAGACTCCCATGCACTTGGGGAGTGGGGGAAAGCCAGCAAACTCCAGCTCAGCGAGGGTGAATTGAAGCAGCAAGAAGAACTTATTGAGAGATATGCCATTAATATTTATCTCAGTGACAGGATTTCCCTGCATCGTCACATAGAGGATAAAAGAATGTATGAGTGTAAATCCAAGAAGTTTAATTATAGGAGACTTCCCACCACCTCTGTTATCATTGCTTTCTATAATGAAGCCTGGTCAACTTTGCTCCGCACCATCCACAGTGTTTTAGAAACTTCTCCTGCGGTCCTTTTGAAGGAGATCATCTTGGTGGATGACTTGAGTGACAGAGTTTATTTGAAGACACAGCTTGAAATTTACATCAGCAATCTTGATAGAGTCCGCCTGATTAGAACAAATAAACGGGAGGGGCTGGTTAGAGCCCGCCTGATTGGGGCCACTTTTGCCACTGGGGATGTCCTCACTTTCCTGGATTGTCACTGTGAGTGTAATTCTGGTTGGTTAGAACCACTTCTGGAAAGAATTAGTAACGATGAGACAGCAATTGTTTGTCCTGTTATAGATACTATTGATTGGAATACTTTTGAATTCTATATGCAGACTGGGGAGCCCATGA
This sequence comes from Spilogale gracilis, assembly GCA_004023965.1. NCBI lineage: Eukaryota > Metazoa > Chordata > Mammalia > Carnivora > Mephitidae > Spilogale > Spilogale gracilis. The sequence goes on from PITA01000516.1 coordinate 4,694, forward strand.
TTGGTGGATTTGACTGGCGCTTGACCTTCCAGTGGCATTCTGTCCCCAAACATGAAAGGGACAGACGGAAATCGAGAATTGACCCAATCAGATCACCCACCATGGCTGGAGGACTGTTTGCTGTCAGCAAGAAGTATTTTCAGTACCTTGGAACATATGACACTGGAATGGAAGTGTGGGGAGGTGAAAACCTTGAGCTGTCCTTTAGGGTGTGGCAGTGTGGAGGTAAATTGGAGATCCACCCGTGTTCCCACGTGGGCCACGTATTCCCCAAGCGGGCGCCATATGCTCGGCCCAATTTCCTACAGAATACTGCTAGGGCGGCGGAAGTGTGGATGGATGAGTACAAAGAGCATTTCTACAATCGAAACCCTCCAGCAAGGAAAGAAGCTTATGGTGATATTTCTGAAAGAAAATTACTACGAGAACGGCTGAAGTGCCAGAGTTTTGACTGGTATTTGAAAAATGTGTTTTCTAATCTACACGTTCCAGAGGATAGGCCAGGCTGGCATGGAGCTATTCGCAGTATGGGAATTTCTTCTGAATGTTTAGATTATAATTCTCCTGACAACAACCCCACAGGTGCTAACCTTTCCCTGTTTGGATGCCATGGTCAAGGCGGCAATCAGTTCTTTGAATATACTTCAAACAGAGAAATAAGGTTTAACTCTGTGACCGAGTTATGTGCAGAGGTTCCTGAGCAAAAAAAATATATAGGAATGCAAAACTGTCCAAAAGATGGGTTCCCTATTCCCACAAACATTATTTGGCATTTTAAAGAAGATGGAACCATTTTTCATCCACACTCGGGATTGTGTCTCAGCGCTTTTCGGACTCCTGGGGGTCAACCTGATGTTCAAATGAGAACTTGTGATTCTCTAGATAAAAATCAAATCTGGAAGTTTGAGAAATAAAAGAGCACTTTCTTCCTGAGCTAGCAAGAGCTTCAAGAAAGTTCAAGAGCCGGTAAAGAACCTCAATGAAGATTGTGCTTTGTCAGAAATCACCCACCGGTCATCTGTGAAAGCTATGTGAAAGCTGTGTTTCGTTTTGGTATAGACCGCTGAAAGTGGGTGCATAGAGAGCTGCTGTTTGATCTCTCAAAGTGCCTTACTGATGGGTTGTCTTGTTTAAGAGCTTTGTCAATATGGTTTCTTCTCCTTAAAGAAGTTGACTGTGAACTGAGATACACAAAACATTTAAATGCCAGACTTAATATTACAGAATGTAAAAGTCCAAGCAGAATGAGGGATGAGTTATGTTGATGGGTAAGTTCACTGCCCATCCTTTTAAAAACGGAACTCATGAATATGCGGTTGGACCTATTGCTATTTTGATTGTATATGGGATTTGAATTTCTTTTAGCCAGCACATTCAATTTTAGGTGTTATTTTTTAAATTTTAATTTTTCTTTAATCAACTAGAAATCAAAGAAAATTGATCTTAAGGAAAAAGACCTGATTTAGATATATATTTCATTGGAAGAAATATAGGGCATTAGTTTGAATGTGAGTTTGAAGGTCTTTTTAACATGGAGACATCTTAGAAAAGTATACCCATGTCTGAATGAAACGGGGAGATATTTACATTCCACACTTGGTGAACTTGAGCTATTAGACTTCACTGATTTGTATTGATACCTCATATTGCTCTGATTTTGTAACCTGTCCTTTCTGTGAGCTCTTTCTTGTAGGGGGGCATTTTCTGTTTGCACTTCCTTAAGTTATGAATGTACTGGAGAGGGACTCATTCACAGTACTGTGCTTCCCTTTGTTAATGCTTAATCAGTTAAAGTAAACACAGTTGTTGGCACTCTGAAGTTAAACTCAACTGCGTTTACTGAAATGTGTGAAACTGAAAGTGGGCCCCATGCTACAAAGGCTGTGGGATTCTTCCAGTTCTTCCTGATTAGGACATTTAAGGATTTATCTTAAAGCAAGGAAAAAGACTGGGCACTGGTGAATGCTGCCGGGCAGCCTGTTTTTAGCACCTAGCACCAAGCCTGGCACTGCGGGTGAATGGATGGATGGATGATGAATGAATGAATGAATGAATGAATGAATGAATGGGTGAATGGCTTAGCCATGGAATGTGATTTTGGTTCTGTCCTTCCACCAAAAGACTGTTTGGGCCTCAGTTTTCTCATCTGTAAATGTGGGTGCTGAATTAGATCTCAGAGATCCCTTCTAGCTCTGTTTTTTTGATTACACATTACAGTCTCTCTTGCAGTCTTTATAACACTTTTTATCTCTTCACTTTTAACACAGATGTGACTGAACAACATTCAGTCCAATTATGAAGCTGGAAACAAGGGATGGTTTTAAAACTAAGTGAAGTGAGGGTCGCCTGGGTGGCTTAGGCAATTAAGTGTTCGACTCTTGATTTCATCTTAGGTCATGATAGCGGGGGTCATGGGATTGAGCCCCAGGTCGGGCTCTGCACTAAGTGGGGAGTCTGCTTGAGATTCTTCCTTTGTCCCTCGCTCCCTCTCTCTTTTCTCTCTCTGTCTCTCTTTCTCTCAAAGAAATAAATCCCTAAAAAATAATTAAGTGAGCTGAGCTCAACTGAAGTGGTTTAGTTTGGATTGAGTGAAAAATTATTGTGGCCAGTGTTTGTATTCATTTTATTTTGACAATTGTTGAACCAATTTTGTTTTTATCTTTACTCTTCAAACTCTAAAGGTAATCTTAGGGCTAAGAATATGAACATTTACCAAAAGAAATTACCTGAGAAGTAAGCATGCTTTTTTTAAGAAAAAAAAATATGTTTACCAGTTTTATTTCAATGCTATATCCAGAAATCACTGGCTGAATTTAGAATTAAATTAGTTCTCTTTGGTCTAGATTTATGGAAAATGCATACTCCACAGAGAATTAGATGACAGTACTCATAAGTAAAGTTGTTTTCAGTGTGTACAAGATGACGGGAGAGAAGGAACTTTGCAGAATGTGAATTTAAGAAAAAGTTTTAAGATAACCATTTCAAAAAGTAAAAGTGTTATGTATCTTGAATATCTTATTTCTCTTTTGCTTCTTAAAATGAAAGTGTGTTAATAACTTTTGTTAAGTTATTTAGCAACCTTAAAGTTTATCAAAGAAATGTCCAAATTTCATATGCAACATACATGGCCATGGGTGTAATTTAAGAAGAGTTTATAAGAATACTCTGAATTTTGCAAAAATGGTTGTTTGACAGCAGTCGTTCTAAACCCCACCCTCTCCTCTTGCCCAGTCCACTTTGTAATTTAAATTACCCTTTCTCTTTTTATTTATTTTTTTGTTCTTGTTAGCCTCCTATCAAATTATGCTAAAATTGATGTATTCTGGAAGTACTTATTGGAATTGCTTTTATTCCAGTATCTTACTGCTCCTGTCAAAGGGTGAAGGGGGCATTGAAAAACACAGTGCTTAATTATTTACCTATTGCCTAAATTACAGGCTCTGACCCATTAATCTTTTGGGAAGGAATTTTAGGATAGTGCTTTATTTATATCAGTAACTTGAAAGGGTCTGGTTATTCATTCCTTCTGATAGTGTAGGTAACAGAAGAATGAGACTTTCATATTTTCATCTACAGGCATTTGTAATTTAATTTCAAAAACATACTGTAAAATTACAAACAAAATTGATTCCCTAATTCCAATTTATTGCTACCAAAGCTCTCTTTGCTGTAGACAATGAACAGTTGACCTTTTAAGTTACTTACCATACTAATAACAGTTTCAGTAAAATATTTGGTAGACAAGAGATTTCCATTTTAAATGGTCACTGTCATTTAGTGTCCAATTCTATGAGTAGATTGTCTAGGGCATTTCTAGCAGTCATCTTTTAACCAGATGATAACCTAGTCATCTGCAGAATCTCTGTAACTCAGAATAACTTGTTTGTATAAGAAAATCTGTTTACTCCCCAGGGGTAGGCTCCTGCATATTCATTATATGCTGGCAAATCAAACTTTTCTAGGTTGAAGACAAGAGGTTATTTTTAAGTTGTAGAGTCTTAGTGGTTTTAGGGTCTCAATTTTAATTAATAAAATATTTCATTTTGACTTGTTTGTCCTTTTAAATTGCTGTTTTAATCATATTTTTAAATGAGCACAAAGAATGTTGAGGTTCAGATCAATCTCTTTTGAACAATGAATTTTTATCCTTTGTGATGAACGGTTTTCATCTTTTTTCCCCTCTTTTGTTAATGGTTTTTGCAGTATTGATTAAGACATAAAATAAAAATGTATGGCTAATTATTTTTGCAAATGAATTCTAATAATTTTAGTCTGGGACCATTGTTTCTATGTACACATTTGTTGTTGGTAACAGAGGTGAGCAAAGCATGTGAGAATTTTGCTTGTTTGAAAACACAGACAGAATGTTAAAAAGTCAAAATTCTTGGATTATTTTGTAAGGTGTCATTAACCAGCAAACATTCTGAAGTAGTGTTAGCACTACTAATGCATGCGTTAATAACTCACAAACAAACAGGAAATGATCTGGGAGCTCTGGGACCCACTGGGGACACTATAAAAGGAAGCAGGGGAGCACCTGGGCACATTAACACCAATTTCAAAACTAGGCTAAAAAGAAACATGTCTATTCTATAAACCACATAGCCTCACATTTCCCTTAACCTTCTCTCTGCATCACCCCATATTAAGTAAAATTCCTTTCTGCCAGTCACATCTCTTCCTCCTTAGTGATTCTGCCTAATGCCCAAACCCTGCCTCTCCCCAGCCTGAGACACTGCCTGGGAATCACTGTACTTTTTCTTTTTCTTTTTTTTTTTTTTAAGATTTTATTTCTTTAACAGAGAGATAACAAGTAGGCAGAGAGGCAGGCAGAGAGAGGAGGAAACAGGCTCCCTGCTGAGCAGAGAGCCCAATGTGGACCTTAATCCCAGGACCCTGGGATCATGACCTGAGCTGAAGGCAGAGGCTTTAACCCACTGAGCCACCCAGGTGCCCGGGAATCGCTATTCTAAGTGCATAGTAGGGATTCACTATGCCAAGACATCTGATGTCTTACATTCACGGTATGTGTAGTTGAGCTTACATACTGGTTTTTTACATATAGTTTAAAGTGTAACTCTTGCTGTCTTACTAAGTGACAGCAACCCTGTGCAAATCATTTTATCTGTCAGTTTCATGAAAGTGGGAAGAGACTAGGAAAATCATAGAGACAGTACATAATGTTTGCCAGGGGCTAGGAGAGGGAGGAGTAGAGAATGATTGCTAGTGGCGATGGGTTTTTTTGTTTTTTGTTTTTTTTGTGGACAGGAGGAGGGTTGTGGAATTATGTATGACAATGGTTGTACAACTTTGGGTAAAGCACTGAATTATACACTATCAAAGGGTGAATTTATGATATTTGGATTATATCTCAATTATTTAAAAAAAAAAAAAAACTAGGGGAAAAGAAGAAGCTGGAGAATTTAATGTATCCCAGAAAAGATTTCTGTGTCCCTCTGTGCTTATTAGACTTTAAAACAGGCCAGCAGGATTTATTAACACTTGAGTCATTTTGTAATTCAGCAGAATTAAGAAAGCTACATTTATGTGCGAATTAGGCTGTGAGTAGAAATCAGTTTGTATTGGAATGTTTTCCTAAAATTTCAGAGAAAAGTCAATTCTTTTGAACAGGAAGTAGGGATTATTATAAAAGGTGAAATGAGTCCCTGGAGTGTATAGTTGTCCATGGCAGAACTGAAGAGTAGACAGGTCCTCACGACTTGCTCATGATCAGACACTCTTTTCCTTTTGTGCAAAGCTCAATCACTTTTGCAGGCTGGCTTGGGAGAGTTGTCTGCTGAGGCCAGGGGTGTTCTTGGCTGATCACTCTTCCAATCCTCTCATTTGGATGTGTATCATCTTGTTCAAAGGGGAAAAAGGGGAGGTACTCTCTTTATTTAGTACTCCTTTATTTAGTTAATACTACTGGTGCCAGATGCTGGCTTATGCTCTGGGTACACATACAGAGGTGAACAAGACACCTGTGCTTTTATGAGGGGCATGAAGAATTCACAGTCCAGTGATAGAGACAGATATTAACTAGGAAACACATAAATCATATGCAAGTACAATGTGAAGCAGGAGAAGAGGTACATGGTATGAAGAAAAGGAAGAGTGCTTTGAGGAAGAATAGTGGTGGCCTAAGTTTATGGGGTGAAGGGACACTCCTTTGTAGGAGTTAGATTTAACTCAGGACCTGAAGGAGGAGTTAGCCCAGCAAAGATCTGAAGGAGGAGTTAGCCCAGCAAAGAGAATAGCATGCAAAAAGCAAGAGTGGGAAAGAACTTGTCCTTGGTCAAGGAAGCAGAAGAAGGCCAGAGGCACCTGGCTGGCTCATTCAGAAGAGCATATGACTCTTGATCTCAGGGTCGTGAGTTCAAGGCTGGCATTGGGTGTAGAGATTACATGCATATGTAGGTAGATACATATGTATACAAGCAAACTTAAAAAAAAAATCTTAAAAAAAAAAAGAAGACCAGAAGGGATAAAGCCTGGGAACAGAGGAAGAGAGAAAGCTTTGAGAGACAAGCTTGCAGGGGAAGGCAGAGGCAGTTTAGGTAAGGTCTTGGAGGCTAGAGTGGGTCAAATGGTGGCACTTTAAACGTGTCCCTGAAACCTGTAAATGTAACCTATTTGGGGGAAGAAAAGTTTTTTTCCAGATGTAATTAAGTTAAGAATCTCCAAAAGAGATCATCCTGGATTATCTTGGTGAGCCTTGAACCAACTGACAAGTGTTCTTATGAGAGACACACAGAGGAGATCAGAGAAGGCCATGTGAAGCCAGAGGCAGGGACTGGAGTCATATAGCCATGAGCCAAAAAACTCCTGGAGGCCTCGCACACTGGAAGAGACAAGGAATGGAATCCCCTTTAGAACTTTAGAGAGATTCCTGCCAACACTTTGATTTTATACTTCTTGCCTTCAGAACTATACAAGAGAATTTCCTTTGTATTAGACCTCTAAGTTGTGGCAATTTCTTATGGCAGCCACAGAATACTAAGACAGAGGCCATGTTTTAGGAGTTTGTCCTGAGAGTTGTAAAAAGTTCTTGAGGGATTTTAAGTAAGTGAATGGCATGATATGATTTATACTTCAAAAAGATCATTGTGGCTACTATGTGCAGACTGAACTATTAGTAGAAAAATCACTTACGAGCTATTTTCGTAGTAACAGCAGGAGATGATGGTGGTCTTCAAACTAGGGTGGTGATTTGGGAAAGAGAGAAATGTGGAAGTTATTAGCATAAAGATGGTATTTTAAAGTTCTCAAAAGTTCAGAAATAGGGCACCTGGGTGGCTCGGTGGGTTAAAGCCTCTGCCTTCAGCTCAGGTCATGATCTTAGGGTCCTGGGATCAAGGCCTATGTCAGGCTCTTGGCTCAGCAGGGAGCCTGCTTCCTTCTCTCTCTTTCTGTCAAATAAATAAATAAATAAATAAATAAATAAATAAATAAATAAATAAAAAAATCTTTAAAAAACAAAAAATTCAGAAATAACAGCAGTAAAACCAAGCAATCCCTGAAATAGTAATTAGTAAAAGTTTATTGTGTGCATACCATAAAGACAGTTTGCAACCTGGGAGCAACTCAAAACATGGAATGAGGCTCAGATAGATATAGCAGCTTTTATAGTAAAAAAGAAGTTGCTTTATTCTTCACACTGATTGCTTGTAATATTAGAATTCTCTTAAATGATAGAGTGTTGGTCAGCTGCTACCTTGGGAAACAGTTCAAGTTTTGCTTATGATTTCCAGGGACATAAGCAAGAAATAACCCAGGTCAAGTTAGTTTTACAAAATAAGCTAAATTAATCTTTGTATGACTAAATGGGTTTTGTCTGCTCAGGGAATTTTCAAGGCCGGTCTCCATTTGTTTTTGGTTTTAGCAAAGTCATGGGAAATTTGAGGTCACCTGGGAAGAACATAAAACAATGAGGGCAAATGGCCTAAGGCTGAGTCCTAAGATCTCCAGCTTCTAGACCAAAAGAAGACATGGCAAAAGAATCTAAGAAGGGGTAATCAGAAAGGTAGGAGAAAAACCATGAAAGCAAGGTATCATGAAAGCCAAGGTCCAGGGTGGGGTAGAATTGTTGAATTGGGAGGAGAAGATATTACATAGTCATTAGCAAGGGCTCCTGGGGGGCTCAGTCAGTCAAGCATCTGACTCTTGATTTTGGTTAAGGTCATGATCTCAGAGTTGTGAGATCGAACCCCACATCAGGCTCTGTGTCATTAGGAGAGTGGGGAGGAGACTGTTGCAGAATTAGGCAATGCTGGACAGTATGGAGGATCCATGTGAAATTTGTGGTTCTGAATTTACAGTGTTTCCAGTCTGTTTGGGGGTGTGTCTAGCCCCTTTTACTGGTACGGATACTGTCCCAGAAAAGACAGTGATTTTGACTTGGCTGAGGAAATTTGAAGGAAGGAAGGAGGGTCAAGGGGTTGAATACACGTGTAAGAGAGGGATTATCAATTGGATAAGGAGAGAAATGAAGATTATTAATTGGAGGGAGAAATGAAGAGAGCCTCAGGGGAGAATATAGGTCAGTGGTTTGGAGTTGTTCATGAGATAGGAGTTATTTGACAATGCTGTAAGGAACGCAGGTTGTCAGAGGATGATGGCTTTTGATTCTTGAGCTGGGAAGTGTTTGAGTTCTACTGATGAAAAGATGCAGGGTGTGGCCACTGAAGGAGTTGCTGAGGAAGTGTGGAAGTAAAGGGCTTTGGAGAGTCTTGGTTATCCCCTTGCTCTGAAATACTCTTCACTTTTCACTCTGCTTGGCTGGCTCCTTCCTGTCCTTGATGCCTCTACTTAAAATGCTACTGATAACGCCATCTGAATTAAGTATTCTGCCCCCACACAAAACTCTTATTATGAGTTCCTGACTTATCTTTCGTGTCTGTTAGCAGAAATAAAATGGTATGTTTGCCTGTTGTTGACTTGTTTTCTTCCTCTTCATCTGAATGTTAAATAGCTCCCCATTTAGAGATTTTGCCCATTTTGTTACTTAGGACTTTCCCTGCCCTTACCACAATGCCTTACGTGTTGTAGGGGCGAGATATCTTTTGAATGAACTAATAATATCAGGAGTTGGAGACGAAAACTGTGACCTGGGGTAGGTGAAATGCGAAAGAGAAAATGATTGGCACTTGAAAGGGTTTCAGGGAATTTGGGGTTCCCAAGCAGAGTCAGGCGTAAGTAGTTGAGAAGAAGGGACTTTCAGGGAGGGGGAGGTGAGCATAAGGGAGATTATCTAGCGGATATTCCTGTGGATGAGTGGTAACTTTCAGAAAGCAGAGAAGGCACAGGTATTAGGATCAGCTAAGGGGACATCCAGAGCATTATGGGAGTGAGTACTTGTGATTGATGACCCAAGGGGTTCAGGGCTTCAACTTGTGGTCATGACTGGGAGAAATAGAACATAAAGTATGGCACATTTATACCTGGTAGCCTTTTAGAAGGTGGTGGGCTCTTGGGTTTCACAGGGTGGGTTGGGAAGGATCTGAGGGGAGGGGAATGGGAAGAAACAGTAATGTGTGAAGTGTTTCCATCCCTTTTTACAGATGACGGTTCAGTGACTTTCCTGAAGCTCTGTAGCTTGGGTGGGCCTGGTTTGGAGTCTGATTCTGGAGCCACATTTTTTCATTAGGCTAGCTTTTCACAGGGCAGTACTCAAGTTTATTTAAACATTAGAAGATTTTGAAAGTACTGTCATTGGTTTGTAGAATTTGTGTTGCACTTTAGAAGTTCTGATTTAAATCTGTATAATTTTAACGTTGAAGTTGTCACTTTCCCCCTCTTTTTTTCCTTCAAGGTTATCCTGTCATCAACTCAATCCCTATTTAGCCTTTGGACTATTTGTAGAATAAGTCATGGTAAAAAACAAATTAACTAACTTCCTTCCTTCCTTCCTTCCTTCCTTCCTTCCTTCCTTCCTTCCTTCCTTCCTTTCTTCCTTCCTTTTTTTTCTTCCTTTCTTCTTTTCTTTTTCCCTTTCTTTCTTCCTTTCTTTCTTTCGAATAGGAGCAAAAGGAAATTTAGAATTTTTAAGTTGTTTTCCTCATGGTGAAACCATAGTAAAAGTTTGCCAGAAATTCTTTTTCTTTTTTTTTTTTAAAGATTTTATTTATTTATTTGACAGAGAGAAACACAGCAGGAGAGGGAACACAAGCAGAGGGACTGAGAGAGGGAGAAGCAGGCTTCCCACCGAGCAGGAAGCCCGATGTGGGGCTCGATCCCAGGTCTCCAGGATCATGACCTGAGCTGAAAGCAGTCGCTTAACCAACTGAGCCACCCAGGCGCCCCCAGAAATTCTTTTTCTATTAGAAAAGGATGGCAACCTGTGTAGTAGCTTTGTTAAATTTTTTGCTACTTTCTAGTTCAAAAAATTACTCCTATGTACTAAAGTAATCTACTACATGCACTGAGAGACAATAGCAAAGTGCCATATTTCTCCAGTTTTGATGTACATCAGACTTAAATGAGAAAGTGGTAAAAAATTCAGATTCCTTGGTCTCACCCCTAGGAATGCTTAATTTGCTGGGAATACACATTTTTTCAAAAATTTTATTTATTTGACACTGAAATCGAGAGAGGGAGAGAGGGGGCAAAGCAGAGGGAGCAGCAGGCAGAGGGAGGGTGAGAAACAAGACTTCCTGGCTGAGCCAGGACTGTGGGATCATGACCTGAGCTGAAGGCAGATGCCTAACCGATTGAGCCATCCAGGTGCTCCTGGAAATACACATTAAAAAAAAAAAAAAAAAAGATATATATTTATTTATTTATGCGAGAGTGGGGGAGAAGGAGGGAACCTCAAGTAGACTCTGCACTGAGCACACAGCCCACTGTAGGGCTCGATCTCCCAACCCTGAGATAATGGCCTGAGCCAAAACCAAGAGTTGGCCACTTACAGACTGACTCACCCAAGTGCCCCTGGAAAAACACACTTTAAACAAGGTTCCCACTAATTCTAATGGAGATAACTCATAAATGCCCAGTGCTTTTCAAAGTACCAGGTTATTGGTTAAATGCCCAGGCTTTGGAGTCTGATAGAACTGGGTTAAAAATGGACTCCATTACTTTGTGCCTTCATGATCTTGGGAAAATTACCTAACCTTGCTAAGCTTTATTTCTTTCCTCATCTGTATAAGAAGAATAATGGTATTTACCTGCCTCGTTATGATTAAATAAAATAATGCTTATGAAGTCTTTAAAAGTATTTACCCGATACTAACAGCTCAGTAAAGGTGTGTGTTGTTATAACTGTCCATCCTCATAGAGATGTGGAATTTGAATAAGTTAAATTAAGTTTCTCCAGATTGTCATTACTAAAGATTATTTTTAAAGCACCCACAGCTCCTTTTAGACCAATCTTAAGCTAGTAAGATAATTACGTAGTGTCAGCTAGAAGGAAAACATGATTAAATAGTCCCTCATTCAGAGCAGAGGAATGTTCATTTAGTGCCATCATTTATTTATATCATTACACAGTGCTTGGAGAGCACAAACTAATTCTGAAGGTATTAGGTAGGTATTAAAGTTGATCTAGTGAAGATTAGAATATTATATTTTTATTGGGCAGCCTTCTTTCCTTTATCTAAGTTTATAGATGTGTGTGCTAGGAAATTATATTTTTTTTCTTTTTTTTTTTAAAGATTTTTTTTTATTTGACAGAGAGAAACACAGTCAGAGAGGGAACACAAGCAGTGGGAACGAGAGAGGGAGAAGCAGGCTTCCCGCCGAGCAGGGAGCCCGATGTGGGGCTCGATCCCAGGTCTCCGGGATCATGACCTGAGCTGAAGGCAGTCGCTTAACCAACAGAGCCACCCAGGCGCCCCTATTTTTTTCTTTTCTTAAAAATAGTTATAGAAAACTCCTTCTTGTAGATTTCCTTAGATGTTCTTGTTTATTTTTCCTTGCAGAAGGCAGCCTGGAGTCTCTTTTGTGACCCAAAGACAAGCATGAACCTGGAAATGCAAAATCATGGTGCCCTCAAACTAAATATCCGAGTTTACTTCTGGTAGTGGAGTACAAGTGGGACACAATCAGGGTCCCTAATATATAGAAGGACCTCTGAAGTAGTTGAAAGATTCCAGAATTTTTAATGAAGGTGACCTGAATTATTGGGACTCTCTTCAATATGGGATAGAAAAGCCCAAGAGGGATATAATCCAAATGTATAAAGTTGTGAAAGATACTATATTGTAATCACAGACCTTTTTGTAAGTTTAAAAACATGTAGTCTTTGACCCATTCATAGTTCTTTCAGGAATTGATCACAGTTTTATACTTGCACACATCAGAAATGATGCGAGACTGTACACAACCTAAATAGGGTAGACTGCTTAAGTAACTTAAGGTGTAGCTACACAATAGCATACTATGTAGCTATTGGAAAAAAAAGGCTTCCTTCCCTCTCCAGCTAGGACAGGGTAATTGGTAACCAAAATTGCCCTCCTGCCTGAAAACAACTGTAAAATGAAACGAAATATACGAGGCAACTATATAAAGGCATTAAAAACAGAGAGTGCAAAACCATTTCTTTCCAGGTAATAGTGTTTCTGACAGAGCAGACCTCTAAATCACCTCAGCTTTGCACAAATTAAGGAGTGAGAGATCTTTGGTTGACTAAAGTTATTGCTACTTAGGGTGACAGAGTAACTTTTGGTCATTATGGAAAGCAGACATGTTTTCCATTAGTATGTTCCTTATTACTCAGAGACTAGGCACTGGCTTAGGTGAGCATGGACTTTGTTTTTTCTTTTGTCCTAATGAGGATTTCTCCAAACAGTGAATTATTATTATAGAATGTAAATAATTTTTTAAATGAGTAGATTTACTAGTTAATCTTTCTCTTAGCTTCCTGCCTTTGACATTTTATCTCAAACAGACCAGTCAGATGATGAATGCTACAAGCTTTGACATTTTAAATTATGTGGTAATGTTTATATAAGGTGTGGTTCAGTACAAATGTATGAAAGCAAATTCCACGTTGACACTATACAACATTGACATTGATAGTCAAATACCTTTTATTATCATGGTATGCGAATTTGGTAGGATCAGGTTAAGGAAGTAAGAACAAAAAATTCAGAAGAAATACAGAGTGTACCCTGAGCCACACAGTGGTAATCGGACATCTCTGCTTCTGGTATTTCATAATTTAATAGGGCTCTGAAGTGCCACCTTGCCCAGAGGTTAAGTTGTCCCTGTCCTGTGAACCACTTGTTTATTCTGCTCTCTCACTTACCTTCACTGGGCCTCACACGAGAGCAGCAAGCACTGCTTTAATGTGGGTAGGCTGCCATTGACTCTAGCTTTATAATTTTTGAGCATCCACTGTGGTTAAGCTTCTCTTTTCCTTTTCTGATGAAATATGTGAAGGCTTAAGCCCTACCCTGTGTCATCTTTTCAGTTAAGCTTCTTAGTCTTATCCTTCTGACCCCCCTCACCCCATGAATCATTGCATCACCATGAGCATCCTGTAATACCATTTTTTCCTGATCTCCTTATCATATTGAGTATTAGGGACCCTGTAAACCTTCAGTGAGTTAAAGACTCAATCCACAACCCTGAGGTCACGACCTGAGCCAAAATCACGAGTTGAGCCCTTAACCAACTGAGCCACCCAGGAGCCCCTACCTTTCAATATATCTTAATTTTGACTCCTCCCACTTCCATGGCTGCCAGTTTAGTCCAAACCACCACCTTCTTCAATTCTGTCTCCCTGCCCCCCTGTGTATTCTACACAGAGCAATCAGTGATAGTTTAAATATTTTTCTAAATGTTTTATTGAAGTATAAGATATGTAACCCAATTGGATAACTTGATACATTTTCACAATATGACATGCCCATTTAACCAACACCCAGAGCCTGTACCTCTGAAAGTCTCCCTGTGCTCCCTTGCAGCCACTGTCTTCCCTTCTTGCCTCTCCCAATAACCTGTATAATGATTTCTAACTCCATTGATTAGTTTTACTACTCCTTGAACTTCATATAAATGAAACTTCATTACCTGGGAGGTAGATAGTATACATATGTGACAGTTTATGCATCCATCTTTGATGGATAGTTGGGTTTCTAGTTTTGGTCTATTTTGGGTCAGACTGCCAAGATATTGTTATTATGCATCTTTTGCTAAACATACATACAAGTTTCTATCAGGGATATAGCCAGTAGTGGAACTGCTGAGTCAAACAGTAAGCGTATATTCAGTTTCATCAGATACGTCAAAATAATTTTCTAAAACAGTTATAACCCTCAGCATTATATGAGAGGTCCAGGTGTTCCATGTCCTCATCGAGGTTTGGTATCACTTATCTCTTTCATTGTAGTTGTTCTGATGAGTGTGAACTGTGCAGTGAACTGTGTTCATTGCATTTGCATTGCAGAGCTACTCAGTGAATTGACTACCTTTTTGTATGGTTGTTGACCATTTGGGTATCTTTCTTTATGAAGTGCCTAGTTAAGCCCTTTGCCTATTTTCTTGCCCTTTCTTATTGATTTGTAGGATTCTTCAGAGAATCTGTGTTCAGTGTGGATATCTTCTTCCACTCTGTGGCTTGCCCTTTCACTCACTTGGTAGTATCTTTCAATGGACAGTTTCTTAATTTTGGTGTAACGCAAATTACTACTTTTCCTTTAGTAACTTTAGTAACTTAATCATTTTCATGCCCTGTTTATTGCCTACCTCAATGGTCACGAAAGTATTCTCCTATATTCTAGTCTAAAAGCATGTCATTTTACCTATTCCATTTTTAGATATTTATTTTTATGTTTAGTATAAAATGTAAAAGTCAAGATACATTCTTTCCCCTCTTTATCCAGTTGACCCAATATCATTTTTTGTAAAGACCACCCTTTCCTACTGTAAGAGTAGTAATTTTCTTAACTCAGATCATGAGATTCCCCCTCTTGCTCAAAATCCTTCAAAGGTTTCTGAAACCACTGCACTTAGCATGAAATAGACTCGTCTTACAGTGGTTCCTTGTCTAGAATCTGCTTTCTTCTCAGCTTTTGCTCCACTATTCTCATTTGCTGCTCTCCACAGTGGACATGCTGGTCTCCTTGCTGTTCCTCAGTCTTTCAAATACGTTATTGACTTGGGCAGTCATGTGTGGGATTTGTTCTGCCCAGAGAGCATTCTTCCTCCACATGCCAGCCTGAATCCCTCCTCACTGCACTCAAGTCTATGCTCAGATGCCCTTTCTAGGGGCACCTGGGTGGCTCAGTTGGTGAGGCATCAGACTCTTGGTTCCAGCTTGGGTCCTGATCTCAGGATCCATGCTCGTGCAGAGTCTGCTTCAGATTCTTTTTCTCTCTCTCCCTGTGCCCTTCTCCACTCACACGCACTCCCTCTCTCAAATAAATAAAACATATAGATTTTTTTAAAAGCCCTTTCGATCACTGACCACTCCACATAACACTAAGAATGAGGAAGATATGAAAACCCTTTGAACATGCATGATATTATTAAGGAACATTTCCCAGTGAGGTCAGTGCCTGCCAGATGGCCTCTCCATTCTGTTGTCAGGGGCATCAGATCTCACTATGTTGGGAAGGAGGACTGATGGTCATCTTTGTGACAGGCAGCAGCTCTTTTAAGCCAGTGTAACTGTTCTCTCTTCATTGTTTTTAGCTTTTGAATTTGAAGAAATACTTTTGATGATTTCCGTTTTAAGGACTATAAAAATTTTGCTTCCAAAAACCTTTCACTACTGTGTGCTTCAATGAGTGTTAATTTCTGAGGATGGAGAATTTTGTGTATCTGTCCCTCTTTTTCTTTTCTTTCCTCCTTTCTTTTGCTGTTATTTGCTGTACGTGCTGCACATCCAGGTTGTGTATCAGAAGGACACGGCTTATTTTTGTGCCCTCTTAGTTATAACTTATCAGAGTGCCAGTTTCAGTTAAACAAATCATTTTCAGTTTTGTCTGTTGTCTTTCTAGCCATTACAGTCATTTGGAATGAAAATTCAATTTCAGTGAAAAAAAAAATGGGCTAAACACCTAAATGTGAGACCTGAAACCATAAAACTTCTAAAAGAAAACATCAGCGGTAATCTCTTTGACATCAGCTTTAGCAACATTTTTCTAGATATGTCTCCTCAGGTAAGAAGAACAAAAGCAAAAATAAACTGTTAGGACTACACCAAAATAAAAAGCTTTTGCACAGCGAAGGAAGCCACCAACAAAACAAAAAGGCAACCTAGTGAATGGGAGAAGATCTTTGCAAATGATAGATTTGATAAGGAATTAATATCCAAAATATATATTTAAAAAAGCTTATGCAACTCAACACCTCCAAAACAATCTGATTAAAAAATGGGCGGAGGAGCTGAATAGATATTTTTTTCCAAAGAAAACATACAGATGGCTAACAGACATATGGAAAGATACTCAACATCACTAATTATGAGGGCAGTACAAACCAAAACCACATGAGATACCATCTTAAACCTGTCAGAATGGCTAGAATCGAAAAGACAAGAAGTAAGTGTTGGTGAGGATGTGAAGAAAGAGGAGCCCTCACGTACTGTTGATGGGTTCATAAATTGTGCAGCTACTATGAAAAACAGTATGGAGATTCCTCACAAAATTCCATTACTAGGTATTTACCCAAAGAAAATAAAATGCTAACTTAAAATGATATATACACCCTTGTATTTACAGCAACATTATTTATGATAGCCAAGATATGGAAGCAACCCAAGTGTCCACTGACCGATGGGTAAATAAAGATGTGGTACGTACACACACACACACACAAATATTACTCAGCCATATAAAAAGAATGAAATTTTGCCATTTTTGACAGCATGGATGGACCTCAGAGGTATTGTGCTAAGTGAAATAAGTCAGATGAAGACAAATACCATATGATTTCATTTATATATGGAATCTGAAAAGCAAAACAAATGAATGAACAAACCAAAAAAGAAACAGACTGATAAATACAAAGAACATAGTGTGCTTGCCAGTGAGGGAGTGGGCACAATAGATAAAGAGGAGTTGGAGCTACAGAAAATAGAATGAATAATTTGTAAAAGTCCTCTGAACATGTATATTGTTACTGAACTATCTCTTCTATGATGTTGTGATTCCTTGAGGTAAGGGATTGTGTCTTACTTCTTTTTGTAGATCTTATTCGCAGCATAATACTTTAGAACTTGAATAGGGTTCTTAGTATAATGCATGTGATAATTCATTGTTTTCCCTATTTTGTCTACATTAGCTCCAGATAATTCAGACTCTAAGATGATGATTTAATGTTATGGATTGTGGTTGAACATCAGCATTTTGTATTTTTTTTTTAAAGTATATTAAAGTCTGAAACTTTAAAATTCACTTTATCTATTTTATATGGAAACAATGCATAGGCTAAGTGCAGGTGAATTTTACCTATGGCTAAATAAATTAGAAGGTTTTCAGTGACTTCATATTCTCCTCTAATGGTAATACTAATTGCAATTCAAGTTTATAAAGTTGCATTTTTTTTCCCTAAGAATTCTGCAACGTAGACCATGATTCTCATTGACCTGGTTCCTATTATTGGTGTAACTTGGGGGCTACGTGCATATATAAAATTTGATTTGGGGGCAAGAGTTAGATTGCTCTTTCATTTGTTTTTTTGTTCATCTTTGAGGCATTTATTTCCACCATTGATTGCATTTGTTTTTATTTCCTTAAAGCCTTAAGCTATTGTTTGACATACACAATTCTTTTATTAATTATAGAATGTCATAACAGAGCAGAAAGACTTTCAGCATCACCTTATCTAGCTATAAAAGACATTACTGGGTCACTTAACAGAATTGGAATATTGTTGGTAGATTAAAATATTGTTAATAGTTAACTTCCTGAAGTTGATAGTGCTCTGGGCATATAAGAGAGATCCTTATCCTTAGAGAAACACAATGAAGTATTTAGGAATAAAGATGCCATGATGGTGTATTTACTTCCAGATGGTTCAGGGAAAGAAAAATGTGTGGGTGTGAGTGTGTGTGTATGTGCAAGTTCACTTGCATATGGAGAGAAAGAGTGAGCACAAGTGAACCTAAGAGTCAATTATAAACCAAATGGGGCACAATATTAATGACAGATCTGGCAAAGAGTATATTAATCGTCTTTATACTATTCTTATGTTTCCCCACACAGTTTCTAAAAATCATCTCCTCCAACCCTCTCAGGAAAAGCACTCGGTCTTCCTGACCCCGAGGTTAAATGACTTTCCTCGTCACCCTGAGAGTTAGAGAGCGCCTCTCCTAAGCCTGTGGGCTGTGTTACCCTGTGCTGCCACCTTCTAGTTGTCCTTGCGCTGCACCCAGATGCAAGGGCCAGTAATCCTGACTTATGGTTGCGTAGGATGCAGCCAAGCTTGCACATTAATGATATAGCTCTGGGTTACTTTTTTTTTTTTTTAAGATTTTTATTTATTTATTTGACAGAGAGAG
The DNA here is from genome assembly GCA_004023965.1 of Spilogale gracilis. NCBI lineage: Eukaryota > Metazoa > Chordata > Mammalia > Carnivora > Mephitidae > Spilogale > Spilogale gracilis. Next base: position 23,142 of record PITA01000516.1, read on the forward strand.
AGAGATCACAAGTAGGCAGAGAGGCAGGCAGAGAGAGGAGGAAGCAGGTTCCCTGCTGAACAGAGAACCCAATGTGGGACTCGATCCCAGGATCCTGGGATCATGACCTGAGCCAAAGGCAGAGGCTTTATCCCACTGAGCCACCCTGGAGCCCTGGGTTACTTTTTAAGGTTTTTTTTGTTTTGTTTTGTTTTGTTTTGTTTTTATTGTTACTAAATTTTTTTTTCCAGTGTTTCAAGATTCATTCCCCATTCCCCACACCCAGTGCTCCACGCTTTAGGTGTCCCCAGTACCCACCACCAGGCTCTCCCATCCCTCCACCCCCCTCCCTCCAAGTCCCTCAGTTTGTTTCTGTGTTACTTTTTAAAAATATTCTTCCATCACCTGGTCAGCCTTACAGCCTCTAGCCGCCGTTTGGGGCTGTGTTACCTGGACCTGTTACTAGATATGCTGCCCATTGTAATGAGACACGCCTACATTTGCATTTTAACAATCAGGGTTTGTTCTTCTCTTTCCTGATAGCTACCGCTTCTTGGGATACATTTCTCATGCTATGGAATTGCAAGCCACAAGCCAGAGCTTTCAGATATGTGGGTCACAAGGATGTTGTAACCAGCGTGCAGTTTTCCCCACTTGGAAACTTACTGGCCTCTGCTTCACGGGACAGAACTGTTAGACTCTGGATTCCTGATAAGTAAGAGAAACAAAGAAATACGTGATATGCTCTGGATTTAGGAATGCAAAAGAAAATGAACCTGGCCATTCCTTCTGCACTTCTCGGGAATGACTACACTCCCGGTTATCTGCACTGCACTTAGTCTGAGTCACATGCAGGACATGTTGCCCTTGTCATAAAGTTAGCAAACTACTTCATACTATTTTTTCCTCATCTTTAACTCATAGTTATCTCTTCTTTTGAAACCTTTTTCTAACCATGGAAATGTGCTTAAGCTTTTTTTTTTTTGACAGGGGGATGGTTATCCATCCTTTTATAAATCTGTTGTAAACTTCAGATTGTCTCTCCAGAGAGACACACATGGACATTATAACTGAAATTTCATAGTTTATTAACCTACTACCGCCCATTTGTAGATCTTTGGGGGGCCTTTGGATATCTATTAATCCCTGTTGTAGAACTGTTCTTTAGTGCATATCATGTATTATTGTGCTCTGGAGTTTTCTGGCTGAAGAAAGTTATATATAAATCACTTTGTTTGTGTAAACTCCTACCCTATTATAACAAATCCCTCTATAAAGAGGCTCTTTAAATCCTAGCTGAGAGCTTACCTATTTTAAGCAATTATTGAGCCACAATTTTTTAAAAAAGGTTTTGAACTCTTTTTTGAACCCTTTTTTAAAATATATGTTTTGAAATGCACATGAAAATAGAACAAAGAGCACTCCCCCACCGTGTCCAGCAGCTTTCCTTATCAGCAGTTACTGGGGTTTCACCCATGCCACCCCCCTCTTTTTTTTGGCTAGAGTATTTTTTATTTTATTTTTTATTTTTTTAAAGATTTTATTTATTTGACAGAGAGAAACACAGCGAGAGAGGGAACACACCCCCAGAGGGACTGAGAGAGGGAGAAGCAGGCTTGTGGGGCTCAATCCCGGGTCTCCGGGATCATGACCTGAGCCGAAGGCAGTCGCTTAACCAACTGAGCCACCCAGGCGCCCCATAGAGTATTTTTTAAATATATATTTTAAAAGATTTGATTTATTTATTTGACAGAGAGACCACAAGTAGGCAGAGAGGCAGGCAGAGAGAGGAGGAAGCAGGCTCCCTGCCGAGCAGAGAGCCTTATGCGGGCCTGGATCCCAGGAGCCTGAGATCATGACCTGAGCCAAAGGCAGAGGCTTTAACCCACTGAGCCACCCAGGCGCCTTTGGCTAGAGTATTTTTAAAACAATCCCACACATCATATTATTTCCCCCCATCAATAAGAATTTGAGCATTTGCCTTGGCTCCGCTATGGCTTGGCCTGTGGTATGTGACTGAGCAGTCTCAGGCACCCCCACGGGGACGTTCACAGGGCAGTTTCCTGGCACTTTTGTTTTCTGCCACCACCCAGGAGAAACTCCACGCTGAGAAATCTGAACATCACCCTGATGGTGCTGACAACTACTGAAGAGAAGCAGCGTGTTTTGCTGACACTGGGGGGTGGGGGTGGGGAGCAGTGTACAGGGGGGCTGCGAGGGAGGGAGACTGGCTTGGAGTCCAAAAGGGAAAGTGTTTTCTAAATCCTTAGCTTTGGGGATTTAAGGCTAGTGGTCTACTGTCTTCAGCACAGCACAGCTTCCATCTCCCATTGCTAACTCCAGGAACTCGCAGTGAATTAACTGTATACAAGGGTAGAAATGTTTAACACACACAACCATTTCTTTGTATGGGCTAATCAGGTGCCAGAGTTAGGCCTGAGTAGATGTCTGCGGTTTCTCTTTCTAAATCATATCATCGTGGGTCAGGGTGGTCGTGGGTCATGGCCGTGGGATGGAGACCGATATATCCGTTATTGCTGCATAACCATCCTCAAAACTTAGCTGCGAACAGTAAACTGTCCCTTCCCGTAATTGAGTGGGTTATCTGGATGGTCCTTCTGCCCCGTTCCATGTTGGCTGTTACTCAGTTTCCCTAAGCCAGCAGGTCCAGCACCTCACTCACGCCTGCACCTGGTGCCCGCTGTTGGGCCGGGGACCCTGGTCCTCCCGGTGCCCCCTCTGCACCCTGATGAGGACTTCCATATAGCCAGGCAGCTGGGTTCGAGCACAGTAAAAATGAAAGCTGCTACACCAGTGTTACTTCTGCCTCATTCCCTTGGTCAGAGTAAGTCACAACTAGCCCAGATGTAAAAGGAGGAGAAATGGGTAGATTCTACGTCATGGGGGTGGGAGTGGCCTGTGAGTACGGGGATGAGAGGGAGCAGGCACGCAGCTGCATGGCAGATGCCACACCTGGTGTGGGACCAAGCGAAGAGCCAGTTCTGGCCCGGAGGCCATCACCGCGGCAGTCATGAGAATGGGCAGAAAGGGTGTGTAAGTACCTGCGGGGCGGAGAGTCAGTGTCAAGGCCCCGGGAGGAGCTACACCGCAGTTAGGCAGCCACGCGGCAAACACAGGGCGCTCCTGGGCTTGCTTATGTGCTTCCTGTTGAGACCGCGTCCAGGGGTCACACCACGCTAGAGCTAAGAGGCGAGCCCTTTTGAAAGAAGTCCAGCCGGATAGCCTGATGGAGTGTGGAACTAAAGGCCAGGGGGGATTCCAGTGATTCAGGCTGTCTCCTGGCTTCCTGGTCATAGCGGATGCCAGGCTTATCTTTGTTTTTTCTAAGCTGTGTTCTTGAATTCAGGCTAAACTATACTCCTAACTGCCACTCATAGAACTTTCCCTTGAAACCTCACTGAACCAGACCCTGAATGCTCCTTCCCATTTTTTAAAAAAACACCATTCTTAGTTTTTCCTGGTATAATATCGTGTATCAGGTGATGGACATTTATACCAAAGTCACTTTTACATTCTGCAGACCACCGGAGGGATAAGTCAGGATGGATCTAAGAACCTTAAATAGTGAGTCTTCTCAGTGGGAATTCAACAAAATGTATTGAGCTCTTTTTATATGCCTGATATTGTGCTGGATGCTGATCTTATAGGTATGAATAAATCATCATTCCTGTCAACAAACAAACAAACAAACCCTCACGGCTTAGTAGAAGAGAAACAGGTCTTTTTTTTTTTTTTTTTTTTTTAAGTACTGTCTAATGTAATAAGCAAAATAGATGTAGCAGAGAGGGAGCAATTAAGCCTGCCTGGGTTGGTCAAGAGGGATTGGGGTGGAGGAAGTAATCCAGGCTGAGAAAAAGCAGTAAGTGCCAAGCCAGAAGTGTCTTTGAAGCTCGGGGACTATTCTGGGTCCAAAGTTCAGTGGAAGGGCAGGATGCCTTGCTGAAGAGCTTGGGCATTGTACCTTTTCTTGGAGAGCAGCCAGTGACATGTTTATGCTGAGATTTACATGCTTAGAATGACACTTTTAGGGAGGTAATAAGCACAGTATGTAGGTGACCGGAGGGGGTAAGAGATTAGAACAGGGAGACCGATTAAGAAGCTCTTGCGCTAATCTTGGTGAAGGATATGGAGGGTGTATCTAGCTTAATGTAAGCGTAGCTGGGCTAGAAAGAAGAGGTACTGAAAGGATATTTGGGAAGTATAGCAAATCACTTTCTCTAAATCCATTTGTTGACCTACTGAATGTGGGAAGAGAAGGGGAGCAGTTGAGTATGACATCTTGCTATGCAAATTCTGTCTCCCGCTGTTTTTCAAACAGTTACGTATAAATACGAATTTCTGAATGGAAGGACACTTGGAAGTGTCTTGGGAACTTTGGAATGCTGACACAAAGTAGTATTTCCCAAATGCCACCTTTGAACTCCAGCTTTCTCTGCTAGCCTGATCCTAACAATTTTAACGTTTTTTTTTTTTTTTTTTTCTTTTCCTGGTGCTTCTCCTTAAATGCACACATCATTTTCTCTGTCTTTTCTTTTCCTGTTCTCTTTTTGTCACCCTAGTCAAGAGAAAGAAGAAGCTTCTGAAATTTCACAGTGTTGAGAACTGCGTTTTTACCATTTGTCCTTTGTTTTGCTTACTGAGTGTAAGATTGGGCCTGGCCCTAGCAAGGCCTTCGATACACCCTGGGGTGTCAGTTCTCATTGCTAGTGGGTGCAAATACAAGTGGAAACAGGAAAGTCAGATCATGTAGAGCTGTGTTCTGTGGAGGGGAAAATGGCACACTGCCTCTTCACATGCGACACCAGTTTGAAAGCGCTTCCTTGGAGCTATTCATTTAATCTGTCTTAGCTTTGCTAAGTTGTAGGTTCTTTAAACTATTTCTTGCTCTTTCTAGAGGAACAACAGGAACTTAAAATTCATGGTCGAGATTTGTTCAAAATACTGTTCTCTAGCTTCCAGTTAAAACAAAACAGCAGTGCATTTCTGGGTGAGACCACCAGGGTCTTTCCTGTTAAGGCTCAGTTGTGACTTTAATTAATAAAACCAGCTTTAAAGAGTGTTGATAAAGAAACTTTTCATACTGCTGTTATTTATTTATTTATTTTTTGGAGTTCAGCTGTTTTATGTTTCAAAGTCTGTATACTGATTAGATACTGATTATATTGAAATCCAGTGTTATAAATATTGAAATATTTATTTCCAGGAGAGGGAAATCTTCTGAATTTAAAGCTCACACAGCTCCAGTTCGAAGTGTAGACTTTTCAGCTGATGGCCAGTTTCTAGCTACAGCCTCTGAAGACAAGTCCATCAAAGTATGGAACATGTATCGCCAGCGTTTCTTATATTCCTTGTACCGACATACACACTGGGTACGCTGTGCCAGGTAAGTGTGAAGTTTCATCATAACGTTTCCACAGTTTTTTCCTCCTGTGGTCCATGTTTACCCTCTCCGCCCCCCCCAGCCCCCAGAAAGGGGGATTGAGGATAAATTAATTCATTCCTTCATCCAGCAAATATTTATTGTGTGCCTGCTATGTGCTGGGAAGACTAGGAAACAAAACAGAACCCTTCGCTGTCATGAAGCTGACATTCTAGAAAGGGGAGACAGACAATAAACTGGTAGGAAAATGGATTGGAAGGGGGCTGCCATTTTAAACAGGGTGTTCAGACACTGCCTCACAAAGAGGGTGGCCTTTGAGCTGAGAGCTTACAGAGGGGAAGGGGGCGAGGCTTGAGTATATTTGGGAAAGGAATGTTCTGGGGACAGGACATCAGTGCAGAAGTGCCAGGCTGGGAGGAGCCTGGGGGCTGTTTGAGGACCAGCAGGAAGGCTGGTGTGGAGCAGAGTGTGGGGAAGGACTAGGAGAGGCCCCAAGGGAAGCTTCTGTTGGGGCGGGATCAGCTGACGTGAATTGCATGAGACAAGATGCTGGAGCGTGTTCATCTCTCTGACCGATGTTTTATGGGGTCGCTCTGACTGCTGTGTTGAAAATAGACTGTCAAGGTCAGGGCAGAAGCAGGGGGTGTTGTTAGTAGGTTATGTGTAGCAGCTCACACCCTGGCTTGGACCACAGAGGTGGCAGTGGAGATTTCAAGAAGTGGTTGGATTCTAGATGCAGTTTGAAGGTACAGCCAACACTGCTTGCTGTCACACTGGGTGTGAAAGACAAAGAGAGGAACTCAGAGTGACTCTACAGTCTCCGGCAGTGGTCTGTTGGGAGAGTGCTATTGTAAGTGTCCCTTTCTGTTCTTAAGACATATTGCTAAAGTACTTAAAATATTTCCCCAGCTGCCATGGGAGGATAGGGCTATTGTTTTATTTTCCCAGTTTTGTAGATAAGGGAACTGAGTTTCAGAGTTAAAATTGGTACTCATCTAGTTGAAAGTGATAGAAACCCAAAGAAATTATTTTTCTCTTCTCAAGGTGGTTAATTAGCTGATGTTTGGTAACCTTGGAGTGAAGAAGGGAGACACTAAAAGCAGGGATTCCAATGCCCCCAGTGTCTCCCTACACACTGGCTCTGTTCTCTCAAACAGCTCGCTGCTGAGGTCACTGCCAGTTCTGGATGAAGTCCTCACAGCCCTGTGACTGGACAGGAAAAGTTTCTCCTAACACCAGTTAGAAAAGTGCCAGAGGCAGCGCTCAGCTGGGATCCTGCGCCTAGCCCTTCTCCGGGCAGTGAGACACTGGTTGTGCCAGGTTAGCCGGGCACCTGGCTGAGACCAGTTCCCCCGGGCCAGCTGGCAGTGACAGTGCATACCAACCATGCATTCTGATGGCCGAGAGCAAGGACAGCTCTCAAAATCAGGGAACTAGCATAGTCATGGTCACTAAGGGAAAATCTGTTAAGCCTGCAGCCAGCAGACTTTGTGCATGCTGAAGGAAACAGGGGGCCAGGCATCTCCAGCCAGGATGTGGGGGAGGGGGAGCCCAGCTCTCTCCCTCTAGCCTTACATCCCATGTGCCTGTTATCATGCTCTGAGTGGGACATTATTGTTCAGGTGTTGATTGTAATCTAGGTAATAAGTCTAAGGAAAATTAAAAAGACGGAAGGTCAGACTTTTAGTCAGTTTTGTTTTGTTTTCTTCTAAAGGTCTCAGCTACTTTTGGCTCTGGCCTTCTCAGTCTTATTACTATATATACCAGAGAGCTGTGTGGTCAAGAACGTGGGCCTCAGACCTAGATGTATAGATTAAAATTCCAGCCCTCCATTTGGCAATTGTGTGACATTTTAGAAAGTTATCTAATTACTCAGTGCCTTAGTTTTCTTACCCGTAATATTAGGATAATAATAACCTGCTCCACAGGTTGTCATGGTATTTAAATGAGTAAGTATACATGGAACTCTTAGAATCATGCCTCCCACAGAGTATTCACTAGATAAATCTGAGCCATCCTCTTCCTCATCATCATTGGACATCACAATCTTGTTTCATTTTTAAAGATATTGTGAAACTTGAGTTGATAATTTTTTTCTGCCTAAAGAGGCAACATGTGTGGTGGTCCCAAGAGGCTGGTCAGATCTTTTGTATTTATTTACTAAATGATGTTGTGAACAGAGTATCTGTCGTCCAGTGGATCAGACCCAGAGAACAGACAGAGTCACAGGTGACTAGGCTGGGGACTGGGAGTTATTATTCAGCTCCCACTAGGACTGACTCTGGATAACCTTCATCAAGGAGCTCATCAGAAGCAAAAACATTGAATGATAGCTCTTATTTATCTAGTGTGTCCTAAGTGTCTCTGTTTCCTTCCTAAAATAATATAAGGTGGTTTACAGTAACTGTAACACAATCGGAGGGAGTAAAGGGGCAATTCTACCTCGAACTGTTTAACCTTGCTTAGTGCAAAACTGGCAGGTTTAGCCTGAGTTTCCTGCAGCCAAGGAATGAATGGGGTCACGGGGGCTGACGTATTTTCATGTTCTAACAACAAAAAGGAATCCTATCAAGTTGTTCAGATAAGACAAAATTTTTCCTATAGTAAATTCTGGGAGGTATTTTATTCCTTGCCCTTGTACTGAATCATCTATGTATAATATACATGCAAAAGAAAAGATATTGCTGATCAAAGACAGAAGAACTTATGAAATGTTGAAAAGGTCACCAATAATGTAAAATTTTTGTCTTCAGGATAGTCCTTTAATGAGCATAGCCCTGCTACGTACCACATATCCGTGCTCTGTGGTAGGTATGTAGGCAGGTAGAGATGAAAATCACAGTCCGAGCCTCAAGGAGCTTTTATGTTTTACAGTTCAATGGGGAAAAAAAATGGATACAAAATAATTATAAACTAATCCTGTCCTGTGGGAAGGTGATGCCCAGGGTGATGAGGAAGTGGGCAGTGGAGCCCTGAACTAGACCTGTGTGAGGAGAAGCGGGAGGGCTGGGAGGGGGTGCATTTCAGGCCCAGCACGGAGGGACAGGCAGGAGAAGAGGCAGCGGGGAACTGTCAGGTGGGGAGGGCTGGCAAGCCATTTGCAGCAGGAATCAGTCAGAGTAGGTGGGCACTGTGGCCTGGGGAAGCACTTTGTGCTCTGGGAACATTAATTATTTAGCTGTTGCCAGGCCTAAGAAGTGAAGTGGGATGTGAGGTGGAGGGGGGAGAGTGGGGAAGGCTCAGTGTCATGGATGTCATGAAAAAGACTTTGGACTTCATCCTTCAGGTGACAGGGAGATACCAGAGGATTTGGAATGGGGAAGAAGCAGGATTTTTTCTGGAGCTCTCTACTAATTGGTCTTGCGTCCCACAGCGTGCTTGCTTTAGAGGGTTGGTGTGAGCTAGGCCAAGACTCTTATGCCTGCTTGTGCCACATCATTACCCTCGGGCACGTTAGTCTAGGGCTGTCAGTGAAGTGGGAGGTGAGGGTAATGAGGCTTCTCAAATGGACTGTTGTGAGGATGAGAGACTGTGTGATGCCAGAAGCCTGCCATTCCTCTGGCTGGGCAGCACCAGTTAGGGAGAAACTTAGGAATTGGGGAGGAGCCCCTAAAAATGTTCTCCCTCATCAGATAGAGAGGAGGAGGTGGTGGTGGAACCCTACTTCTCTGTCTGCCTAGCATCTGTTCTGTGCTCTGGGGATGGTGCCCAAGTTTTCCCTGAGGAACCAGCACTCCCCCACAGCCCCTCTTTATGTTATGTGCATGCTGGCATGGTCTGATGTCCACTCCCGGCAGAGAGCATTCAGCTCAGGCTTGCCATCTGGAACAGGCCATCTCTGCCTATAGGAGTCAGTGAGTCTTGTTATAATGGCAGGCTTTTCCCTCGGGATTTCTGGGTTAGGCTTATTTCCTCTTTCTTTTTCTTTCTTTCTTTTTTCCTTCCTTCCTTCCTTCCTTCCTTCCTTCCTTCCTTCCTTCCTTCCTTTCTCTTTCTTTCTAAGTTCATTTATTTATTTTAGTAATGTCTACATCCCACATGGGGCTCGAATTCATGACCCTGAGATCACTAGTCACATACTCTTCTGACAGAACCAGCCAAGAGCCCCTTAGCCTTATTTAAACCTGTGGCTGCTGAGGGACATTGCGGGCAAAGAGCTGACCTGACAGTGATGCTGACTTGGGGCAGCAGAGCTGTGAGCTGGAGAAAGAAAGAATTGCTGTCTAATGACAGGGTGTGCTTTCTGGATACAGTCATACCTGGCTTTATTAGCATGTGTTTGTGTGTGTGCATGTATGTGTGTGTAAGAAAGGGACCTTAAAAATTCTCACTGTTTTTTTAAAGCCACTTTCTGTAAGATGTGATAGTGGAGCAGCATTTTGGAAAAGTGGGAGATAGAGTTGCAGTGGGTGATGTGTGCTCCAGACACCTAAATGTTCCCCTTGCAGATTTGCCTTCCTTCCCCAACCCCCCCCCCCACCACTCTACTGTCTCCATGGAGACCCTTGTGAAATGCAAATCTGGTCCTACCGCTCCTCAGGTTAAAACCGCTCAGTGACTTGCCCTGGCTTGTCTCTTCTGCCTTCCTGTTACAACCTCATCTTTTGTCCCTGTCACCACCCCCTTCTTGCCACTTTACAGAGTTCCCCTGTGCACTGTTCTGTTTCCCTATGCTTCCTGCCCTGTCTGGAATGCCCCCTGAATCCTCTCTCCCTTCACAGCCCTGCTCTGCCCCTCTCCCTCCAGGAAGTGTTTCTGACTCTCCCAGGCCCCACTTATCAAAGTCCTTTATGCCACTGCTTTGTCTAGTTGAGGAGATCTGTCTGCTGTGGCCTCTCTTCCCTGTCAGACTTTGAATAACAAGGATTTTATTCATATTGTATTCCCTTGACAGGCACTGTTCTAAATTCCATAGCTACCATAGAAAGCAACACAAAATTCCTAGTCTTGTAGAGTTCCTTCTACCAAAGGGAGGTAGACTAAAAAAATACGTTAGTGATATGTGCTCTGCAGAAAAATACCGTAGGGTAACAAGATAGGGAGTGCTGGGGTTGCAAGGTGCTCTTTTACATATGGGGGAGGAAGGAAGGCATCTCTGCTCAGGTGACTTTGACTGAAGGCCGGAAGCCAGTGAGGAGGGTACCAGGGGCGAGTGTTGGAGATGGACTCATACACAGTGTGAGAAGCACTGCACTGTTAGTATGGGGTGGGGAAGAGGAGTTGTGCAAAAATGTGAGTTGAATGAAGTGAGGGCTGTGCAGGTAACTTAGGTGGGAGTTTTCATGGGCTTCTCTGAGGTAGAGTAATTTCTGTGGATTTTTAACATCAAATATAGGAGGACTGTACATGCATGTTGTGATGGAAAATGTTTATGGGACCTGGCTGTTGTTTTTCTCCATTTTGCCCAATCCCTGTTCAGATTGATAATTTTGTACTGAGATCACCTGCTCTTAATAGAATGCCTTTATCTCACTGGTACGCTGTGGTTCTGAGGTGGATTTTTTTTTCTTTTTTATTAGTTGTTTTCTAACTATTTGGCATGAGTGATTCATGGGGAACTGTGCAGAGGCCTCTCTAGAGGAATGTTTTTTGATAAATAATTTGGTTAAATTTAATGAATAAGGATCTCATCTTTTGGGCAACTTTCCATGTATATGCTCTACAGCCTGCTTAGAGATTCTTTCTCATGCATTTATTATCTTTTCTCTTGGCTCATGCTATGTAGTTAGACAACAGGAGGATTGAGAGGGCCCAACTGACCACTCAAGCCCAGTCTCCCCAGTGTTTGTGCAGCTTCCTGTGAGAACTCAGCCTTGCTAGGGTCAGCCCAGTCCAGAACTTTCTTCCAAAGCTCTGAAGGACCAGAAGTCCTGTTTTCACTTTTTACTCAGAGGTGAGAATGCTCTGAGGCACTGAGTCATGCTTAATAAACTTAGGAGAGTCTGAAACACAAGCTGGGTGGGAATTTACTTATTTATAATGACAGTGCTAGCTTTCAGAGGGACTGGAATATTTGCCTGCTTCTGTCAAGGCCTTCCTCCTTTGCTGACAAAGTCAGAATAAGGGCTTGATGGGTCCTGGAACTAAAGCAAAAAAGTGTGTTGAATAGTTTTTTCAGATTCGTATCTTGTGAGCCATCTCTGCCATGTGCACATACCTGCCCAGGAAACTGCATGATCACCTGGTCTGGTCCTCCCTCTCCCGGGCCCAGGCCGGAGACATACTGACCACTCCTGCCTCCTGCCATTGCTGGGCACCTCCTCTCTGGTGCCACAGTACCTTTCAGGTGCAGCAGAGCGATTGGTTGGATTCCGCAGAGAGGCAGTGCAGGGTGGTTAAGAGCAGGGGCTCACTGGCATGTGATCTAATCTCCGTGTCCTAGGGTCAAGATTCCCTGCTGCTTTGTATGTCTTGTGATTGTTTTGTAATTGTGTACCCAAACATTGCTAAGTATTGGAGAGTATGGATTACCCTGTCATCTCTAAAAAGTGATGAGGTTAGGCGTTAACTTCCTGCTGGTTTAGGTAGGTTCTCTTGAGGTTTGGATTTCAGCTGTTTTAGGGTGGCTCTAGAGCAGCCTTTACTTTTGGGCTGTAGCACGAGCGGCCTTTCTAGGGCCTCAACCAAATGCCTGAAGTATTTAGCAAGGTCTGCCCAGGACTGAGCATCTTCCAGTGCGATGTACCCTCTGGCCTCTTTGTTCGATTCTTAGTCTCCACCGGTGGCTCTCTGTCAAGCCTTGGTGCCCACAGCATGAGCGGCTCTGTGTTTGACCGGACTCAGGGGGGCTCGGAGGCAGATTTTTTGGGGGTTTCTGCTCTTTGTAGCTCCTCTCTCATGTGCCTCCAGAATTCTAGCTGTTTAGTCCAGTTCTGAACATTGACTTCTGTTTCCTCTGCCCAGTCAGACTGCTGCTGTCTCCTTGGGCTCTTCGTTCTTGTGCCATGGTTTGGAAAATGCTCCCAGGGACAAATGTGGGATAGATCTGGTGCTCATCTCATATTCTCTCTCTCTCTCTCTCTCTCTCTCTCAAGATTCACAGCCCTGTACTGTCTCTTCTCCCTAAAAATAGTTGCTTCATATTTTTTGGCCCAGTTGTATGATTATTTACAGTAGGAAAGTCAGTCTGATAGCCATTACTCCCTCTGTCTAGAAGTTCTGCTGAACGAATTTAGTGGAGCCTACCAAGCCAATTTCATAATTCATACGGATGAGTTATATGTGCAAGAATTGCCAAGAAAAAAAATGACAAGGAAAAAAATGGGAAGAAACTTGTCTAACCATCTGTCAGAACATAGTATACAATTACAGAAATTAAAATGTGGTGCTAATGGTATCCAATTAGGAAAATCAGAGAAAGTCTAGAAGCAGGCACATATATGTCTTATGATGGTGCTTCCAATCAGTGGGGAAGTGGATGGACTATTTAATATATAGTTAAGAAAATTGGATTTCTGTTTGGAAGAATATAAAGTGGGATCTTTATTGTATACCACACATGTACAAAATTTGTACATGAATTAAAAAGCTAAACATTAAAAACTGTCCAAATGATACTGCTTTTCCTCCTAATACATAAGCAGTATATTTAAATGAATATAGAGGGTCAGCAGAGCAATTATTTTTCCCTTAAATATTTGAATTTTAGATGTATGGCATAGACTTAAGTAATTAAAATTCTGTGCCTGTCTATGCTTGGTACTTACCACAGTTTTGTTCTTGGAGACTCTGTGTGGCATAGAGATGGTGCCTATCCATGTAAGAAGTCATGAATAGCTAGCTACGTTCTTTGGAGTAACTGTTATTTATGATCATACATTTTAATTCACAGAAATATTTTTAAGATATGCTCTCTATTGGGAAATATAGTCATGCTTTTAAAATATAAATTAGCATAGTCTTTTTAAAAATCAATTTGCAAAATCTATCAGGTGTCCTTGTTGCAGGGACTTCACAATTGGAAATATATTCTAAGTAAATACTCTTTTGTACGCAAATGAAAAAGCTTTGTATTCCAAAATGCTGCTTTCAGTATCATTTATAATGGTGAGACATTGGGAAGAACCAATTTTTCCAAATAAAGAAAAGGGGAGTTAAATAAATTCAAACTATTATATAGCCATTAAAAGGGGACTAGATAGAAGTAATGACATGAAAACGTTTCTGTGAGGGAGGGAGAGCAGAACTCAGAACTCATTATATTATAAAAAAGTAGCTATCATACATCCCATGTGAAGTGTGATTTTCAGTGATGGGACTATAAGGGTTTTTTTTACTTACTCTAGTTCCCATTTTTTTAACACTCATTTTTTCTTTAATGAGTAATGAAGAAAACATTTATCATTTGATATCTATATCTATATATATGAGAAATATTGTCCCCAGTGACAAAGAATTTTTCTAATAGGTAAACTTATGGTAACCCTGCATTCTTAAAATAATGTGTACTTTAGGATAATGTATGCTTTTTTATGGTTTCCTCCATTAAAAATAAATACAACCTGTTGAGACAACTCTTCCAACATAAAATTGCTTTTCCAGCATTAATTTTTAGGGGAAAATAATCTACCTTTAATTTTCAGTTGTTGGGAGGCACCTGGGTGGCTCAGTCCTTAAGCATCTGCCTGTGGCTCAGGTCATGATCCCGGAGTCCAGGGATCTAGTGGGGCTCCCTGCTGGTCCGGAAGCCTGCTTCTCCCTCTCTCACTCCCCCTGCTTGTGTTCCCTCTCTAGCTGTGTTTCTCCCTGTCAAATAAATAAATAAAATCTTTTAAAAAATTCTTTTCAGTTGTTGGTAGTGTTACAAGTGATCTTTGACCATCTGAACTGCAGAGATTTTTTTCTTCACAGTGGTAAGATACATATATTATAGAGCTTACCATTTTGACCATTTTAAAGTATGCAGTTAAGTGTCATTGGGTATATTCATGCCATGCAACAAATTGCAAAAATTTTAAACATCAGCTTTCCTTGGTTATAATATTAAATTAGACCCATTTTCTTAAAAAAAATGTCTTTTAAATGCCTTAAGTGTTTACTAGAGACCTGCTCAGTGCCATATACTGTGTCTGGAGGTGCAGCGGTGAGTGAGACAGAGGTGGTTTCTGTCATCAGAGTTTACGTTTGTTGGGGAAGCAGACAGAATGTTTGGTTACAAGTGTGACCTAAGTGTGACTATGAGCTACTCTAAGAACACTAATTGAGGAACTAACCTGATGGGCGGGGGTGGAGGGAGGGGTGGGGGGTTGTCTGGAAGACTTCCTGAGGAAGCCATGCTGAGCAGGAGGCTTATAGGAGGAGTAAAATTCTCTTGGGTTTTTTAAACTAGATAAAGAGTAGGGGGCAGCATCTGAAGCACAGGGAATAGCACATGAAGAAACTTCTTGAGACAGGAGCAGGGACCTGAGAGGGGAGATGTATGTGCCAGGAAGAGTAAGTAGGATCATGAAGAGACAGGAGGGTAGACTCTGGAGGACCTGGTAAGCAGTGGGAAGGATGCCAGGCTTTCTCCCCAAGGGAAATGCAAAATCATCAAAGCGTTTTAATCAGAGAAATTTAATGTTTAAATTGCCTGTGGAGAATGGAAGACAGTAGTTCCCATTATGGTTTGAAGAGACAGGGCCTGGTAATGGTTTGGAGTCGGGCGGTGGGGGGTGGGGTGGGGGAGGCGGCATGTAGAGGAGAAAAAGGCACAAAACATGACTCCTAGGTTTCTGGCCTGAGAAAGTACTTACTGAAAAAAGGAACACTGGAAAAGGAGCAGTTTGGGGAGATAGACGATGAGTTCAGAGTTGGACAAGTTCAGAGTTGGAGGTGCCTGCAGGATATCCAAGAGGAGACGCCCAGTAGGCAGTTGTATTTATGGGTGGAGATCCCAGGAGAGAAGTCTGGGCATAGAAATGGTCAATGACCCAACAAATAATTAGCATGTTCCATGGCATAGCTAAATCTTTTTATATCTCTTTCATCTGCTTTTGTCTCTCAGCAGCTGTAGGAATGAATCCTGTTCCTGTCATTAACAGATGGGTTCTCTTCTGATGCTGACCAACACTTAAAAAAAAAAAAGAATGTTTTGCTATTGCCTTGAACTTCACCTTCAGTATGCAAACACAAAATCCCACCAAAGCAAACTCTGAGGCTGCCAGTATATTTTTTTAATGAGCCTATGAAAGTTTAGGTCTGAATGCAATCCAAACTCCCTCATTATACAAATAGAAAACGGTGGCCAGTGTGGTTTTGAATTTCACAAGCTTAAATAGCTGGGCAGTTGCAGAATTGGCCCTAGAATTCAGGACCATGTACTGACTGGGCACTGCTTTTTACTGCTTCCCTATGCTATTGAATGGCTGCTGACTTCAGAGTCCCAATTACTGATTGTTTGTTTGTTTATTTATTTAAATATTTTATTTATTTGACAGAGAGAAACACTAAAGATTTTATTTATTTGACAGAGAGAAACACAGCTAGAGAGGGAACACAAGTAGGGGCAGTGAGAGAGGGAGAAGTAGGTTTCCCACCGAGCAGGGAGCCCGATGTGGGACTCGATCCTGGGTCTCCGGGATCATGACCTGAGCCGAAGGCAGTCGCTTAACCAACTGAGCCACCCAGGCGCCCCTGATTATTTGTTTCTTAAGGGACATGGAACAGTGCCTACTCTGTTTGGTGTCAGAGCCCTGAGGGCTGGAAGTGTCTTTTTATAGAATATTTATTCCCATGATAAGAAATTTCCAAAGGGAAATTTTGATTTCTTATGAACACTCTGAAACTTCTCACAGTTCACGAACCGCTTTGGCTCTCTAGTGAGTGTATGACTCTGTGGCTGTGCATATCAGAATACAATTTTGTATACAGTCTCAGGGACTCCCTAGATTCCAAGTTAAAGGACTCCTGTTATACAATTGGGCTGTTCTCAAGGATCTGTGAACGAGTTTTCTAGAAAGAAGTTCAGGAATCTCCTGAATCTCTCAAATGAGTATCAATCACTGTGTTTAAGAGATTGAATAATAAGTAGTTCAGTTAGTTTCCCAAGTACCTTACAGACGGTTCGTGTATGCTCATCCATTAGTCACTGCTGACTAATATCATGTCCGTGTCAGTGACACACTCTAGAGGTTTTATTTATTTTTATTAAAGATTTTATTTATTTGAGAGAGAAAGAGAAAGGAAGGGGGAGGGGCAGAAGCGGAGGGGGAAGCAGACTCCCCACTGAGCAGGCACCCCCCCCCCCCCGCCCCTCCTGCCCCCGATTTAAAAGGTGGTTAAGTGGTGCGAAATTAGAGACGGAGATATCTGTTGATGTTGAAATTTTATATACTCTTAACATTCTTAAAATTAGTAACCCAGTTAGATGTTGTTTAAGCCCTGACAAAGGAAAGGATAATCCTTTGCCCCAAAATCAGGCAGAGAAGTCTGTTTTACTGGTGCTAACCTGTTTTTGATGTGTCTAATTTAAAATGAAAGGGGAGAAGATACAAACCACCATCCTCACTTTTAACCCCTCCTGAGGCAAACAACAACAACAACAACAACACATATTGAGAACATATACCAGGATTATAATGTGGTGTCCAGAGGAGAGGGACAGCCTTAACCCTGTGTACCGCTTTGGTCGTGTTGGGCTGGGGGTGGAACCCCTTCCTCCCTGCCCCTGCTGCCCTTCACTCTCTGCTTATCTGACATTCTGATCGCCTTCATTTCTTTAGCACCTGGAAATTCTCCCGGGCTCTAGCTCCTCCTGCTCAGGATGAATTTCTAACCAACGAAGATCCCTCCTTTTCCTTATTCACAAGTTTCTTTAAAATCCTGTTGCTCCAGTGGATCTTCGACCAACAAATTGGCACCTTTTTGTTACAAACTCTTTTCTTAGTGCTATCTAAAAAGCACACAATTATTTGTGTGCCCTTCCTGGAATGAAAATTTCATGAGGGCCAGGATCTTACCAGTCTCATTCACCACTCTATCCCCATTACTCAGGACAATGCTCAGGGCCTGGTTTGGGCAGGTGCACAGTAAATATTTGAATGAATGGATGAATATCTTCCCCGTAAACTTCCCAGGACACTTACAGTGTCTAGCAGCATGGACAGGTTTTTCTTAAAGGATAGTCTGGTGGCTAGCCTGCCAGTCAGAGCCCAGTCACATCGCCTCCGCAGAGCACTGCCTTGTGGTTTCCCTTCACTCTAGAACTGTGTGTGTGACCCAGAAGCCACACTGAACTGAGCTATAAATCATGTAGCCAGTTGAAGAAAGTTTCCTCTCAGGGACTTAAGCAGAGTGGCTAAGAGGTTTGGCTGTGGAGCCAGACTGCCTTGGCCCCATCCTCCCAGCTGTGTGAGTCTGGCAGTTTCCTGATCCTTTATGGGGCTGGGCATATTCACCTGTAAATCGAGGCTACCAGTAACACCTGTTCCGTAGGATTATTTGGAGGATTAAATGAGTTGCTATAGGTAATGCGTTATGAGCCGCTCTAAGACATATGTGCTCAGTAAATGTAGGCAGGATGATGACGGTCATGGAGGTGGTGGTATTCAGGCCAGTAGTGTTTTTAGACTTTGTTTTTAACCTGGTCATTCCATTTTATTAACCGTAGTTTCACCATTGCTTTCTTAAAATGTAAGAATCAAGTAATCTCTTAGAAATGTTTAAAATGTTCACAGTAAGTGATTTTTAAAAGATAACTTATTAAGAAACACAATTTGATTCCTTATATTAGTTGCATTATTATGCAAAGTATATTTCCATGAGGATACTGAGTGGGTGGTCCTCCAGGACCTGTGTAAATACATATCATCTACTTGATGCATTTCTATAATACTGCCCTTCATATGTGAATCTTCCTCATGTGTTTTCTGAAAGAAAAGATTAATAAAATATTATGTCATAAAATCAAGTGGTACCTGGGTGGCTCAGTTGGTTAAGCATCTGCCTTTGGCTCAGCTCACGATCTCAGGGTCCTGGGATTGAGCCCCTGCACGAGGCTCCCTGCTTGGTGGGGAGTCTGCTTCTCTTTCTCCCTCTGTGTGCTCTCTCTCTCTCTCTCTCAAGTAAATACATCTTAAAAAAAAAAAAAAAATCAAATCAAATCAAGCTGAACTACCCAGCATGGAAGGCATTTCCTTGCAAGGTGAATTTCCAGAATTTTATTTTATTTTAACGATTTTATTTATTTGTCAGAGAGAGAGCATGAGCAGAGGGAGTAGCAGGCAGAGAGAGAAGCAGGCCCCCACTGAGCAAGGAGCCTGATGCAGGGCTCAGTCCCAGGACCCTGGGATCATGACTTGAGCCAAAGGGAGATGCTTAACCAACTGAGCCATCCAGGTAGCCCACTTTACAGAATTTTAAAAGACTATTTCACATAGAACTAAATGATGCTTCTGTGCTCCCTTTTTTTATATGGTTAAGTTCATAAAAGACAGATTCAAAGTTTCTGTCAGGAAGAATTATTTTTAGGTCAGTCTTAAGAACAGAGAAAGAGGAGAAAAGAGAGTGAGAGAGAACAACAACAACGAGGAAACTCTTCAATTATAATCCACACCCTTAGTTGATGACCTTTATAGTCATCTGGGCATAGAGGGAAAGTACAGTGAAAATTGAAACATAATCAGTCTATGACCTAAGTCTGTCTTTTTTTGTTTTTGTTATTACTAAAGTATTAATAATAAAAATACTATTCATAGTTTCCTAATAGTCTAAAAAATTTTTTTCTTAGTCTTCTGTTCTTCTCTCTGTTTTCCCCCTACCACTTAGGAGAAAAAGAACAAACCTCGGAAAGTTTCTTAAAGGAAGAGAGTGCATAAAAACAGTAGATGAGATGTCCGAGAATTGTCTCATTTGTTTTTTTAAATGGGTCATGAGGATGATAGGTGTGTCCATGAATCAGGACCTTCAGTTCTGTAGAAATGAGCTATCATCCCCTGGAGATTTCTGGCCTCTGAAGTCCAGGAAGTTACAGGCTTAGGGAGTTGATTCTTTTGTTGGTGGTATCATTCAATTTTAGTTCTCAACATGCCAATCCATTTCTTCTAGAAAGCTTTGGTGCAGGTTAGTGGGATGAGTAGTAAAGACTCTCCTAAGTCATAGGGATAATACTGGAAAATGACAAAAATAGAAGAAAGAGATAAAGAATACTTTAAAAAAAAATGAGCTATTTGGTTTGGGAGGAGTGCAGAGCTGAATCAAGACCTAGAACAAGGGGGCGCCTGGGTGGCTCAGTTGGTTAAGCGACTGCCTTTGGCTCAGGTCATGATCCCGGAGACCCGGGATCAAGTCCCACATCGGGCTCCCTGCTGGGTGGGAAGCCTGCTTCTCCCTCTCTCACTCCCCCTGCTTGTGTTCCCTCTCTGGCTGTGCTTCTCTCTGTCAAATAAATAAAATCTTTAAAAAAAAAAAAAGACCTAGAACAAGTGCCATAAAACTAAATCATTTAAATCAAGTAATAAAAGGAAAAAAGAAAGTAGGTTGGTCTATATAGTATATTTTGATATGATCTGTCATTGTCATTTGTCCTGCTTATTTTTAGTTAGAAAGATGATTGTAGAATATGAGTTAGATGCATGGCACGGTGACTGTGGTCTGTGGTATTTAATATGTACAGGCTGACGTGTGTGTGGAGGGGGTATGGGTGATTGTCAGGAGCCTTTCACAAAGGCAGTCTTCTTTCTTGTGCTTTCCAGATTTTCACCTGATGGAAGGCTAATTGTATCATGTAGTGAAGATAAAACTATTAAAATTTGGGATACCACCAATAAGCAGTGTGTTAATAACTTCTCAGATTCTGTAGGGTAAGTCCATTGCCTTTGTGCATTTATATGGGTTAGTTTGCTGAGGAGACATTTCTTTATTAAAATTCAAATAAAGGAATGAAGGTAAAGAAGTCAGAATGTTAGGCTATCTTATTCTTTCCTCCTAGGTTTGCAAATTTTGTGGATTTTAACCCTAATGGTACATGCATAGCATCAGCAGGTTCGGATCATACGGTGAAAATCTGGGATATAAGAGTAAACAAGTTGCTCCAGCATTATCAAGGTAACAATTTCCATGACAACAAAATCCAGCTGATGCCTGGCCCTCTTACAGAGAGTCAGGGGGCTGCCTTTGAATTGACTGGAGAACAATTAGTTCATCACCAGAATGGTCTGAGAAACTGGGGTGGATGTCAGAGTGGAGAGGAAGGTGGAGGGACCTTAAAAATGATGCCGAGGCTGTTGAAAAACGAAGCTACCATGAGATGTTCACAGGTTGGCTCTCTGCATATTATGAGAGCTGTGGGATAGAAACTGATTCTGAATTTGGAATCAGGAGTTCTGTGAGCACAAGCAGGTGTTAAAAGGGGTGGAAAACAACATCCTACTGTGCCTGTGTATTGAAACTAGAAGAGAAATGGATTGATTTCTTGGTTTGTACTGGATTTATATTAAAGTCATGTTTCCTTTTTAAAATAAGGGTAATACCATGTAGCAGACACTGTGCTAAATCTTTACAACAACTCTGGGAATAATAATTATTATTATTATTATTGCCCCCATTTTATTGGTAAGAAAATTGAGGCTTAAGGAGAGTAAGTAACTTGCTAAAATAATTGCTAGAACTAGCTTAGGGTTGGTTATCTGTTTACAAAGAACACCAAAGAACACCTTCTGATGGCTGGGTCATGCTGCCTCCTGTTGGAAAGATGGTGTCCTGGAGTGAATT
This sequence comes from Spilogale gracilis, assembly GCA_004023965.1. NCBI lineage: Eukaryota > Metazoa > Chordata > Mammalia > Carnivora > Mephitidae > Spilogale > Spilogale gracilis. The sequence goes on from PITA01000516.1 coordinate 44,212, forward strand.
CTCTGACAAGCTAGTGAGACTATGCACTTCGGCAAACAGACCTCCCCACACTTCATCCGTGAGCCTCAAGCCACTAACTGGTTGTGAAATTTCATTCAAGGCTAGGTTGTCTACCTTATATGAGCTGGTAGCAATCCACTATTGGTTATATTATATTGGTAATGTATCTGAAGAGTTCATAGTTAATGTGGTTAACGAGCTCATCTTTCCATGACCTACTTCCGCTTGTAAAGCTGTTCTGTGTCATTGCTGGAAGTTGAATCTGTATGATGTCAAACTACTTACTTGTTTTTAGTGAGCTATATAGACTTTTGGTATATAGACATTGGCTTTAACTGATTGTGTTTTCAACCTAACATTGCTAACAGGGTAAAGAGACATCGTTAGAATTAAATATTGTTCTCTGAACTTGTTGCTTTTATTTTCTATCAATCAGTTCACAGTGGTGGAGTTAATTGTATATCATTCCATCCTTCTGGAAACTACCTCATCACTGCTTCTTCAGATGGTACACTTAAGATTCTGGATCTCTTAGAAGGAAGGCTCATATATACACTTCAAGGACATACGGTATTAACATTAAGATTTGTGCTTTTTAAATAATATATATTCTAAGGTGTTGATCTAGTTTATTATATTTCTTTATTATCTTTCCAGGTGCAACACACATCATTGTGACACACACAAAATGTTTGCTTTCAGGGCTTTGTTTTATCCTTTGGAAGCAATTCTTAGAAATATTACTTATTATAATTCTTGTCAAAATCAATGTGTATCTTTCAGTGGCCACTAAATTAATCCTCTACTGCTGTCTTCCTCAGTATGGAGTGTAGATTTGACTGGTCAGATGGCTGTGGGGAAGCATTTTCCTTACTTCTGATCTTTCCCCTCACGTGGAGGCTGTCCAGAGCTCTGGCACTCAGCCTCCCACACCCTCTCACTCACTCCTTTTCATTAATCTGATTGGGGAGTTTAGAAGGAGAAAGTCAACAAGGAAAGCCCCGTGCCTTCTGTTAGGAGCCTGTCCTCACTGTTTTTCTCTGCTATTTCTTGTGGACATGCCTGGCCTTGTTCAGTCTTGCTTGTGATAGGGTACTTCATTGTAACTCATTCTGGGATTCAGTTCTTCAGCCCATTTGCCCACAGATAAAGCCACATTTTCTCTTTACAAACCTTATCAACAAGAAAGATGACATTCCTCTGTGCTAATTTTTAATTGACTTAGAACCCAGTGAGGAAGAGGCTTGCTGTTTATTGAGCCATGTTCGATCTCTCTCTCTCTCTCTCTCTCTCTCTCTCTCTCTCTCTCACACACACACACACACACACACACACACAAACACACAAAGCATACAATGCACTAAATAAAAACTGTTAAGTGTATAAATTATTCCTCCTTTTTGGGTAAATATTCAAACTTCTCTAAATTTTTAGACTGCATCCTCTTTCTTTCCTTCTTTCTTTCTTTCCTTTTTTTTTTTTTTTTTTAAAGATGTACTAGGTGCTTCCTTTTAACCAAGTGTGAGCTGTTTCTCTCCAGAAATAGAATAGGCTTTGTGGTCTAAGGGAGAAGGGGTAGTTTCTGCCTTCATATATCCTGCCTGGCTTCCTGCTTTGCTTTATCATTTGTTCTGCAGCTGTGTTAGAGTAAAGCAGAAATAGACACTAACCAGCTCAGATATATGCATATCCATGGATGTAGGCTGAATAAACAACCAGTAAAAGGATTAAAATATCTGTGGAATAATACAGAATAATAATAATAATATAGAATAATAGAAAATGTACTTTAGGAGAAAATGTACACAAAGATGGAATTTTTCATAGTCTAGAGTGAAGATGTTTAAGAGGTCATAATAACCTGTGATGATCTACTTGAAAAATACAAAATGATTCCCTCCCCCCATTTTTCTTATACTGATTAAGGACGTTAAGAACAAACCACATACTAATAAATTTAAGATGAGAAAGAATTACTCTTATCTTGATGGAAAAATTGACCTAGAGGGTAAGCATCTGGTGACTTGTCCAACTCTACAGTCATTGTTTAATTTCAGGTTCTCACTACCTCTCACCTCAATAATTGCAGTAATTTCTTAATGGGCTCCAACCATTAATTCTTGCTCTAATTCATCATTCTTACAATTGTGATCCCAGTGTTCCACAGTCGCAGCTCTCTGCCTGTCTCTGGCCTGCTGTCCCTGACTCACTGTTGCCGGCATGAAGGGAGAGCTCCGGGAAGCCTGTTGTGGTCAGGAAATGGCCTTTGTTCATGTCACCTTACAGACTTGTCACTCAGTTTCTGCTAGTGATTTGTTGAACAAAGAGTCTGAAACAAGAAAAGATTAATAGACATTCTTATTCATTTACACGTATACAAGCTTTTCTTTAAATGGAAAGAAAGTGAATTTTCATATTGCTTTTTAAATTTAGTATTATTTATATGTATTTTAATATAATTAGGTTGGTTCCTTGATTATCTTTGCTCTGCCTACGATAGTTGGCAGCGACTAGATATGCTGTATCAGACTTATTGCATAAATCATCTGCATAGATGAGGATGAAAAATTCATACGGTCTTCCTGGGCATGAGAAAACAATACCAAGTGCTTTGTTTGTTTGTTTGTTTAATCTCCATTTATTTCCTAGGGACCCGTCTTTACTGTTTCATTTTCAAAAGGTGGAGAGCTGTTTAGCTCAGGAGGTGCAGATGCACAGGTCTGTAAATCTTTCGGCTCCGTTGATTTGGTGAGGGTAGAGGGAACCTTGGCTAGGATTCTTACAGCCAGCGTGTTTGTCGGTGTTAAGATGATTATCCATGAGTTTATGTTTTACTTTAATGCCACGGAGTCTGCTGTGTCATAGCTGAAATACTGCCAGTTCTGACACTTTCCGGAACTCAAAGAGCAGTTATTTCTTGTGCTCATCTTGACATTTAATTATATGTGGAATTTACTGAATTCCCAGTGCTCATGTGGCACTCCCCCTTGAACTCTTGCCTCACCTTTTACCTCTACATTCATGTAGCAAATCTGCCTTTTTGAGGAAATGTCCAAAAGTCATTCATAGGCAGATGTACTGAATGAGGTGGACTATCAAGCCAAGAACATGATTTTGAACTTTGAAAACATAAGACAGGATTTTAAAGTAAAAGTTACTTTCTTAGCATGAATTTGAAATTGGACATGAAGACAATTCAAAGCGCTAAAGCTCTCCCTTTCACCCTTAGCGAAGTAGTATTGGGAAGTACTAGCACTGTTGAAATATGCATCTAGTCTTCCTGTTATCAGTTCTGTTGCCTTTACATGCCAGTCAGTTTTAAGTGCCAACATGTTCATTTTTTGTAGGTATTATTATGGAGGACTAATTTTGATGACTTGAATTGTAAAGACGTGATAAAAAGAAACCTCAAAAGGTTACATTTTGATGCATCCCCACATCTTGTCGATATATACCCAAGGACCCCACATCCCCACGAAGGGAAAATCGAGACTGTTGAAGTGAGTACTATTTGCAAGTGTACGTTTTGGGGCAACTGGTCAACTAGATGCTTGAAATGATAACTTTATTATATAAAACTTAGTTATGTCTTAAAGCAGCAGCACTTTGAGAAACAATTATTTTCACTAATACAAGAAAACTATAAATAATGATAGTGTGTAATTCTGTTGAAGCCTCAGATTTGCAGCTTGAAGGTTTAGAAATAAAGCTTAAAAATTGTGTCAGTGATAATAGGAAATGAGAATCAAACCTAAGGCCTGTGGTGACCGTGCAGTCTGAATTACTTCATACTTAGATGTGTTTAGGGGGCATCTGTGATGGCTCTCACGAGAACAGGGCTGAAATGCAAGAATTATTATAACAGTTCCTGGAATAGGTATCTGAAAGCCTCTTGATGACTGTAAAAACAAACAAACAAACAAAAACCCAGCAACAACAACAAAAAACTTGTGGGTCGTAAAAAGAAGAGATTTAGGCATTAAACCTAATCATCGAGACCATTTTCCTATTTGCCTACTTTGCCTACATATATTTTCAAATACGTAATTATCTATTTAGCTGTAGGGTTGTTTGTTTTTTTTTAAAGATTTTATTTATTTACTTGACAGAGAGCGAGATCACAAGTAGGCAGAGAGGCAGGAGGAAGCAGGCTCCCTGCTGAGCAGAGAGCCCGATGTGGGCCTCCATCCCAGGACCCTGAGATCATGACCTGAGCTGAAAGCAGAGGTATTAACTCACTGGTCACCCAGGCACCCCTAGCTGTAGGTTTTTGTTGACAAGTTCTCCTAGGTCCTATAGATTTACACATTCTACTCTCTTCAAAGTCAAAGTTCATCTTTGCTGGATACTTGGCTAGTGTTCTTCTGTTTCTTTCCATTTTGCATGATTCTTCTTAAGCCCCTTTCTCTTCCAAGAGCTAATACAGGAAATCACTGTTACCTATTTATCAGAATTGTTTTTCTGTCATCGACAAAGCCTTGCTTTGCTTTTAGCGTAGCTATTTTGAGTTCTTAGCATTTACTCCTGAATGGAAGCTCAGCCACCCCACAAACTATTTAAGTGGTGGGTGCATATTCCCTTCCATGGTCCCTGTGTCTCCACCCTAGTCCATTGTTTAATTTTGGTTTCTGTTAGTCACAGTGTGCGTGTGTGCTTACATTTAAATTTTTAAAACTTTTTGAATTTTTTGGATTATTTTCCAGATTTTGCTTAGCTTCATTTGAGGATTTCTGTCCTAGTTTTTTCTTGATGGTGTTTATTTTCAGTTCTTTGTTATAATTTTTTGTCTTGTGACCATCTCTCCAGTTCTTCTAAACAAAGTATTTACCATGTGCTTTACTATCTTTGTTAGTTATTGTATCATCCTGAGTGTTAATGATTATTGTATCTTTTTTCTTATTTCTTTGAAAGAAATAATGTAATATAATTTGTGGTTCATTACATTTTTGTTTCAGTTTCCACAATGATGGATGTATTTGTGGATTCTCTGTGTTCACATGTGTTCACATCATATATATGTGAAATATATTTTAAGTTCCCTTTTCTTGTTTTACCCCAGCTGGTTTTATTGACTTGTGTTTTTTTTTTTTTCACTCTAGCATTTCTGGGGCCTGGCTGGGCTTGATCCTCAGTGTTGCTGCTGCTCTGTCACCACTCAGCCACCTTTCCAGAGTGGTGGGGGGTAGAGCTGCAGGCTGAGCCTGGGTCTCCTAATATTTCCATGACAACACACTACCCCCGCATTAGACACCCAAGCCATTTTCTCTGTGATTTGCTGTCAGTCCCAGCCCACTAAGAGTGCTGGACTTTGTTGAAAATGTCAACAAGTTGTCCGAAAAGCTCAGCTCCGACAGCAGCCAGAAAGCAGTAAAAGCAGCTGGGTTGCTTTGCTTGGCTGGGTCGAGATGACCCAGGCTATGCAAAGTCACTCTCGACTGTAATTTTCACATGGACACTTGAAAAGTCTATTAAAACCCAACCTTTCCTCCTGGAATTAGAGTTCAGTTATACTGTACAGAATGTTGCGCTTTGTGACTGAATTGTGTTTTTGGCCTTAGGAATGTCAGCCTCCGTGTACCTAGTTTAAATCATCTATAAAGCACTCATGGCTGCTTCAGTTAAGTACACAGTATGACATATATTCGTAAAACATCTTCAGATCATGTGATATGAAATACCAGAGGAGTGGTAGGATGCTGCACATGAACAACCAACTGTTCGCTTTCTTTTTCTTTTTTCTTGAAAAGCTTTTCTACTAAAGCAAGCGTGTAAAGTTTTCTAGACAGAGGATATCTTTAATATTAGAAATAAATGGTAAATGTCAAATTTTTTAAAGGCTTCAAGTTAATGTCCAAGGACTCCTTGTAGAACCAGATGAATCAGAATAGAAGTTGTACTACTATGTCCACTTTTTTTCCCCCAGAGATTTAGGTAAAGTCAGTTTATATATGATATGCTACTTTGGAAATATTTGAAAATTAAGAAAAAACTTTTTTGAAGTCAGAATTCATGATTAACTGTATAAAAAGGTATTATAAAAAGATGTAGGAAAAAATGGCTCCTAAATGATCTAGTTAATTTCCCTAATTTGCTCTTTTTATAGTAACCATGAGGATTCCATTTCTGAGTTTGAAGCAACAGAGTATTGCTGTAGTTTATATTTTTGTGTGTTTTCTGTGAGGCTCATTTGAGTGGCATAATCTCAGTCTTCTGGGTGAAAGACTTCGGCCCCTTGTCAAAGTCACCCGTTGCCAGCTTGAGTGTTTTGCTTGTTTGAAGGTAGAGTCTTAGACCTTGGGTTCCAGCTGAGGAAATATGTAAATTAATAACTCTTATATGGATAGAGAGGGTAATAGCAGGTTGCTTTTAGAATCAATGAGAGAAGGCCACATGAAAGAAGGCATACAGCATATAGTCCTAGCTCCAGCTGTGTGAGGCAGATCCCACCCCTCCCACCCCACACACTCCCCACCCCACACCCCTCTCATGCCCTTTCCACTGATCTAACTGCAGACCTTTTGTTGTGGTGACGTCTGGCCTACACACTCCATCTTTTTTTTTTTAATATGTATTTTTATTTTAATTTTTTTAATTAAAGATTTTATTTATTTATTTGAAAGGGAGAAACACAGCTAGAGAGGGAACATAGGCAGAGGATGGGAGAGGGAGAAGCAGGCTTCCCAATGAGCAGGGAGCCTGATGGCAGGGCTCGATCCCAGGACCCCGGGATCATGACCTGAGGCGAAGGCAGATGCTTAACAACTGAGTCACACAGGCGCCCCTAAATACGTATTTTAAAATTTTTAAGTAGTCTTTACACCCAGCATGGGGCTCGAACCTACAACCCCGAGATCAAGAATTGCACACTTTACTGACTAAGCCAGCAAAGGCCCGCTATCTTAATTAAAAATATGAGAACAGCTTCTTTCTTTTTTTGGTGGGAAAGAAGCCCAATTTTAAAACAAAGTTATCTTAACTCAGACCATGCTGTGCTATGGCACATTGTTAATTCATGCTGTCTTTATTTTCTTCAGAGTGGCATGAGCTGAACTACACAGTCCTGCCCCCAGATAAAACCAAACTTTCCTTCTTGAAGGGGAACTTAATGTATATGCTGTACCTTCCTCTTCTGCGTATATTAATGGGAAGACAATGAAGCTATCCTAAGGGTCACAGACACCAAAATTGTTATTCTAGAGGAATTGCAGAGTATTGTAGGGAGGGATTATGGTTAGTTAAAAAAACTTTTTTAATAAAATAATTGTTCTGATAGCTTTAATCTTCTAATAGTCATTTGAATTGAACTTAATCTACAAGATCTTAATATTGTACAGGAAATTCTATGTGATACTTAACAGGAAGGAAAAATTCCTTTAACTTAACCAAATATCTATATAATAGTAATTTGTGACAGGCCATGAGTCATTGTTGAAAAAATGACCAATTTAAGTCTTCAGGTCTGAGATCGGGTTTTTATTTCAATATTTTCTTAATGTTGGAAGCAGAATTTTGGATAAAAATGATCACTTCTCTACAAATCTTGTATTTTATTTCTAGCCCTGGCATATGTTTATATTATTTTGGGCCTCGATAAATGTTCTTCAGAGATTACAGAATAATATCAGTATTAATAACAATATTAAATACATACGAATTTACTCTAATTGGCTTACATAAGCTGCCATTAAATCTTCCTTTAAAGCCTATGAAGTACTATCTTTATTCCTTGAGAAGTTGAGGCACATGTAAGCTAAAACTTAAAGTTAGTAAGTGGCACTGTGAGAATGTCAACCCAAACACTCTGGTTCCATTTTGGCTTTTAACCATTTTGAGGTAATACTTCAAAATAATCAAAATTAAGTGCTACTCTGTTAAGAGATAGTAAGTCTATGTGCTGGACATTGTACTAGCTTAAGAGTATGCAACAAAGAACAGGATAGGGGGCGCCTGGGTGGCTCAGTTGGTTAAGCAACTGCCTTCGGCTCAGGTCATGATCCCAGAGACCAGGGATCGAGTCCCACATCGGGCTCCCTGCTTGGCGGGAAGCCCGCTTCTCCCTCTCTCGCTCCCCCTGCTTGTGTTCCCTCTCTGGCTGTGTTTCTCTCTGTCAAATAAATAAAATCTTAAAAAAAAAAAAAAAAAAGGAACAGGATAGGTATATTCCTTGCCCTTCCGAATTTGTTAGTAGCAGTCCTTGTGCTCCGGGACTCCTTGGTGTGGCAGGTACACAGGACCTCAGAATGGGGTGGTGTGCACGAGGTTTTCCCTGCACAAACCCCTTAATGATATGTCCTGGTGCAGAGATAGAGAGAACTCAGCTCCTCAGAAGGCAGTCCGCTCCATTAGGTGAGTATAGTTATGACACGGTTCTCTCCTTTAATAAACACAGAGAGCTAGGATGTACTGTTAATATTCCTGGAGGTTAACTAGCAAAGAGCCTCACTGGAAGCAACCCCCACTCCACATATTATCTTTTGGAGAAGACTGTGAAGTTTTACTGTATAGTAAGAATGTCCTGCTCCATTTAATGTATGTGGCAGCAACTTGTTAGTTATTTCAAGAGTTTTCCAACTTGGAGAAGTTTACAGATTCCTCTGTGAGAGGTGCTGTTTCCATGGGATTTAGATTTTTTTTGAGCAGTTCCAATTTCAGATGGTAAAACCAGATTGTATTTTTCATAGGTAAATGTTTTCATTATCTACACTAGGTGGCAGTAGATAAAAGAAAATAAAATGTCTGTAGGTAATCTCTGACTGGCTAGGCTAAGATTGGAAGGAAAATGATTTATCCTCAGGTGTCTTATCTTGGCCTCCTGTGTGCGCTCAGAGCTGATAGGAGGAGGCTGTGTTTTCTGTTCTCTGGAGCAGCCAGAAAGAAACAGAAGTGCTGGCAGACTGAGCCAATAGGCCCTCGTCCTCATCCTGCACCCCCTAACGCCTTTTCTGGGGCATGGACACTCCTGGGCACATACCTCTAATGCAAGTGGCTGGATAATTATAAAAGTCTCTTACTGTTTCCAGAACTCTAGCTACACCCATCAAACATGGTAACTGTTTTTATTTATTTATTTATTTTTAGATCATTCTGCTCCTCTTCCCCCCGGGCTCAGCAGGTATCAGCCCAGTCCCAGACTGCTGCAGCCATGTTCTCACTGTTACCCAGCGTTATTCTTAGTGCTCTAGAGGCCTCTGTCAGACGGGCCTTGCTAAAGCACATCGCAGGCTCCAACTTCTCTGTTTCTTCCCAAATTCCTTCACCCTTCCCAGTCTGCTCCTTGCCAACCTGTCTTATTACTGCCCTGTGCACAAGTTTCATGTCAGCATTCTGCCTCTGTGCTCGGGAGTGCTCTTTACCTCATCTCTGCCTCTGGTTTTGTTTCCTAAACCTTTTTTTCAAGGATCCATCTTAAGCCCTTCCTATGTTTCCTCTGTGGATAAGTCTGTCTCCCGCAGTGCCCAGTCAACAAGTTTCTTCTTTGAGGTTCTTGTATACTATATACCAATCATCTGATACCTTCTTTGAGGTTCTTGTATAGTATATACCAATCATCTGATACAAAATTCTCCTACCTTTGTTGCCCTTTGTTAGCTAATTTGTATTCACAGTCTTTAGTAAGTATTTGGTGTTGATGTGGTTTTATTATTATTATTTTTTCCCTTTGGTCTTCTTGAATTCTGAAGCAGACTCCTTCAGAAGTAATCACCCATTGAGTTAATTCTTCCCTTTCTTTCCTTTTTTCATTTACTGGAATGTATTTTAATCTATAAATAGATGTTAGTTTTAGGTGGTTTTAAGGCTTTATACAGATAAAATCATATTGAGTGTATTTCTCTATAAATTGCTTTTTCACTTAAAATTAAAATCCTGTGGGGTGCCTGGGTGGCTCAGTCAGTTCAGCCTCTGCCTTTTGCTCAGGCCATGATCTCAGGGTCCTGAGATTGAGCCCCATGTAAAGCTCTGCACTAAGCAGGGAGTTCATTTGAGGTTCTCTGTCTTCCTCAATCCCTCCCCCCCTGCTCATGTGTGGTCTCTCATTCTCTTTCTCAAATAAATAAAATCTTTAAAAAGAAATTAAAATCCTGAGAGTCACACATATGGATTCTAAATTTGTACAGTCATATGTCGTATATAGTTGTATTTCCTTTATTTCCACTGCTGTATAGGATTCCAGTGAGTGTACCACAGTAGTAATCACCACGACTTATGTGTCTTTTCCACTGTTGATATATGCATTAGGGGATTTGGGGTTTTGGCTTCCCCCCCCCGCCACCATTATAAATAGTGCTGCTATCAACAAGACTGGCATCGTTGAGCTTTCCAATTTTCAGAATCCAATAGGTGTCAAGTGGCATTTTGCTTTAATCTGGTCTAATTACTAATGTTTCTGTAGATCTCTCCATATTGCTGGTCAACTATTAGGTTTTCTCTTCCATAATTTTTTTTCTTGGGATCACTGTCTCATAATGATTTGTAGGTGTGTAAGAAAAACCTACTTTTTGGGGGGCGCCTGGGTGGCTCAGTTGGTTAAGCAATTGCCTTCGGCTCAGGTCATGATCCCGGAGACCCAGGATCAAGTCCCACATCGGGCTCCCTGCTCGGTGAGAAGCCTGCTTCTCCCTCTCTCACTCCCCCTGCTTGTGTTCCCTCTTTGGCTGTGTTTCTCTCTGTCAAATAAATAAAATCTTAAAAAAAAAAAAAAAAAGAAGAAGAAGAAGAAAAACGTACTATTTTGGTTTTAGACATCATAACTGAGCTTTTTCATAAACGGATGGTTAACTTTATGGTGTTCGTTGTTAAAAAGAAAGTCTTAGTTTTGATGTCATCAGATGCATAAGATTTTTTAAAATTCGATGTTGTTATTTTTTGCCTTATGGTTTTTGCTTTTGTGGCTCTTGTTAAGATGTCCTTCTTGACCCCTTATGGCAAAGATATTCTTTACATTTACCTTATAGTTTATAACTTCCTAGTTTTAATATAACATTTAGGTTTTATAATATCTGTACTGTCCACTTTTGTATGTCATATACTGAGCCAGTTTTCTCAACTATAATCATCCTTCCTCTATTGATTTGTGGTACTATTTTTCTTTTGTATTTATTTCCCATATATATATATATAGGGTGCTTTTTCTGAGCTCTTGGTGGTATAGCGTTCTAGTTAGTTAAGTGTCTTTAAATATCTTTGACATTAGTTTTGTTATTTTTCCAATGAGATCTTACACATCTTTGTATGTTTATTGTGATATATTTAAATTTTTATGGTGTTGTAAATGATGTCTTTTTATTCTTTTTTAAAAATATTTTTTATTATTTTTAAAGTAAACTGTACACCCAACATGGGACTTGAACTCACCACCCCAAGATCAAGTCACATACTCTACTGACTAAACCAGCAAGGTGCCCCATAAATGATGTTTTTTTTCAAATTTATGTTTTCTGTTATGCATTTTTTGTGTATAGATTTTTGGATCTCATGAATTCTCTTATTCTAATAATTTAGCAGTAGATTCTCTTGGAATTTCTCTATAGTTAATTACATATGTGAATGACAATTTTATTTCTTCTGTTTTAATTCTTACATCTTAACACCTTTTATTCCTTTTCTTGTTTTAATGAACTGGCTAGGACTTTTTTCTGCATCTTTTGAGGTGGGTCATTTTATTTTATTTTTAAAATTCCTTTATAAAGGTGAATTATATTGATTTTCTAATGTAAAATCAACTTTTATTCCTGGGATAAATTCAGCTTGGTCATAATGATCTTTTCTTATACATTGATAGATTTGATAGGTGAATATTATGTTTAAAATTTTTGCATCCATGGTCATAAATATGCCAATATATTTTAATTTTAGAATATAATAGGAAATACCCTCTAGGTTGTTACAAATAGCATCCAGTTTCTTATGGTAGAAAAAACTAATGTTAACTTTTCTTGTATATATACACAGATTAATCCAAAGCTTGAGGTAATTGATTTGCAGACTTCTTCTCCCCTTGTTGTGGACATCCTTTCTTTTGATTCTACCACAGTAAGTTTTCTTTGACATTTAAGTGGCATTTAATTATTTGGGAAAATACATTTTCCTTAAAAAGTGTGTGGGAGGGCGCCTGGGTGACTCAGTGGGTTAAAGCCTCGGCCTTCGGCTCAGGTCATGATCTCAGGGTTCTGGAATTGAGGCCCGCATCTGGGCTTTCTGCTCAGCAGGGAGCCTGCTTCCTCTCTCTCTGCCTGCCTCTCTGCCTACTTGTGATCTCTCTCTCTGTCACATAAATAAATGAAATCTTTAAAAAAAAGGATTAAAAAAATTAAAAAAGTGTGTGGGAGAGGAGATTAAAAGTGGGCTAAATAGCCTAACATTTCACATTAAAAAACAAACAAACCAAAATGTCATATTTGCAATATGTCTAAATAACCACAAGGGGGAGCAGCACCGATTTTTCAGAAAAGCCTTCCCTTTTGATGGCCTTAAGCTCAGTGTGACCTGTACTCGCTGTCTCATTCCCTATTACGGTGCCATCCAGGTGATCTATCACTTTGTGGTCACAGAACAGATTTGCTTCTGTTAATTTTCTTTCAGAGATGCTCAACTCACTTCTAGTTGTTGCGGGAGAAGCTATAAAAAAAGCAATACATTCTCTTTGTTCATCCCTCTTGATGGATTATGCAGAGATTAAGTATTGCTAGTATTTGCAGTTTTGTTTATAATAACTATATACTCCGTGTAGAGTCACGCACTGATAGTTTTAGCCTTTCAGTCTGCGTCTGTTGGCCTTTGCAAGGCAGATCATTGCTGCCATCAGTTCTGCGAGTCAGTGCAAAACTAGCCCTAAGAATGAGGGGGAGGAATGGCATGCATAATCTGTGGTCACACTACTGTGGTCGTGTCAGTGTCGTTAAATATTTTGGAGAAATTGTTAATGTGTAGCCAAAAGTAAAACAAAACAAAACATTTGACATTATGACATTACACCCTTTCCAGCACATCTCAAGAATGGTGTTTTGGGCAGAGGAATTCTATAGAGGAGCTAGTCCATGTTGAATCTATCCTGTACCAGAAAGAACTGTACTCATTGAAGGGTTCTTTAACTATTAATCCCAGGCAGAGAAGACTCACAGATCACTCACGAGAAGTTCCAGCAACAAGAAATCACCCTGGGTTGAGGGAGGGAGGGTACCCGATAGGCTGACTGTCATGCAGAATTGTCACAGAAACTCAGCAGGTCTGTGGTCCTGTTTCTTACAGTATTCATGTTTATAAAATATCCCTCTTAGCACTTCTGCATTAACAGCTTACTTATGGCATTCAAAATTAGCTGGACATCTAATTGTTGCCACATTGATTGGTGGCTTATAATAGGTACTCAATACATTTATGTTCAATGACTTTCAAAAAGCATAAATTCCGATGAGTTGGGTTTTTGCCCCTGTAGTAAAGGGAGCAAAAGAGAGGTGATGCCTACAAAAAAGGTGTGATGTATACAAAATTTGTGTATTCCTGGTCTAGAAGTTATCATAGATCATCAAAAGTCTTTGGTCTGTATTTTGAGATTCACTCTTCCTGCTGGTACCTTTGAAGTTTTGCAAAGCCTAATGACCTGAATAATCTAGATGGTTTTTTTTTTTTCTTTTCTTTCCTTTTCTTTTCTTTCCTTTCCTTTTCTTTTCTTTTTTTTTTTTTCTTTATAGTATGCTATGCAAGTGGCATAATTGCCACCTAGCAAGTGATAGAGTATCCACCTGGATGGTGATCCAAAGTTGCCAAAGTCAACTAGTCCATGTTATAGTGCCTAACTCAGGGACTGCAATGTGTATGGAACTTCGAGAGGACAATTCTGTATGATAAACACATGACAAGTTTGCAGCTTTGCTAGAAAATCTTTAGTAAGACTGAAGAGCACAAATATTGTCCACATAAGGGATACTAGTAGGTTGGATTATAGGAAATTGCCATTTTGTAGGCAAAAATGGTCTAATATCAGTGATTTCCCATGGTTCAACCCAATATGTAAGTATTACGAAGAAGACTCTCTACTGTACTTTGAGTTGTGTACTTGATGCTCCATAAAAATAAAACAGGTAAGAAAAGACAGGAAAACAAAGACATATTTTCTATAAATCAGTTTAGGATTAGGCTAATGTAGTCTCATCTAGGTAGATTCTCTTATAATCTGGAAGATAGCTGGTTGTCTCCAGGGCAAGCTATAAAGATTCCTGATTTTATTTATTTTACTAGGACATTTTCTGAAGACATAAATGTATGTTCATAAAGCATCTTTTTTCTAAAGAATATCTCTAAAACTTTTCCTTTTAAATTTTCTCCCTCTCTCTCTCTCTCTCTCTCTCTCTCTCTCTATATATATATATATATAGCTTTTTAGCTCATTGATAGATAATTGGGTAGAAAACTAAAGTGAAATCACTTTAAATGTTCATCTTCTCATTAATCTACTTGTAAGTAATTTTTAATCTGTAGGTCTCTATATGTTGGCTGCTTTTCTTTTGCTTCTGCACAACAAATCAGGCATAATTGTAAAGGAGATTTGTCTCCACTCTGGCATGAAGCACAACTGCATTAAGGATTTGTGATGTGAACTTTGCATGTGATTATAATTTTAAAATCCAGAGAAATACTAGAAGCCAAAAAAACAAAACAAAACAAAACAATAAACAGTATTTATAGGTGGTGTTGGTTTTTGTTGTGGTGGTTACTCTTTATCTGGGGGATTTATTTGTTTGGTTTTCATAGAATATTGGAAGACATTTTCCTTAGAATTCATTTAATCAAGATGGGACATTAAAAAGATTGCTCTTTAAGCCTTAATTTGTCAAATTTCCTAGTAGGATAAAAGCCAGGTTTGTTATGATGGAAGAAATAAGTGGCTTCTATTCCTGCTTTGACTTGATTTCATATTACATTCAGAATGATTTACAGATGTGAGAGTACCGATATCTGGGCTCTGATGCTTTCTTACCACAAGTTATGGCATACAGTATTAACAGTATCCTCCTGGCTTGTGCTTGGGCCTCTAAAGGCAGGCAGGACAGCTGATATAATATTCTGGGATCAAAATAAGCTGTTACCAATATGCATTTTTAAAACATATTTTATTTATTTATTTGAGAGAAAGAAAGTGAGAGACAGGGCACGGGCAGAGCGGGAGGGGCAGAGAGAAAGGTAGAGGGAGAAGCAAACTCTGCCCTGAGCAGGGAGCTGGGTGTGGGGCTCCATGCCATCAGGACCTAAGCCAAAGGCAGATGCCCCGCTGACTGAGCCACCCAGGCACTCCACCAGTCTGCATTTTTAAAGCTTTTCTATAAACAAACAAACAAACAAACAAAAACAGATGGGGGGCAGTTTGTAAAGGGATATACTGGCTGTCAAATAGACATAATTTTAAAATGCTGATCTCAGATTCCTAAGTTTTTATTCTCATTACATTGTTACTTATTATGTACTGATTATTTGACGGTTTTCTAAGATTCCATTGAGTCTTTTAATATTTTCATTTATTGAGTTAGAACTGGACCAAGATTTTATCATCACAGTTGTACAGCAGCATTTAGCATGAGCAGTGAGATGGGATGTGGCTCTGTGGGACATTCCAGACCCTCCCCTCTTCTCAACTCTCTCCTGTAAGGCAGGAAAGATAGGACTTTCTCTTCTGTATCCTAACGGAGTGTTTTTTTTAAAAACAATACTGGCTATAAACAAAATTTATTTAAAATACTCTAAGATTATTAAAATATTTTATTCTGGGTCAACTATATTCCTATGTTTTGATGTATTAATTGTACTACCATTTGTCCTACAAATGAGCAAAATGAAATGATAATCTTGTTAGCGTTCCTTCGACTGATTGTGAAAACACAGGACTCTTCACCAAGAACCAAAACACGGTTCTCATCCTTTACATTCTGGCAACTGTGTAGACTATGAACATAATGCAGGTGCCTTTCTTTAGAATTGGGGACAGCGTTTCAGGTCAGATTAATTATTTACAATAAATGAGAATTTGCAATTATATTACAGGTAAAAAAAATCATGGGTTTACAGTCTTTTGTTGCTCCATTAGTCAAAATATTTAAGATTATAATACATGAAGACAGTACATGAGATGCTCAGTGAGCTGACTTCCAGAAACTTACAGCCTAACCCAATAGAAATAAGAGTTTAAAAAATAAGCGACACTTTAAGTATACTAGATGCCAAGTGTATGTGATCGTCATGAAAGGTTATTAATGGAAGTACTCAGAAAAGATCATTAATGGGCTGGAGGAAACTAGAGAATTCCTCTAGAAGGAAACTTTTGACCAGTTCCTGACCTAACCAGAGTTAGGTGGGATGTTAAGGGGGACATTCCAGTTGGGGAAAGCAAGGTGCAAGTAAGTGTCTCAGAAGTAATTGAAAATACATAGCGCAGCAATAAAAGTGCACCAGTTTGGAATCTTTAAGTTGCTTGACTCATTGGGTAGCAGATGTGGTAGAATGCCAGGAACATGCCTACTCACCACACGTATGTTTCTTAATCCATACTTGCTGAGTAAATCTTCTGTGTCATTCATTGTTCTTGACTGTATAAAAAGGAACAAAACAAAAATACCTGCCCTGGAGAAGCCTACTTTCTATATTCTACTGGGGAAGACAGACAATTCACAGATTAAAAGATAGACTGTGTAGTATGGTAGGGCATAGTGTATTTAGGCCCACCGAAACACAAAGGTGTAGAAAGCACTGACAGCAGACAGGAGGAAGGGCGTGCTTTGGGTCGTGTGGCCAGGACAAGAGTCATGTGAGAGGGGACATGCGAGGAATGAAGGGAACAAGCCATGTGGATCTCTGGGCAGACACCCCAGGCAAGTGGAAGCAGTGCTAGAAGGGCAGATGGAGAGTGAGGTAGGGGCCTCCAGAGGGTTTCCTCCAGAGGTGGACCTTGTTTGATTTAGGTTTTAATCGGTTCACTGTGTTGAGAAGTGGCCCAGGGTGGTGGTGGAGAGAAGCAAGCGACTGGCTAATTAGGAAGCTAATGAATAGTCAGATGGGAGGCCAGAGTCCCTTGACTCACAGGGGTAGCAGAGGAGGTGGTGTAAGTGATCCGATTCTGGATGTGTTTTGAAGGCAGAGCCAAGAGGATTTCCTGACAGGTTGGATGTCAGCTTGGGATTCCCTGTCTCCTTTCCCCAGGGACTGGAAGGTGCAGCCTTGAGTAACCTCAGGATCGCTGAGATTATCTCCTGGCTCTGCCTCATTTTGCCAGACGGATTGCTGAGAGAAGACGAACCGTGGCTTTACCACATCCTTTCTTAGGCTCAGGAAAGCGATCAGATCAGTTGAATCAGTGCAAGAGATACTCTGCTGTTGCTGTGACTTAGGGAAGCGCGGCGGTAAAACATTCCTCCTTCCTAGACGTCATTGAGCTGTGTGTTTTTCAGAAAAGCTCATTCGTTTCTCTCGTGGAAAGATTGTTGTCTCCGCATATATTTAGGAAGAAAAATGTTACATGCTTTCATGGAGATAGTCATATGGTATATGTTCTCTGAAAAATATTAATGCATTGATAAAATATATGGACATACGAAGAGTAAACTTGCAGATACAGAGAGAATATTTCCATGGATGTTGTGGCAACAGATTGTCCTGGTTACTAAACAACATTGCATAACTAGCTCAGAGTTATTCCAGTTCGTAACTGCTTATGTAAGCAAAGATTTGGAAAGACTTACTCAAAAGAACATGGTGTATGCAAACCTAAATGGCTCAAAACTAAAATTTATAACGTTAAAAGTGTAAAATGGTAATATGCAATCTATTATCCTCAGATTCCCCATTTACTTTTCCAGGAAAATAAGTAAAAGCCAGGTTGCGCAGTCTTCCTGCTTTCACTACTTTCCTGTATGCTAACGTTGCTGGATTTACATATAGAAACCACCTCCAAATTTGGGCGTAGGTTTTAAGTTTTTAAACTTTGCAATATTTTATAAGGTGGCATTTAATTTGTAAGTTTAGTCCATAGGATTTCTGAAACTAGGTATGTTTGTTAACTTTGTTGCTGCTTATTATGCTTTAGGAAACAGTTTAACAGTGTCTTTAGGCATTGGTTCAGTAGCCCTTGCTTGCTTTCTCTGACCCTTGCTCTAAGTATTTGAGAGGAAATGAACATAGGTGTTTGTAGAATCTGTATCTGGACTCACTAGCTAGTACCTTCCACAATTTGTCCACCTTTTATTAAAAGGCTTTTAGTCTTTATTTCAAACAATAATGATCCTGTCAAGTACGGTACAATAATTTTTTGTATCTGGAACTCAAACAGTTGTATGTAACTCTTGAGATGCTAGTAGGAATAAAAGAGGAATTCTCATTTGGGTTAAATATTTTAAAGCATTGTCCTTTGAGGTAAGAAATCAAGTAATTAAATTGTCAGAGACATTTTAAAAAGAAGATAGAAGATATACATGATTATCAACAGAAGTAATGAAGAAAAACGTTTTCACAGAACTTTTACCATTTAGAAGAAAACACATTTTTTTTTCCCTGCAGATACAAGTTATTTTAGAGATAGGAAAGAAAATATTAGAGATGGAAAGAGACTATTTCCAAATTAGTTTTATGTTTGCTTTTGAAATATGTTGTGACCCATATGTTAGAAAACTACCAACAGTTGTGAATGTGATAGCTGACCTTTAAATAAATGTGTTTTTGGATTGTAAAATGGAAACAAAATCCAACTAAAACTTTTTAGTCTGTTAAAGGAACATGACTTTTTTTCTTTTTTTTTTTCTTTCTTTCTTTTTTTTCTGTTTGTTTAGAAGACCCAGATCTTATAATCTGTAAAGTATACCAAGATAGTACGGCTAGAAAAAGACATTAATAGTGTGGGCCAGAGGCTTTCTTTTTTTTCTTCAAATAAAATGTACTTTTTAATAAAAATCATAATGATCAGAAGTTCCAAGTGTTTGACTTAGCTAATACTGAAAAATATACTAATTTGAGTTTCATTCCCAGTTTCAAGGTCACAGAGAAAGAAAGTTTACATTAATGAATGTTCGCTTTTACCAAAAAATGTTACACAAGTCACATTTCAAAGAAAATTATTTAGGACTTAAGCTCTTCTTTATGAAATGTACAAAAGAAGAAAGAAAAAAGGAGACTCTCTCCCAAAAGATTTTATAAAATACACTCTTTGAGAACCCAGCAGTGTACTTTTTTAGGATTTCCTTTAGAAAGTCAGCACATTTCTGGGAACTGGAGGTGTCGAAGTTCCAGGTATTATTTCTCCTTCCAGCTTCCTGAGAGCCTGTCTGTCTGAGCTGTGACCCCTAAGGGCTACGGCACTACCCAGGGTCCCGAGCCTGGGAATCTCAGCCGCATCCCCAGTTCCCACAGCTGAGCCTGAGGCATGCTGAAAATGCCCCAGAGCTCTCTCCGCCCACACAGCCAGTGACAACTGGTTCCTTCCTCTTCCTGTGGAAGAGCAACATCCTCTGAGATGAGAAGAAATGCACTCTGAGGAATGCAGGAGCAGCAGTGAGCTTTTCACACAGGAAATGACTCCAGTAGCACTTTTCAAAGTGCCTGTCTCTTGGACTGTCAGCCGCCGGGAGTGAGCTTCCTGCTGCTGATCCAGAGGATGGTTCACTGTGAAGCTAAACACCGCACGTGGGTCTGTCAGAGTTTCGTGGAAAAGCGAACTCAGCTTGCAGCCATTCTGTCCATCTCTACCTGTCTGGTTTTGAGTTACTTGGTGCTGCATACACCGTGAAGCTAGTTGGCTTTGTCCTCCTATTTAGTCACTTGACCATTAATTATTTGGTGGAAGTAGTCAATCATCTGCTAATAGGAATTTTTAGTCATTTCTTTGTACTTTATGAAATCAGGATTTGTAAACTGTGTTAGGGCTTCAGAGAGATTAAAACCCTTCTTATCACTGATGTGGCTATTAAGGTCAGTGCTGGTCCTTGTCTGGTTCCTCCTGTGTCTTTCCATGTCCTTTCTTTTACTTTCTGAAGTGTAGGCGTCTGTAGGAGGTGACATATGACACCGTACGACAATCACACATTCTCATAGATAAAATTCTGTTACTTTGAACCAGCCAAGCAATTCCTATCATTTACATCTCCAGTGGATTTTTGCAGTTGAAGAATGTTTTAGTATAACTTGACCTTTTTTAAAAACTAATTCCTATAGCGTTTTCTCTTTGCATGAGATAGTGGTGGTCACTACAAAGCCCAGTTTGTATATTACATGTACATTTTAAACTGCTTTCCACATCGTTACAGAATTTTGCTGGGTTTTGGTGCTTATGGTGGCAAAGTTCTTTTATTTTTTGCGTGTTTGTTTGGATTTTACTGAAACACATACAAGTTAGTTTGTTTGTTCTACGTGGAAGGGGAGATGGAGAAGGAATGCCAGGCATTTCCTCTTCCTTTTCAGAATGTCTTTTTAATGAACATTCCTCTTCTCTCCTATGAACAAACCATCTCAAGTCAGCTAGGAGCCTCTAAGTGCCTAGTGTCCAATAATCCAACATATTTCCTTTGTTCCTCCAGTGCTACTGAGATAGTTGTCTCATACCTTTACTATTTCTTCCTACCACTGTGCTCCCTTTCAGCCTTTACAGACTTCCAAACCTGTTTAACCTGCTCCTTATATTAAATTCTGTCTGTTAAAATAACTCTTGTGGTTTCTGTTTTCTTGTTGTATCCTAAATGATCATTCTAAATAACCATTCTAAAAATAATAAGATGTATTGGCAAAGACTTCTTTCACGTATGTTTATTCCAGCACGACTTCTAATAACAAGAAAGTGGACACAAATCAAATGTCATTTACGAGACTCTGGGTTAAATAGAAGGATAGTATCCATGAACAGAATATTATATAGCCATACCATACTTAACAACAACTAAATACAATGTGTGTGACTCTGATTTGATCCAGTGGGAAAATTGCTAGATAGGGCATGATTAAGACAGTTGGCAAAAATGTAATATAGGCTGGATATTAGATGATAATATCAATGCTAAATTACCTGATTTTGATGATTCCTGATTTTAATGATACTGTGGTTATATGGGAGAATGGTCTTGTTCTTAGGAAATACCCACTATAGTAATTAAGGTAAAGAAGCATAGTGTCTATAGCTTCTGTCAAAAGATTCAGAAAAAAATTAGATAAATATATAATGATAGGGAAGATGTGGCAAAATGTCAACACATAAATCTACATGAAGGGTATATGAGAATCCTTTTTATTCTTGCAACTTTTCTATAAGCTTGAAATTATGTCAAAGTAAAAGTTACAAATCACATATATCAGGGCATCTGGGTGGCTCAGTTGGTTAAGCGACTGCCTTTGGCTCAGGTCATGATCCCGGAGACCCGGGATCAAGTCCCACATCGGGCTCCCTGCTGCGTGGGAAGCCTGCTTCTCCCTCTCTCACTCCCCTTGCTTGTGTTCCCTCTCTCGCTGTGTTTCTCTCTGTCAACTAAGTAAATAAAATTTTTAAAAAGAAAATCACATATATCTTTATGGGGAAGAGTGTTTTCTGGGTTTTTTTTTGTTTTTTTTTTTTAAAAGATTTATTTATTTATTTATTTGACAGAGAGAGATCACAAGTAGGCAGAGAGGCAGGCAGAGAGAGAGGGCGAAGCAGTCTCCCTGCTGAGCAGAGAGCCCGATGTGGGCCTTGATCCCAGGACCCTGAGATCATGACCTGAGCCGAAAGCAGAGGTTTAACCCTCTGAGCCACCCAGGTGCCTGGAAGAATGTTTTTTATTTTTAAAAATGTTTAAATATGATTTTTGTTTATTTTTTTTATTAAGTGAAAAAAGAGTATCATAAGCAATATGATTCTAATTTTGTCAAGGGAAACAAATATGTGTATCCATTCAGTGGAATTCTTTCTGAGCATCCTGTATGTCTTGGAGACTAACCTGGGCGTTTGAAATTTACCCAAGGTCACCCAGCCAGTAAGTGACAAAGCTGGCTTTCGAACTCTGTTTAGATTTAGAGAGCGTGCTTTTAACCACTTTGTACTGTCCTTGTGTATGGTTTTAAAGCAGGAACTCACCTGATTATGTAAAGAATGAAAAATAAGGAGAGAAAACACAGGAAACAAAATACTACCAGGAGACAACTGTTGTTAACGTTTAAAATATCGTCTCCCAGGAAGACATTGCTACTGTTAGATGCTAGAGGCTTGGAGAAGTGGCGCTGCCCTCCAGCCTCAAGAGCTCAGAGGGCAGAGCCTACTGACTGACCCAGACTTCTGAGGGGCACTGATTACCTGGTGGGAATGTCTTTGTGGGGTCAAGGCTGTTGCTGGGAAGAGGCTGACTGGAGCAGCAAAGAGGGGGAGGAATCTCTTCTGTCCCCTCTGACTTCTGGCCGTGCCATCATGGCTTTTTTTGGCAGAGCCTATCAGGGAATCCATTGGCAAGAGAAAGCTACAGTTGGCAGAGGCCCAATCTCAGCATCACAGAATAAAGTTTTGAAGGGTGGATTTGGAACCAAGAAACATATTCTATAAGGGGAGTCACTGAATTAAAGGATAGGAACTTTAAAAGAAAACGAAAACTCTAAGGCAAATTCAGTCTAGAATGTCTGAATTTGGATTCCCACTGGTACGATATGAGAGTGCCCATTTCCTACATTTTAAAACATATGCTAGATGTTATGCTTATTTGATTATTAGTTGTTTAAGAAGCCTTTAGAAATGTAATAACCGAGAGATGTTAATTTTTACTTTTTAGTGACTAATGAGTTTTTAAAAAATATTTATTTTTGACCAAAAAAAAATGGATATATTTAAGGTGTACAATGTGATGTTTTGATATACGAATACATTGTGAAATGAGTACCACAGTTGAAGTAATTAACATATCTATTATCTCCCATAGTTAACCTTTTGTGCATGTGTGGTAAGAACAGTGACTTGTGCACTTTGACCTGTTTTCATGATTTCTGCTCATTCATATTTCTCAGAATTGCCTATTTGTGTTTGCCCATTTTTCCTGTTGTTTTGTTCATTTTAAAATTGATCCTTAAGTCATTTTAACTAATAAGGTTGACCATCTTTGCCATGTGCTACCAAGTTTTTTTGTTATTTACCCATGAATTCTCTTACTGATTTTTGATAGGTTTAGTTGCAATGAAACTTCTTGAAAAGTATCATTATTTTAATTTTATGATTTTTTTGGAGTTTATGCAAACAAAGTCCTTCCCTACTCCCCAAATATATCTCTAACTACTCTTAAGTTGCTTTTTTTAAAAATTTAATTTATTTGACGGGGAGGGTAGAGGGGGGAGAAGTAGAGGGAGAGTGAGTGTGTGTTGGAGCTGGAGGAGCAGAGGAGAGAGGCAGGCAGACTCCCCACTGAGTGCAGAGCCTGAGGTGCTGGGCTCTGGCCCCCGGACCCTGAGATCATGACCTGAGCTGAAACCAATAAGTCAGATGCTGAACCTGAACCGATTGAGCCACCCAGGCGCCCCTTAAAAGTTTTATTTTTGGCAATTAAATCTGAAATTCTACATGAATTAATTTTAGTGTTATAAAGTACATATTTTAAAAAATATGTAAAGTACATATTTATAGTTAACAAAATTATCCATTTGTATTGTTTCCTCACTGATCTGAACCTTCTTAAAATGAAATCATTATGTAATTGTATCTGGGGATTTTGTCTTCTGTCTTATTGATCTGTTTGCTCTTGATCTATTTTCCTACCTTTTTAATTATTGTAACTTCAAAATATTTCATTAAAATATAGTGCACAAGTTTTCCCTTCAAGTGCTTTTTGGATATTCTGACCTATTATTTATCCATGTGAACTTCAGAATTATCTTGTCAGTTCTCCAAAAACATTCTTTTGGAATGTTGATGGGAGTTGCATTTTATTTATAAAATAATTTCATTGCCAACTTTACCATTTTGTATTTGCTCATCTAGGAGTATAGTATTGTAGACATGTATTTTAAAGTTTCACTGATTCAAGTTTAGGAACATTCTCCTTACATGTCTGTGGGTTCCACAAAAAGAGTCACCATTTTTTATGTACGGCTAAGCGTTTTGTCTCCTTACTAAAGATGCACCCAGACTCTCTCCACAAACTAGCTCTAAAGAGATGAAGGTAGCTTGCCCAGGGGCACCTGGGCGGCTCAGTCAGTTAAGCATCTGATTCTTGATTTGGGCTCAGTTCATGATCTTAGGGTCTTTAGATCAAGCCCTAAGTCAGGCTCTGTGCTTCGGTAGGGAGTCTACTTGAGATTTTCTCTCTCCCTCTTCCTCTGCCCTCCCCGTGTTCACAAGCTCATGTGCACATTCTCTCTCTCCAATGAATAAATAAATCTTAAAAACAAACAAACAAACAAAAAGAGGTTAAGGTAAATTTGCCCAAAGTCACACCAAACATGAAGTGATAGCGGCAAGCTAGGGCCCAGATGGGACTAGTTCAGAGCCCAAACTCCGACCCCCTGCACTCTACCACTCCCCACTCCCTGGCACTTATATACATAAGTGTTCTGTGAACTATGAATCCATAAAACTATGGCTGTTTATGTTTAGGGCACTAAAGTATCAGAGGATCACATCCTTTTTTCTCACCTCTGGATAAACAGTTACTTTCTGGCATACAACTAAATGACACGAACAATTGCACACGAATAAATTATTATTAAAAAAATACATCACCGGGGCGCCTGGGTGGCTGAGTTGGTTAAGCGACTGCTTTCGGCTCAGGTCATGATCCTGGAGACCCAGGATCGAGCCCCACATCGGGCTTCCTGCTCGGCAGGAGGCCTGCTTCTCCCTCTCTCAGTCCCTCTGCTTGTGTTCCCTCTCTAGCTGTGTTTCTCTCTGTCAAATAAATAAATAAAATCTTTAAAAAAAAAAAATACATCACCATTTTTCAAGTGTTGAGTATACGAGTAGGTTTACCAAACAGAATTGAGGGGAAAAAATTGTTATAATTTCAAAATAAATGATCTCTTCTCTTAAGTATACTTAAAACTACAGAGAGCAACAATTTTCTCTAAGATATATTAATGATATTTTAATCAAGTGTTAATATCTTTTTCTTTGTGCTACTATGTGCTTGTGACTATTTTTATGTATTTATTAGTCAAGGGAAAGGATATTCATGGAGTTTATATCTCAAACTATGTTTTGTTTATTTTTGGTGTTCATGTTGGCACTCCTTCCAGGCGGTCTCTTGGCAACCAAGTGTTGCTTCTGCCTGTCGTGTGTCTTACACAATTAAGCTCTTCCATTATATTCCCATCACAGCTTACTTCATGTAAATGTTCTAAATGTTGTACCCAGCCATTAACTTGCATAATTTTTCGTATAGTATTTTTAGTCAATTTTCCTTTCCTAAGCACAAAAAGAATAAAATTTTTTTTGAGAATCTAGGCAATGAATTTTAAATGGAAAAAATCAGAGTGTGCTAAAAGTTTTTGTTTTTTCCTCCTACCTCATTTCCTCCTGGTGCCAAAATATTTCTCACACCAGGGTAGGAGATTTCAATCTGGCCACAATAAATAGAATGTACTTGTTAAACTCTGTTTATCTGGAGTACCTAGTAGACAGTACATGGAGACTATGTCCAACCATGCTTGTTATAATGAACAAAAAGGCCAATGCATATGGAATCACTTACTCTCTGGCCATAGCTCAACAGGACCCAGATGAATGAATCTTGGGAAGGAATAGAAAATCTCTCTGAGAACTAACCACAGATGAGCTGGATTTCTGTAGGAGCCGAGCTTGGGGCAGTGATCCATGTTGTGTTAGTGTGATTGGGCTTGTCAGGAGAAAGCTCAACAGACATTGGTCATTCATTTCTCAGAAAGGATTATGCCAAGTCTTAGATGGGAACTGGGGGCTGGGGAGAAGGATGCATGTAGGTTATAAATCTAAGCAAAAACTATCGTGGAGAGTTACATGGTACAGTGAGATTATGACTTGGGGACATTGGACTTCATTAGGTGTGTGGATAAGGTGGAATCAGAGAAGGTTCTCTTGGAAAGACATTTAAATGAGATATAAAACCTTGCTATTCAGGGGCACCTGGGTGGCTTAGTGGGTTAAGCATCTGCCTTCAGCTCAGGTCGTGAGCCCAGGGTCTTGGGGTTGAGACCTGGCGGTGGGCTCCCTGCTTCTCCCTCTCTCTCTGCCATTCCTCCTACTTGTGCTCTGTCAGGCTTTCTCTCAAATAAATTCTTTACAAAATAAAAAAAAAAGTGAAACCGTGCTTTTCAAAATGTAGTCCATGAATAGTCTGCTTGAGCAACATTTGGGACCTTATTAGAAATGCAGAGTCTCCTGTCCTGTTGTAGACCCTCTGAATTAGACTCTGCATTTTAATAAGAGCCCCAGTGGTTTACATGTACACTGAAATTTGAGAAATGCAATCTAAAGCTTCAGCAGGAGTTGAGATGAGTGGGTTAGGAGTACTGGAGTGTTCTAGACAGAAAAAACATTGTGTGCAAAGACCATCTTACAGGGGATCTGGGTATACCCTAGGGACTGAAAAGAGAACTGGAGCCCAGGGATGGGTGGGAGCATGTAGTGTCCTGGTAGCCAAGAAAGGAGTGTTTCCAGGGCATGGGTTTAGCACTATAACTGAAAGCCTGGAGAAGGACTGAGAAATGTTTGAAAATTTGGCAGAGATTTTTGGTTTCCATTTGGAGGGCTTTTTTGATGAAGTAATACAGGTGCAAGCCAGTATGAAGTGAGTTGAACAGTGAGTGCCGGGGGGAAGGGTGAGCAAAAGAGACAGCTAGAATAGATTTTTCTTTCTTTTATTCAGTGCATTTGCTGAACATTGTTAAATACCAAGCAGTGAGAATGTACAGATGAGGGACTAAGTCCAAAAATAGGGATATATGCCTAAGTTGCTATGGGAGGACAGGAACATAGTGGGTAAATAAGAAATGCGTGCATGCGCACGTGTGTGTGTGTGTGTGTGTGTGTGTGTGTGTGTGCGCGCGCACATGCACATATTGTATGCAGACTAGAAAAATAAGGTGAGGAACAAAAAGTTAATCAGAAATAACCTCCCACTTGGGTTGATAACTGAACAGATTCTTTAAGAATTTGCCTGAATATATGGGAAGCAAGGATAGAGCTCAGTTTCTGCATAGGCAAGAAGGCTTGAGAGGGCATGGTGAATTCAGAATACTAGGGGTATTCCTGCTTGGCTGCAGCACTGGGGAGGGGGATGAGGCAGGAGAGAAGAGATGAAACTTGATCATGAATGACCTTCAGTGCCATTTGAAGGTGTTTTAATTTGCCCTGAGAATTTCAGGCAGAACAATGGAGGATTTTAAGCAGGAGAGTGACAAGCAAATTTGAATTTCAGAATAGGTACTCTGAAAACATGATAAAGGAGGGTGGGTTGAGAGGGAGGTGAGACTGGAGGCATAGAAAAGTAGGGGGCAGTTGCAGTAGTAATCCAGATACAAAGCAGGGTAGTGCTTGATTGAGAGCAGTAACATAGGGTATGGGGAGGAGGTGACTGATCTTAAATTTGGAACTGCTGAGTAAAACAGTTTACCAGGATAGGACATAAGCTTGGGGATAGAGCATCTGGTTCAGATAGAGACATGAGAATCTAACTAATTGATCAAGCCATAAGGTCACACAGGATGACCGCAAACTGCCCCCCATAGTAAATACTGTAGTGATTGTGTATACTGATGATCAGCATTCATCCCATCCCATCCATTGGGAGGGACCATTAGTAGACTGCTTATTTGAGAAATGCTGGTTATCTAGTAAATACTATGAAATATGAAGCAGCTAAACCTCGATATGTTTGATGGCAGGAAATATTGGACATGTTTTAGTGGTGGCACGGCTTCCTCTTTCAGAATGGCCTGCCTCTTCCTGTGTTTATGTGTGCGTGCTACCACGATTGTTAACCACGCTTGTACAGAGCGAGAGAATGGAGTTCTTATTCTCTCTGACTCATGGCGTCTGTGAAAAGTATGTTTGAATTTTATGGTATATTTGTTTTTATTTTTTTAAAGAGGATAGTAAATCATTTATTAATTACACACGATAATGAACAATGCACAAGCTCCAGTCCCATCTATGATTTTATCTGATCCCATAATTCAATTTAGATATATGGCATAGGATGTGCCAGCAATTCTGTTAGTAACCAGATAACCAAATAAAGTTCTTTTCACCATGAACTCCAGGTCAGGGCACATTAACTGTCAGTTCAGCTACACGAAGGTTTCTGGTGGCTGGCTTCCGTGCCCACACAAGCTGCAAATACATTTCACACGGAACCTCATATCACCTTGAAGGAATGCCGACTTTCTGCTGTTAAGGTAGTTTACCAAGGTGACTTCAGAGTAGACGACTCTACTATTTTTAGCATATTTTTAAAAAGACACATTTATTCAGCACCACGATCAGATTATTACTTTCAGCAATTGGCAGCATTGGTACCAAAAAAAAAAAATCTACATTAAAACCCTTTCTTGGAGTGCTTTACATCTTCCATAAAACAGAAACTAAAATAACCTGTTATACAATTAATCCCGAGTTTTTTGCCCATACCTATGAGTATTGTCTAAACATTTCTTTGTGGCAGCTAGGCCTTGCCCCCACTGCGCTTGGCCGAGTTCACAAATCTTTTGTAACCTGTAGCTTCCCTGTCACTTCTCTGGCTCTCCTCTCCTGCGCAGCCTTGTTTCCTGGCCGTCGTTAAAACCTTTTACCACTGCCGTTGCTACCGTGGCTGCTGGAGCCACCAGAGCCACCTTGGTTTCGTGGTTTGGCAAAGTATTGACCTCCACCACCACGGGTCAGAGCTTCAGCCTTCAGAATATCCTCTTTTCCTGAGTCCAGATTTTGAAGATTGTTGTAGATGCCCAGATCACCGTAGCTCCTGCCATCTCCACAATTGCCCCCACCATTATCAAATGCATTAAAGCCATCCCCTCTGCCACCATAACCACCACCCGACCTCAACTGCCCCCAAAGCCACCTGACCCAGAGAAGTTTCCTCCATGACCATTGTTGTCATTCCCACCAAAATCCTTCCAAAATTTCCAGAACTACTTCGACCTCTTTGGCTGGATGAAACCCTAGCCACCTCTTTCTTAGCTAGGGCTTTTCTTATTTCATAGTCTTGACCATTGACAGTAGGGATTTCTCGATGACAGTCTTGTGTACGGAGTCATGGTCATCAAATGTTATAAAAGCAAAGCCTCTCTAGTCGCCACTGCCTCGGTCAGTCATTATGTCAGTCGCTTCAGTTTTCCCCTACTATTCAAAATAATCCCTTAGGTGATATTCTTCAATGTCCGTTTTAATGCCACCAACAAAAACCAAACTTTTTCACAGTTGAGTGGGCACGATGTTTTTGAGAATCTTTCCTTGAGACAGCCCTCTTTGGTTCCACAACTCTTCCATCCACCTGGGGTGGCCTTGCCTTCATGGCTGCATCCGGCACACGTGACAAACCCAGACTCAGTGGTGTGCTTGGTGTTTGGATCTCTCATGACCACATAGTGTGAGAGCATTCCCCATTGTTGAGAATGGTTCCTCAGACTTTCATCAGTCATTTCAAAGCTCAAATCTTCGTTGAAGAGCTTCCACAGCTCTTGGGGCTCTGGGAGACTCTGTCTTAGACAAGATGGCAGCAGGAGGGGAGAGCTTAACGATGTTTAGTTGGCAGTGTCCATGTGTAGAAAGTGAGTTTTAGGACAGTATTTGTCAGTTATTTCTCCTAGACAGTTTTTCCCTATGGTAATTGATTAAAAAGAAAAAGAAAAAGAAAATCTTTCTTTATAAATATAGTCATTATTTTTGTTATCTTTGTTTTCTGGCTTTCTTCCACCAGCAAAATAAGAAGGGGGAAAACACGTATAACTTTTACACACAAAAATATTGGAAAGAAAAATATTGTTTCTATCAAACAGTATACTGTTATCATAGCATCTTATTTTCAGCCATTTATAATGAAATATCTGTTACTGAATCATAAGCTAGTCTTCCTGGAGGCTTTATGCCATAATTTTTAACTATGTATAGATATATAATCTTCATCATGGGATTAAATATTTTAGATGAGATTCATAGATTTAAATGCTTGATGTTATATTGGCTTCCTGTATTACTATTAGGAAACCATTTTTTAGTCCACAAAAATGACAAGACCAAAAATTTTTCGTAGATATTGGATCTTTGTCTACTAAATGTCTTTTAAAAATATTGTATACATTTTTCAGGGAGCTGCCTGAAAATGGAACTTTGTGTGTGTGTGTGTGTGTGTGTGTGTGTGTGTGTGTGTGTGTGTGTTTAATTGCATCTGAAAATGTCTTAATATTTTATTTTGGATTTGCCAGTGATTTTCATTTTAAATATATATTCAGTATATACTTATTACTATTCAGTATATACTTATTTAGCATTTATTTATTATGCTTCATTCATTTGTTTGTTGAACTGCCACCTGCCCTTGTTTGGCTTATTACCTAATTTGACAAACCAGACATATAAAGAAGAGAATTAAAAAAAAAAAAAAAAAAAGCTTGGAATGTACTGCATAGAGAAATATCTTTAACTCAACAAATTTTATTAATTAATGTGTGCCTTACACATAGGAGTTACTCAACAAGTTGTCAGCTGTGTGAAGGAAGGTAGCCTGTGGCTTCTGCCCTTCCAGAAACTTGCAAATTAGATTTTAGAGGAGTTGATACTATGTATGATGTATCATAGTATGATACTATGTATCATACATAGTTGATACTATGTATGTATGTATCATAGTATGATGATACCAATGATGGTAGGTAAGTGAATACAAACTATACATTAAACTCTTTCATTAAACCTACATTCTCCCAACAGCCTTATAATGTAGCTCACTATTATTTTCTTCATTTTATGGATGAGGGAACTAAGGCCTCTTATATAGGTCAAGTAATTTGTCCATGGTCTCATGGTTACTGCATGAAAGATACAGGATTAAACGTCCGTTTGACTTGGTGTTCCATTCATATAGCCACCATATTATATGAGAACATACCATTCATATAGCCACCATATTATATGAGAGCATACCATTCATATAGCCACCATATTACATGAGAGCATACCATTCATATAGCCACCATATTATATGAGAGCATACCATTCATATAGCCACCATATTACATGAGAGCATAGAAAATTATATGATGTCACGAATAGCAGAAATGTTAGGAAAAATTGATAATTGCCTTAAGAATTGAATTTTGTAGAGATTTAGAGGATGGACAAATTTCATCTACTTAGGGAAGATAAGGAAAGACTTCATAATTTAACAAATGCAAATTAAAGTCAACTAATACAATGTACACTGTGTATATTGAATTCTCATAGAAAGCTTTCATTCTGTTTTTTGAATGATTTAATGAATAATAAATAGACAAAAGGGTGGTTTTCAAACCCAGCTGTGAATATATATTACTGTTACAATCACAGTTATTATTAATTGTAGTATAATCTTCACATTATGCTACATGATGAATAGAACAATAAATAAATACAATATTTGCTCTCCAAAAGATGTTCTGTAAAGCTTGCCAGTTTTCTGAATGTAGCTTTGTTAAATGATTGGATAAATTCTTGTCTTAACATTGCCTCTTCATAGCACTAAAACAAATACAGCAAGGGAGCTAAAGTCTTATTCAGTTGAGTAAAGCATGATATACTTTGTGTGTACAATTTAAAAGAATCATCTCGTGATTTTTAACACACAGTTCACTTCTTTTGAATCTGGCACCCAGAGATTTTTGAGGAACAGAAAATAGGGCCCATAGGAAAGGCCAAGAAATGGGTTATTTATCTGAAAGAATAAGCATGCTCAGGAAACAATTTTTCAAAAATACATTCTAAATATTGTCCCTGATTCTTTGATAACTTGATGTCTCAAAGAAATATTGAGGATAGTTATTTAGGGATATACTTTGACTTGTTGATTTGGTTAGCTCTCTGTGTACAGATCTTCCTCAACTTATAACAAGGTCACATCCCAATATACTACATTTAATGCTTCCAACCTAGCAAACATCATAGCTTAGCCTTGCTACCTTAAATGGGCTAAGAGTACATTGGCCTGCAGGCAGGCAAAGTCATCTGACACACATCCTATATTGTAATAAACTGTTGAAAGTCTCATGTGAGTTATTGAATACTGTACTGAAAGTGAGAAACAGAATGGTTGAAAGTGTATTGATTGTTTACCCTTGAGATCATGTGGCTGATGGGGAGCTGCGGCTCTGCCCATGATTACCAGAGGTATCATATCCCATGCCTATTGCCAGCTCAGGAAAAGGTCAAAATTTAAAATTTGAAGTGTGATTTCTACTAAGTATTATTGCTTTTGCAGCATCATAAAGCTGAAAAATTATGATTTGAAACATCAGGGTAAGGTGGGCTGTGTCTGAATAATTGTTACAATGCTGACATGGTGGTGATGTGCTTGCACACAGACTAAAACTGAAATGATACAGAAAGTACAGAGTGTAAGGCCTTCATGTGAGGGTAACAGGAAACTTAGAAAATATTCCATGTTTTTGGGAATGCCAGGTTTGTAGATAAGGTGGCTCAATGTTATAAAGGTATTAGTTCTCCCTAAAAAATCTATAAATTTAAGGCAATTCCAATAAACATCCCAGTAAGGTTTTTAATGAGACCTAAAAAGTTGATTTTAAAGCTCAAGTGGAAAAACAAAGGGCCAAAACCAGCCAGTTTTTGGAACAGAACAATTTTGAAGAAATATGAAGGTTGAGATTCATCAAGCTCTAAGGGAGAGACAGAGCCCACAGTAGGGAGCGGATAAACAGACCCACACAGGTCTAGATAGTTGGTATATGAAAGGCCTGGCTTTGCAGACCCATGAAGACGGGTTAGTCACTGAATAGACTGTTCAGTAAATGTTGCTGGGACGACCAGATAATTGGAACAAATATAGCATTATTTTCTTACTTTTAGCCACAAATAAAATCAATACCAGGGAAGTTAGAGGCTTAAATGTAAAAATGAAAATACTTCAGAACCTCTCAAAGAAAACAGAAGAATATATTTATATACTCCTGGTAGGCAAGGATTGCTTAAACAAAATACGAAATACACAAATTACAAAGGAAGGTTTGATCTATTTGACTACATTTATAACAAAAACTTGCATGAGGGGCGCCTGGGTGGCTCAGTTGGTTGGCGACTGCCTTTGGCTCAGGTCATGGTCCCGGAGACCTGGGATCGAGCCCCACATCGGGCTTCCTCTTCGGCGGGAAGCCTGCTTCTCCCTCTCTCACTCCCCCTGCTTGTGTTCCCTCTCTGGCTGTGTTTCTCTCTGTCAAATAAATAAATAAAATCTTTAAAAAAAGAAAACTTGCATGAATAAAGAAAATCCCATAAAATAGAAGTGAAGATAAGCCACATAATAGAAGATGTATTATACCTATAAACAACAAAGTAGTGGTATCCAGAATATATAAAGAACTCTTAAATTTAAATTAGAAAAAAGAGGCAGACCAATTAAAAAGTGGACAAAGGATTTGAGCCGGCGATTTACAGAAGAATGATAACATACACATTAAATATGCTCAAGTTAGCAGTAATCATGGAAATGCGCAATGGAATATTATTGATTTTGTAGAAAAAGTGGAGATTGCCTTCTGCTTATATAAGAGTAAGTTTGGACAATGTCTGGATAATATTTTGGACAATATCTGATCAAACATCAACTTAACTTTCCCATTCTAGAGAAACTCTCACACCTGTATGCAGGAAACATTTATAAGACTGCTCACTGTAGCATTTAATGCAAGTTAACAATAGAAAGAACATACAAATTGTAGAATAGTCAATCTGTGGAATACTATTTGGCAGTGAAAATAAGTGAGCTAGACTTACCTACATCCTCATAGACAAATCTAAAAATGATAATTAACAAAAAGTTCTACAGCGGTGTACTACAAGACCATTTTATATGCAGTTCTAATACATGCAAAAACAATACTGTTTTTTAGGGATATCTACAGAGTGATGAAAGTAAAGGGATGGGATTTGGGATGATAGATACCACATTCAAGATTTCAAGATGATGCTCTTCTTTAAGAGGGAAAGGAAAGTAGATAGATCAGACTAGGGTATACTTTATTTCTTAAGGTAGGGGAGAGAACTGCTTTATTATTCCTTATACCTTTTAACTGAAAGTTTTAAAGCATAGTTGAAACTTAAAGAAAAACCAGCTATTGGATAAAAAAGAGAGGGATTACTGATTCATTCAAAAATGTGAGTATTGCAGTGAGGTTGCATTTCTTAGTCACTCATGTACTAATTTCCCTTGCTGGCCGTTGTGCACATGGAGAAGGGGGCAGCTTACTGAAAGGTGGACAGATGGCTCTTTTGAGATGTGTGGGTGAAACTAAGCCAAATATGGCTTTCCACGTCAAACTTCTATTTTTTCTAAGATGTAATACTTGAATGTAAAATATCTTTAAGAAATAAATCATTGTGTAATATAAGCTATTATTTGCCTCAAAATTTAGATACACACATGCATGCACCTTTCTGAACAAAGAGTGAAGCATTATAGTTTGTTTTTACCTAATCGTGTAAGAAATGAAACAGAAAGAAATTTTTGTACGGATTTCATTTGTCCTACTTGTATCCTACACTTTCGTGGCTTCAAAATTAGTAAGCTTCTCTAGAGATGAGAATAAAGATTAAAGACAAAGACAGTCCATTTGTTGTGTCAGCTGCCTTTTCCGAGGGGCTGAATTAAGCATTCAGATGTTATAGTTGATGACTGCGTAGGGGTGTGTTTTTCAAGTGTTCTGACAAAAGCGAAATTTCCAATTTGGTTTGAAGAAGAAAAATCAAAGCCCTCTGTAAAACCTTATCCCTAAAGCCTGAAGGCTCTTCCTTTGAGAAAAAGATGTATGATTTCTCCCAAGGGACAAACAGAAGTCTTTTTCAGCTCAGCCATGAGTGTGAGAGACGTAAATTTCACATGACATTCTCTGATTTTATCCAAGAGATAGTTTTAAATCAATAAGACTTGAGCAGGTGGGTACGTTTTTACAAGGATACACAGTATACTGTGCATACATACAAAATAGAAGACTTGTGGTTTTCTTCAGGATTTTGTTCCTAATGATTTTAGAAATTGGGACTGAATCTTTTGGTGTGGTCCTCTGACAGTCCCACAGTGGTGAGTCTATAGCTCCTTTTTCTGTTTTCCTGATTCGTTCATCCACTCCTTGGTTAACACGGGATTTTTTTTTTTTTTTATTGTTACTAAATTTTTTTTTTCCAT
>PITA01000516.1:79638-254337 GCA_004023965.1 Spilogale gracilis
CATTCCCCACACCCAGTGCTCCACGCTTTAGGTGTCCCCAGTACCCACCACCAGGCTCTCCCATCCCTCCACCCCCCTCCCTCCAAGTCCCTCAGTTTGTTTCTGTGTTCAAAATCTCTGTTGTTTCGTTTCCCTCCCTAGATTACCCTAGTTCCCATTTGCTTTCCTTCTGCCACTGTCCTCCAGTTTGCCCCTCATGGATTTTGACCTCAAGGAGAGAACTAAAGAAGAGCAACACTGAGTCACTTGTGAAAGACAACCATACTGTCTCTCCGTCAGGATTCTCAGATGAACTCAGTGACCATCTGAATCCTTTGTGCTGATGGTGAACCTTGTGTAAAGCCTGCGACTTTTTTGCCACCACCTCCTCCAGTCCTCCAATTTTGATAGCTTATCCACCCCAAAAGGGTTTCCAAGCCATTGAGCCTCCCACCTTTTCCCTGCCCACCTGCCTTTTCCCCTGCCCACCTCCTGTGTCTGTGTCCCTCTCTTCTACCTTAGATTCTGTAGTCCATCATTATAGCCATGCCCTCATCCCTTCCTCCCTCTGTTGTACTCACCTGAAAAATTGCAACCTGGTTAAATCTAGTTCTTTGCCTACTGTACACCAACACCCCAACACCCAAGCAACTGATTTTGAGTAGACAGCCGTACTACATGATTGCACCTTGAATCTATACAAAGCTCCAGGGCACTCAGTACTGGCTGCTCAACCCATTTACTAAGTAGTTATCACCTCATTGTCCTATGACATCAGTGTTCTCTTTCTACTAGATCTTTTCCATCAACACATGTTTATAATGTACCTGCCATCTTTAAAAAGAAAAACTTCATTTGACCCCTCATCCCTGTTCAGCTCCTGTCTCATTGCTCTGCTCTCCTTTAAAGTAGAACTCCCCAAAAGAGTTGCCTATATTCGATCTTCATTTCTTCATTTTCTACTCTTCTGAATCCACCCCCATTAAATATTTGTCCCTACCATTCCACTCATGTCAAAGTCCCAGTGATTCATCAAAACCAGCCTTTCTATAGGACTTGGTCCTGGTGATCACCTCTCCTCCTTGAAACTCTTCTGTCCCTTG
This sequence comes from Spilogale gracilis, assembly GCA_004023965.1. Lineage (NCBI taxonomy): Eukaryota > Metazoa > Chordata > Mammalia > Carnivora > Mephitidae > Spilogale > Spilogale gracilis. The sequence goes on from PITA01000516.1 coordinate 80,721, forward strand.
GCTTATGGACCACTCCCCTTCCTACCTCATGGGCCCCTCATCACCTTTCCTGCTCTTTATCTTCCTGCCTTTTGAAGTCTTTGCAACTCTTTTCTTGTTTGATGCCCCCCAAGTGATCACAGACCCATGGCTGTACTATTTACATGCTGAGCACCCCAACTTCAAGGCAATAGAAGTCTTATATTTGGGACTTTTCCAGACCTAGCTCTGTATCTCTTCATCTAGAGGTTCATTTGTATCCTTTATGAAAACTGATTTTATTTATATATGTGTGTGTGTGTATATATATATATATATATTCAGATAACTGTCTACAACTTCACAGAAATCTAGAATCATATACTTCCAGTTGCATTCATGACTTTTCCCTTTGGAAGTCTAATAGGTATCTCAAACTTAACATGCTTAAAATTTATTTTCTACCTTTCCTGTTTAAAAAAATACATCTTCGAGGAGCACCTGAGTGGCTCAGTCGTTAAGCATCTGCCTTTGGCTCAGGTCATGATCCTGGGCTCCTAGGATCAAGCCCTATGTCAGCTCCCTGCTCACTGGGAAGCCTGCTTCTCCCTTTCTCACTCCCCCTGCATGCATTCCCTCTCTTGCTGTGTCTCTCTCTGTCAAATAAATAAATCTTTAAAAATATATACATCATCAATGAAGCTTTATCATAATATAGCATGTTACCCTGCTTTATTTTTCCTTCATAACCCTTGTCATTACCTGACATTACATCACATATCTGTGTGTCTTTTCCCATTTCACCCACTTGAGTATAACAGTGTGTCCACAGGATCTCTCTTGTTTATTCATTCCTTATAGTAGGCAGCCTAATGGTCCTTTAAAGATGTCCATGTCCCCATTCCCAGAATATGTGAAAGTGGTTTGTTTGTTTGTTTGTTTACATGGCAAAAGGACTTTGAAAATGTGATAAAGTTAAGGATCTTGTATTGGGGAAATTATCCTGTATTATTGAGGTGGGTGCAATGGAATCACTAGGGTCTCTGTAAGGGAAGGAGGGAGGCACGGGGATTAGAGAAGGAGTATGACAATGGAAGCAGAGATTAAAGCAATGGGGTCCTGAGCCAAGGAAGGCAGGGGCTCAGAAACGCAAGGAAAAGACTCTCCTTGAGAGTTCCAGGAGGAACACAGCTCTGCTGGCTCCTTGTTTTGTGCTCTGTAAAACCTGTGCTGGACTTCTGACCTCCGGGGCTTTCAGTTCATGTATTGGCGCTGTTTTAAGCCACTAAATTTGTAATTTGTTACAGCAGCCATAAGAAACTAACAGAGTGTGTGTCTCTGCTGTATAGAATTTTTCTGGCATGTAGGTGCTAAATAAAAAAAAAAAGTTGAGTGGGTTTTATGTCTTCATTATTTTAGATCCCATATAGAGATTATCAAAGTTTCAAATTCATATTCTAAATGTTATTGAAAATAAATAATCCATTCTTTATTTAAAAAATAATATTTACCTTTATTTTTATTTGGGCAAAAGATATTTGTTATCCTACTCTATTTCAAGGAGGCGTTTCATGTGTGTGTGTGTGTGTGTGTGTGTGTGTGTTGATATAAAAATCTCAGAATATCAGGAATGGAAAGGACTTTGAAGGGCATTCATTTGAATTTCCTGACCTGATGTTTGTATATTTTTCATAATATCCCCAGCAAATGACCATCCGATGTCTATTTTAGAATTTTCAATGATGGGAAATGCACTTTAGCTGGAGGGATTAAAACCACTTTGTATAGACTTTTCTGACTCTTGTCTGTTTTGCTCTCTACTTACAAAATTAAACCAAGACTGAAAATATTAGTTAGAAGCCAAAACTGATTATTTAACCCACTGATTAAAGATCTATCTGAAGTCCAAGTCATCCTTCCGTGTGAAATGTCAGAAACCATCAAATGTGCTGAAGGGGGAATGGTGAATTAAAATCAACAAGTGATTTGCACATTTGCAATTATGTGATAAATGCTTCCACTGGCCCCTCATAGGAGGCACTTCAGACAGTAATTTTTAATAAAGAATGATATTGGCTTAACCTTGGATTTTTACTAGTCTCCAAATACTGTCAAATTATTAACAATTCTATTTTGTTGATGGCTCAGCTGATATAGGACAGGGAATTCAGTGAATTAGAATCCCTGAATTCAGCTCAGTAACTGATGAGCCCTACCAGTGTCTCATGAACTGTGCTAGACACCTGAGGGGAAAAAAGTGGTAAAATTATGGCTCCTGCCCTCAGGAGACTCTCTCATAAACTAGTTGGGAATATAAACCTGTAAACACAGATGTAACAGGAAATGACAGTGCTCTGCTGAGGGTGAGGGAAGATGCACCGATGATTGGTTCTGGCCTGCTTGCCCAGAAGGGAGTGAGTGAGAGGGGAGAAAGAGAAAGAAGGGGAGAGGAAGGAAGGGAATGGATATAATGTGTGAACGTCTATGTGTAAAGAGCAGCACAGTATCTTGACTGTTTCATTGTTAATTATATAAATAGTAATAGTTTAAATTGTTTAAATGTGTAAACCTAGATTACATTGTTGAATGGTTAATTTCCTCATGAAAATTTGCTTGCAAATGCCATGATTCTCACCTTCTGTTAATGTATTTAAAAAATTCATTCGCAGGCACCTGGGTGACTCAGAGGGTTAAGCCTCTACCTTCGGTTCAGGTCATAATCTCAGGGTCCTGGGATCAAGTCCCACACTGGGCTCTCTGCTCAGTGGTGGGGAGCCTGCTTCCCCTCTCTCTCTGCCTGGTTCTCCCTCTTTCTTTGCCTGCTTCTCTGCCTGTTTGTGATCTCTCTCTTTGTCAAATAAATAAATAAATAAAATCTTTAAAAAAAAAAATTCATTCTCAGGGCTCCTGGATGGCTCAGTCAGTTGGGCGTTTGCCTTTGCTCAGGTTGTGATCTCGGGGTCCTATGATCAAGCCCCGTGTCAGGCTCCCTGCTGAAAAAAAGAAAGTCAGTTGTCCCCAGAATGTCAGAGGTTTTGTATCTAGCTGTCAGGACTATCAAAGTTTTTGGCATTAGCCAACACTGAATCTCTTATTTTATTTTGTATGTTTAAAGGGAGAGTCGAGCCTTTGAACCTGTACACATAAGGATATCTCAGCCACTCAGATTTATTCACGTACTCGGTGAGGCTATCTTTGAGATGGCCACGATGGGCCCATCCAAGGAAAGCTCAGGAGTGGTGATTGCTCTGCCATCCTTTTGGATGAAGTGGTTTCTCAGAGGATTATAAGCTCCAGGAAGGGAGGGACCACATCCCTCTTGCTCTTTGCTGTATCTTTAATGCCCAGCATAAGAGGCCTCCGTTTGCTGAATCAATTAATCAATGAATGATTCTTACCTCACTGTACTTCAAGTGTTGGCAATAAAAGTAGGAGCTAAGGGAACATAGTGTGATTTCTTCCTTTTATGGGGCACCAAAGCATCGCTCTTTTTTGCAGTCTTACAGTCATGTGTGTGCTCCTGTTTCTTTTTCATTCTGCACTGCTGGTGATGTGCCAGACCCCACAGAGGTTCTAGGCCTCACTCTGTCTTAATTCTCTCTCACCACAACAGAATCTTCAAGAGTGGGCCTTGCGCCGTACTCATATTCAACATCAGTAAAAACTTGGTGTTATGTCAGTGCTCAGTAGGCATTTACCTAGAAGAGTAGTAGCAGCTTGGAGAGGGCCTGGGTACGTTGGGAGCAACGGACTTCTGAGAGCCCAGAATCTTAAACCTCTTTTTTCCCTTCTCAACGTCATAAAAATTTCATGAATGAATGTGTTGAAACTTCCCTAAGCCATGTATCTTTCCCTTTTTCTGTTCAAGCAGGATGCAAAGTCAGAGTTGGTTGGTGGGAAAGAATCTGCTGATTTTTAGGTTCTAATACCTCTGAGAAACAGAGAGATACGTCAGTTGGCTAACGTTGTGGGATATGGGATGGAGACCTCGTACTTTGCCCCTCACCCTGCCCATACCCTTGGCTGTTTTTCATTCACCTCCACATGTCATATGATAGTTATTTATTTGTGCTGGTCCCAAACAAGAAGACCATTATTAAGGCTGTATTGAGATCTTCTATGACTTAGACTAGGACTTAAATCTTTCCTTTGTCTATTTCCTGTTACCCTTTCTTCACTAACCACCCAGACTACAAAACCCCAGAGTTCAAAGATGGTTGCTTAATTAGCTTGAGGCCTTTTCCCATGGGTGGCCGGAGCTGTTGCTACATCATCCCTAGTGATATTTGCAAATACATACGGAGGTGTGTCATGACCCATATAAAAAAATACTGTCTTAGGTACATGGAGCATTTGGTTTCTATCTGTGAGAACAGTAATAAAATTTGTATACAGGGGCTTAACATATTATTCAAAAGTATTCAAGTTCCTGCTCAGTCCAGGGGTACAGTAGTAAGGGAGGGAGCACAGCACAGCTCAGAGTGAGGGAGACAGACAGTAGAAACAAATATGTAAACGCAAACTCTGAGCAGTTGTGGAGAAAAACTTAGGAGGAAGCCATGTTGGAGAATAGAAAGCCTGGTTTCAGTAAGGTGGTCAGGGACAGCTTTCTGAAGTGGCAATAAAGCCAACATTTAGAGATCCAGAAAGATTCAGCTGTGCTAGAAGGGCAGCGAAGGCTTTGCAGGCACAGCAGAAACAATCTTTAAAAAAAAGAAAAAAGTCAGTTCTCTGAGCAGTAGTTAGTTATTTTGGGATGAGGGTGGTGGTTCACAGCCATCCACTCGTTGTCCCTTGTCAGGGAGGGGGCTGCCCAATGTCGAAAATGCAGAGTGGGATTGTAAGGCAGGACTGGCGGGCAAAGCTTGCATGTATCTCAGACTCGTCCTTACCTGGCTTTCATTTCCGTCTTCGTCCCCAGCCAGGTAGAGAAATGCCCTGTCCTGCTTTCCTAGTTCCCCAAGCTCAGAGCATGAAGAGGTGGGTCAGAGTTGCTTCTGGGTGTGGCTCGTGAGGAGCATTACAAATCCTTTATGTTAACATGTTCTTCCATGATCTGTGATTTGTTAGGAATTTCACTTCTGGACATTTTAAGGACAGTTGTAGCTTTTCTGCCTCACGTGGTGTGAATAATTCACCGGGTTAGTAATGGGATTGTTTGGGGGGAAGGGCAGGGTGTGGATTTTAATGAGTGCTTCATCTCCTGAAATAATACCCCTCAGGTATTTTAGGTCACCCTCTAACATTGTTAGGCCCATCACAAAGGGGGAGAATTAGGAGGGGTACAGAGCAAAACTCCTCAGTGACCAGGATGGTTTTTGAAGATAAATATAGCCTGCTAGACAGTAAGACAGAAATGTAAGTTCATAAATTTCTAAGGGTGAAGAGTAGAAAAGATAAGTTACCAAATGACTGAAGGGTCCAGAATGTAAGCTTCAGGAGAGCAAGGTCTTGGGTCGTGCTGCCCACTGCTGGGTTCTCACTGCTTAGAAGGGTACCTAGTACAGAGTAAGGCCCCCAGCATGTGCTGAATGAACAAACAGCGAGACGGTAAGCAGACCCACTTAGCTAGGTAGGAGTCTAAAGGTGTGTTTTGTACATCCTTTTAAAAAATAAACTTGAATTGCGAATGGTGGGTTTTTAGTTTGTTTTTACTCTTTTCAAAAAATAGCGAATTTGTAAGATTATGGTAGAGGGAAACCTGAAAGTTTTCATCTTCCTACTGGCTGGGAGCCTCATGGAGAACGTGGCTTTGATCACCAAGTTACAGTACCTGGAATACTTCAGCACCTCTGAGATGTATGACTGGTTATGGTTCATACATCTTTCTTACATGTATAGCCTGAGGCAAGCTATTCAGTCTCTCTGTATCTCTGTTTCCTCATTTGTAAAATGGGAATACTAGTAGAACCTACCCGATGGGATTTTTGTGAGGGTTAAATCAATTAATACATGTAAAGTACTTGAAACAGTGCCAAGCACATAGTACACTGTGTATGTTAATGGTCATCATCATCATCAGAAGTATACCTCCCACTTTTGAGGTAACCTCAAAGGTATGCTCACGTGATAGCCAAAAATGTAAAACTGATTAAAATTTTTTTAAAAACCCTCTCTAATGTGTATATTTGTATTTTTGTTTGTTTTCATAATAGTTTTAATAAGTATAATTCACATATTTTAAAATTCACCCTTTTAAAGTATACAATTCAGTGATTTTTGGTATATCTAATTTTAAAATATTTCACCACTACAAAAAGAATTTTATTTTATTTTTATTTTTATTTTTATTTATTTTTTTTTTTTACAAAAAGAATTTTAGAACTAACTTACTTACTTACTTATCTATTATGACCATTTCATGAATATGGAATCATACAATGTGGGGGCTTTATATATAGCTTTTTTAACTTAGACTAATGTTTTCAATGCTTATCCACATGGTAGCATGTATTAGTACTCCATCCTCTTTGTGAGTAAATAATATTCACTGTATAAATATACCACACCACATTTTGTTAATATATTCATTACTACAGCATCTGGAAGTATATGGAATGTTTCCATTTTCTTGGCTATGATGAATAATCCTTCCATGACCTTCATGCACAAGTTTTGCATGGATGTATGTTTTCATTTTTCTTTGGTATATACCAAGGAGTGTAATTGCTAGGTCTTTTGATAATTCTATGTTTAACTGTTTTCCAAAGTGTTTTCTAAAGTGGCTACACCATTATACAGTCCCACTAGCAAATATATGAGGGTTCCAATGTCTTTATATCTTTACAAATATTTGTTATATTCTGTCTTTTTTGTCCTCGTCATCCCAGTGGGTATAAAGTGGTATCTCATTATGGCTTTGATTTGTATTTCCCTGATGACTAATGATGTTGAGCATGTTATCATAAGCTTATTGGTCATTTGTGCATCTTTAGAGAAACATCCATTTGGATCCTTTGACCATTTTTGAGGTATTTTTCTTTTTATATTTGTAGGAGTTATATGTTCTTTATATTTTCTTCAACAAATCTCTTATCAAATATATGATTTGCAGATGTTTTCTTCCATTCTGTGGGGTTTTTTTTCAGTTTCTTGATGGTATCTTTTGAAGCACAATAGTTTTTAATTTTGATAAAGTCCAGTTTATTTATTCATTTAGTCATTTGTACTTTTGGTGTTGTATCTAAGAAACCTCTGTCTAATCCAAGGCTAGGAAAATTTATTTGTATGTTTTTTTCAAAGAATTTTATAGTTTTTGTTCTTATAGTTAAGACTATGATCCATATTGAGGTAATTTTGTATATGGTGTGAGGTAGGGTCCAAATCCATATTTTTGAATTTAGACATCTAGTTTTTCCAGCACCATTTGTGGAAAACACTTTCCCCATTAAATTGTCAATCTTGTCAAAAACTAACTGACCATAAGTGGTAGGGCTTATTTCTGGATTCTCAGTTCTATTCCATGGATCTATATGTTTGTCTTTATACCCATTGCCATCCTGTGTAGTTTTGGACTAAGTTTATTCTTCAGTATTATTTTGGCTCTTCTGGATTTCTTGCATCCTCCTGTGGATTTTAATATCAGTTTGTCAATTTCTGCAAATAAGGCAGCTAGGATTTTGATAGGAATTGTATTGAATCTGTACATATCAGTTTGGGGAGTATTGCCGTCTTAACAGTATTTACTGTTCTGGTCCATAAATATGGATATGGATGTCTTTCCGTTTATTTAGATCTTCTTTCTTTTAGTGATGTTTCCAGTTTTCAATGAACAAGCCTTGCACTTTGGTTAAATTTATTCTAAGTATTTCATTCTTTTTGGTGCTATTATAAGTAGAGTTGTTTTATAAATTTTATTTTCAGATTGCTCATGACCATATATTTGGAGGGCTTTTTGTTTTTTATTGTGATAAAATACACACAACATAAAACTTACCATTTTAACTACTTTTAAGTGTATAGTTTATGGACAGTAAGTCTTCACAGTGTTGTGTAATCATCACCACTATCTATTTTGAGAACTTTTTCACCACTGCAAACAGAAACTCTGTACCCATCAAAGAACAACTCCACCCTCCCCCTCCTTCCAGCCCATAGTGGCCTCTACTGTTTCTGTCTCTGTGAATTTGCCTATTCTGCATACATCCTATCAGTAGACTTGTGCACTGTTTTCCTTTGTGTCTGGCTTATTTCACATAGCATAGTATTTTCACAGTTCATGCGGTTGTACCATGTATCAGAATTCCAGTCATCTTTGTGGCTAAAGAGTCCTCTATTGTATGTACACACCACATTTTGTTTCTACATTTATCTGTTGGTGGATAATTGTGTTGCTTCCACCTTTTGACTGTTGTGAGCAAAGCTGCTGCAAACAATGGTGTACAAGTCTCTGCTCTCAGTTCTTTGGACACATACCTAGGAGTGGAATTGCTATGTCATATGGTAATTCTCTGTTTAACTTTTTGTGGAACAACCAAACTATTTCCTACAGCAGCTGCACCATTTGATATTCCCCCCAGCAATGCATGGGGGTTCCAATTCCTCTGCATCTTCACCCACACTTGTTATTTTCCACTTGTTAAAAAAATAATGTGGCATTTGTTTTCAATTAAGAATTAGACTGCATCTAAACAGTCCTTTTAGTGGTAGAACACCTCGTCTAGCAGACAGGCACATACAAAGTGGAGTTCATGTAAAAAATCAGGGAAAAGTGTGAATTTTATCCATTCGTTGTTAGCTTTATTTTCTCTCTGTAATTGTGATTTTTATAATACTGTAGTTGAGGATAAACAATTAAATGTAAGCTGGGTATTTAGAAGAACAATATTAAAAAATATATATATACATGTGTGTGTGTGTGTGTGTGTGTGTGTGTGTGTGTGTGTGTGTGTGATGTTGTGGTTTGGAAACTAAAACTCCTCCTATCTTTTCTATGATGTCAAAGACAACAGATACCACCACCGTTAGAACCTTAGCAGACAAGAGCGAAGAGATCAGCGGATATTTCTTGAACCCTTCTTTATTGTCATCGGAATGTTCACCAACATCCTTGAAAAAGAAAACAGAAGACATGAGCGACCTCCCTTCTGAGAGCCAAAGAAGCATACCACTCGCTGTGACTGACGCTTTAGAGCATATCATGGAACAGCTCAATGTTTTGACCCAGGTGGGCTAGCGTGCTTTGTACTTAGGGGTGGGTCATACAAAACAGTCCTGGTTACAGCAGCTTGCAGAACTAGCAGAGAACTACCAGGGGAACTTTCTAGAAAGGCAAGCTCAAGGTGGCAATCAATATAGCAAGACATGCTCTGCTGAGCCGCTGTCGGAAGATCTTGTAGAGATCAGATCAGAACCCGTGTGTACATGGGCGTGCACGCATTCACACCCGTGCACACGCACACACGCACACACAGCTGCCCTTGTGCTCTGTCTGCCATCTGGAGGGCAGAAGGAACAGTGGAGACTAGGAAGAATAGCAGTGGTACTCCCTGCTATAAACATATATGATTCTGCTCGGTAATGTTTTACCTGAAGATTTTTGATGTATTGTGTTCAGATTAGGACATTGTCAAAGAAATATTTAGGGCCATAAGAAAAACAATTAACAACTTCTGGTTAGAATGAAATTTTGACAATGTTTATAGTTCTTCACTGTCAAGACAGTTCTCATTGTCCAAGATATAACTTTCCTCATTCCAAAGCTTATTCCGTTGATGCTGTGTTCTTCTAGAGGTGGTGGTTTGTGCATCCCTGTTTTAGACTATTACCTAGTCCTTTCATGCCTTTTGACCTTTGCGAGGAAGGTATACTGTGGATCTTCATGTACCAGAGGTCTTCCAACTCGTGGTCAGAAGATACAGGTGTCGTTGAAGGGAAGTGGTGTGTTGAAATGGATACATCAAAGGTTTCTCGTCCAGCTCTGCCAATTCAGTGTTTCTTTTGAAGAAGTCTTATTGTTCCTCTATCTATAGAAAGAGATTGCCAATATTTTCAGAACAGAGCTTGCTACAGGTGTTACAGAAAGAGAGGCTGTTGTGTGAGCTAGAGAGATGTCGATCTCTTTTCCAGAATCCATATTTCAAGTGGAAATAGCTCTTGCATAGAAATCCTCTCATTCTGCTCTCAGCGTCGGCTGTACATTGTAGTCAGCTGGGCTGGGTAAGAGAGCATGCAGGTGCAGATGGCCACTTCTCATCTCCAGACAGCCCTTGCCATTGGTCTGCGCTAAGGCCCTGACATTTGTCTTTTTAACTACCCCATACGATTCTGTTTTACAGCCAGGGTTTAGAGCCACTCATCAAATGAATATGAAAAACCTGTAGATAATATCTCAGGGCTTTAGAAGCAAGGGCCGTGTATGTGGATTTGGGGTCCTGAAAGATTGTGGGAAAGAGCCGCGTGAGAACTTGGAGTCATCACAAGATTTGTTCCATGGAAATCGTATTAAAATCACTAACTTTCACTTTGCAGTATTATATTAGAGGTGACCTCTGTATGTATCAGACATTTCTTCCGCTTAAAGGCAGCTTCCCTTTTGGCCTCATGCCAAATTTAGTTTTGGTGGGCTCATTTCCCATATTGCCATGAGTTCTTCACCTACACTCTCGTATTCAATGTCCAGTCCTTCTTAAGAGCCTCTCCCAAGTGAATATTTCCATTCTCTATTCTTTCAGCCTCATGACCCATCTTTCCTTCTTCTTACCTGATTCAAGGTTAAATGAATCATTTAAGATTTATTGAATATCTCTATGATTTTTAATTTTGAAATGCTGGTTCTTATAATTAAAAAAGTTAAAGCAAGCACAACACACATGCAAAATAGAAACTCTGAATCTGTGGGCACGTAGTAAGTAAAAGAAATATGTTCTGATTCACTTTAATTTCAGATGACTGAGCATCTCCTAACTCACTCACAGTGTTTATAACTTATCTGTACTGAACTATAATCAGAAATTAAAAGAAAATTACATTTTATGTGGTAGATAAATGGAATTAGCCAGTGTTAAAGATGTTGCTAATATACATGTCAACAGCTTTAGCTTGTGAAATTTTGATCATGCATGTAGAGTATATGGCAAAATGCTTGGCTCATATAGGTACTCAAGAAGTAGTAGAAAACATTATCAGCATCATTTTTCATTAGCCATAATCTATAGAATATGAAAGGAAAGCTATTAAATAATGATATTTTTAAAATAGTTTACCTTCAGGGGATGGTAGGGCATCAGTTCAATATCTTGAAACTTGTTGATGAAAATAATCAAGCATTTATCTTGCCTTTCCTATATGAACTGTACCACTGCATAACCAAGTAGTAGATGAGGAAAGTATCTCTTATTTATAAATTATCCCAGCTAATAATTTATTAGATGATGGAATTAGAATATCATCATTTATAGTCCTCAAGAATGAATAGATCTAGGCGTTGAGCAGGTCCAAGATTATGAGAAAAGAAATGATCAAACCTTATTAACATGCCTTCTAATGCAATAGATCTCTACCTATAGCCTTAACTATAGGTCTTGTTAGATCCGTAGTCTTGAAACTGTCCACTAAAAGGAACTTAAAATGACATCTCAAACTTTGAAAATGGGTAAGACAAAACTATAGAATCTAGGAATGTACACCTGAAAGATAAAACCGTAAAGAACGTAGGAAAACAGATAATGATCAGGAGAGTGGCAGTTGTTAATGGGGAGGGCAGGAGTGGGGATTCTGAGAGACCCATGGAAAGAACTCTGGGGTAGCTGGTGGAGTTCTCGTTCTTTTTTTTTTTTTTTTTAGATTTTATTTATTTATTTGTCAGAGAGAGAGAGAGAAAGCACAAGCAGAGAGAGCAGGAAGGGGAGGAGCAGACTCCCCACTGAGCAGGGAGCCTGACGCAGGACTCGATTCCAGGAGTCTGGGATCGTGACCTAAGCTAAAGGCAGATGCTTAACTGACTGAGCCACCCAGGTGCCCCTTTCTAGCTCTTGACCTGGGTGCTAGTTATCAGGGTATTTTTCTCATGAAGATTCATTCAGGGACATGTTCTGTGCAGCTTCCTGAATCAATTTTATTTTATAATAAAAAGTTGAAAAGAAATCAAAAAGATTGAATAGTCAATCTTTGAGTAGTCAATACCAAATTAGATTTGCCAAATTTAAAAGTAGCCGTTTGTGTGTATGCGTGTGTGCGCACGTGCACACATTTGTGTGTGAGTAGTCATATGCTCATTTATTAGCCAAAGAGCTAAGATTCATCAAGTCCTATGCTCCAGGCACTCATGTAAGTGATTTACGTACATTATTTCATTCAGTCTTCCTAACAATCCTGGGAGGTGCCCTTCTCATTTTTAAGGTGTGAGAACTGATGCCAGTCATTATAACAATTTAAAGTAAACAAGGGATCCAGCTGGTATAGATAGGTCCATCATGGCTTGGTCGGGACAGAGTGACCCGCGATGACATATCAGTAGCCCCCGGGCTGGACGTGCAGCAACCCCCCTCCCTCCCTCCCCCGACACTGCGTGTAGCAGGTGGGACCACGCACAGGCTGCAAGAATGCTCTGCAGAGGCCTCATCTTTTACTCTTTTTTCACCAAAGGCATCAGTTTTTATCTTTTCCTCAAATTGCTTCATAGTACTTTTTGCCGGTGGCAAGGCCCAGAAACAGAACAAGTTCTGGGGCTAATTTATGATCCCCCTCCTGGCAAAGGGGTGAACATTCCAGTTCCTAAAAGGATCTCCTATGCAGCGATGACCATCACTGTCCTCACCATCAGGTCACCAGGCATTGATTATTTTGTCCTCCTTTTGCAGACTGTTTCAATCTTGGAGCAGCGACTGACTTTGACAGAGGATAAGCTGAAAGACTGCCTTGAAAATCAGCAAAGGATTTTCAATGTTATCCAACATAAAAGCTAAATAGAAAAATATGAGCAGAGGCTTGATAAATGGCCACATGTACATGTGCTCAGGAAGGTAGTACAAGATGTCTCATGCAACACACCCCCATGCTCACTGTCATGGCATTTCTTAGAAGGGCGGGCAACAGAACAAAAGGCAGAAAAGGAACAATTAACGACCAGTTTAAACACACAAATCAATGTCAAGGACTACTTCAAATCATTACCATTTATGATTGCAGTAATAAAGTGATAATTATTCAAGTGGCTCTATATTTTCCCCCATATTATTGTAAGTACCAGTTTTCATTTATAGTCCAAATCCTGCCAGGAAAGTAACCAAATCTCCAAATTCCATTGTTAAATCCTTTCAACTGATCACGTTCAGGCAACTGCTTAAAGCAATGAATGTGTTTCCTTCATGACCAACACCCTTGGGGTGAAGAAATGCCATTACCTCTAAAACTACATCCTGGACGCAGAGAATGAGTTAGTAGCTCAAAAACCAACTTATTCCTCCTTAACAATGTCCCGAAATGATGATGTTATAAAATTTCCAAAGTGCAGAATTTCCACAGCAAGAGTACACTTATATACGTGATTACAGGGCCATGGGTTTTTCATTTAGGGTGTATGTGGCTTATCCTTTGCCCAACCTGAAAGAAAACGAAGAGCTAGAAATGCATGAAGCGCATGTCTTCGCTCTCATGGGTGAGTGCCCGGAATGGCTAGGGTTGCATCCAGACCTGTGATCCCCGGTTACAAAGATGGAGCCAGGGGGATTACTGTAGGCTCTAATGCATGAATGATGCAACCATGATACTTACAAACACACACACGTATGTCCACATGCCTCGGAAATGTTGCTGCTTAGGGTGATTTGGTGGCTGGGTAGTAAGTACGTATAATATTCACATCATTGTCTTCCTATTGTTTTTTAATGAATTGTGATTTAAAACAAAATGAAAATGAGCCTGACATTCCAAAGAATGCTCAGGGTGATCTGGTTACAAATTAAGAATTTTGTCTTATCTAAAAAAAAAATAAGAGATTAAATGGAAGAAAAACAAATTAATTTTTGCTTGCTTTTCTGTTAACCTAAATCAAGAACAAAGGTGGGAGAGGGCAGTCTGTATTTATGCTGTCTGTAGGTAACCTGGGGAAAATGCTATCTATGTTTTGAAAAAGAAGAAAAGGTCAAGTCCTATTTATATAGAAGTCTGTGTTTATACATTTTTCCTAAGTGATTTCAATCATATCTATAAGGTGTTTTTTTTTTTTAATGACCTCATTGTGTGTTTTAAGTGCCTTTTTGTATTATACTAAGTGTGAACTTCTAGACATTTTCAAAAGTAAATGAAGGCTAAGTGGCATTGTATTTTTATGACCTCATTCAAAAGAGTAAGAGATGAAATGTCATACTGATTTTTGTTTACCATTTCTTAAACTTCAAACAATAAAGACTAATTTTACCTTTAAAAAAGTTGTTCCTTTCTTTTTAGGTGGTTAAAACCTTGACATGTTAAACTTCTTATCCAGCTCAGTCACCTTACATTGTGTATAACAATCTCCTGGAGCATTTGTCCAAGTTCCCTGGGTCCTATCCCAGTTGTAGGATCACAGGGTCTAGGGGGCCCCATCATCTGCATCTCCGAGAAGCTCACAGCTGCTGTAGCCGCTTGCTGGCCTAAGGCCCACACTCTAGAAACCCATGACAGAGCTGTAGCCACTTCTTATAATGTGGTGCTGCCACATTTTTGCAGGCATCACAAATCTTTATAAGGGATCTAAAAACAGTGGTGATAGAAATTAAAATGCCTTGAAACTTTTTCAAATGGGTCATTTTATAATCCCTTCCCCCCTTTTTAAGCATTTGCAGATTCTCTTTTGTCTTCCCCTGATTTCCAGCCTCTCATCTGCCCCATCCTGCATATTCAACTGCCTCATCAACAACTCCACTCAGAAGACAGTAGGTGTTCTGAATCTGTCCAAAACCGAACTGTGCTCCCCCTCCCACGCCACCTGTCGGCTCCTCCCCTAGGTCTCCATCTGGGTCTCTGCGAGTGGCAACTCTCCCAGCAGGCGCTCAGCTCAGGCTGACAGCCTCAGAGGGAGGTGTGCTCCCTCTCTCACACCTCATATTCCATTCCTTCACAAGATTTCGTCAGAACGAATGAAACACCCATCACTTCTCACTTCCTCTGTCCCTTGTCGGGGGTCCAATGCCACCACTGTCTCTTATTGATGAGGACATCTGCCTCCCTGCTGGCCGCCCTGCTGTCCTTGCATCATAGGCCAGAGTGCTCACCAAGAGTGAGTTTCCCATGTGGCTTCCCATCTCACGTAGCGGCGTGAAGGCTCAAGCTTGGCCTTGTGATGTGACCCCTACCCCCCTCCTCATGCACCTCCTCTACCCCCCTGCCTTGGGCCACCCTCGCTCACTGCCCTGTGGCCTTCGTGGCCTCGTTGCCTTCCTTTGAAGAGGCAAAATTTTTGCTCCTGCCTGAGGGCTTTTGTACTTGCCCTTCCCTCCACCTGGAACTCTCTATCCCCAGCCCTCCTAACTTTTCAGCCCTGCTCACAGGTTGTCTTTTCAAAGACATCTTTTTTTTTTTTTTTTTAAGATTTTATTTATTTGTTTGATAGCTAGAGAGATCACAAGTAGGCAGAGAGAGTGGAGGAAACAGGCTCCCCGCTGAGCAGAGAGCCCGATGTGGGTCTTGATCCCAGGACCCTGAGATCATGACCTGAGCCAAAGGCAGAGGCTTTAACCCACTGAACCACCCAGGTGCCCCAAAACATCTTTTTAAAAAGATTTTATTCTTGGGTCACCTGGGTGTCTCAGTCGATTAAATGTCTGCCTTTGACTCAGGTCATGATCCCAGGGTCCTGGGATAGAGCTCCACTTTGGGCTCCCTACTCAGCAGGGAGTCCGCTTCTCTCTTTCTCCCTCTGCCACTCCCCGGGCTTGTGCTCTCACCCATTCTCTCTCTCTCTCTCTTTCTCTTTCTCTCTCTCTCTCTCTAAAATAAATAAAATCTTTAAAAAAAATTATTCTTAAACAATTTCCACACCCAACAAGGGGCTTGAACCCATGACCCTATGATCAAGAGTTGCACGCTCCACAGACTGAGCCAGACAGGCAGCCCTACAGGTTGCCTTTTCAGAGGTGCCCTCCCTGACCGCCCAGGATGAAATTATTCACTTGCATTCATTCCTTGCATGTCTCTGGTCCGACACAGATGGCAATACAATGGCAATTCTGCCCTTTCCGCCATGGCTCTACCTTCTCAAAAAGCAAGCACTGTCATCTTTAGGTTTCTCCACCAAGCACATGGCAGATACTTATAGAGTAAATGAGAATTTTCATTTATCTGAGTGTTTTAAAAGCACTGTTTTTCAATCCACTTCCAGCCAAAAGCAGTTAAGACAAGGCTGAGTGGACTGGAAGAAATAGCATAGGTAAAAATTTAGATGCTTGATGTTCGGGGCAGAGTGGGCATTGCTCTGGCTTGGCTATTTGTTGTACGGCTCAATAGTTACATGCACAGCCTTTTCTTTTTTAAGATGTACCTTTTTTTTTTTTTTTAAGATTTTATGTATTTGCAAGAGAAAAACAAAACATGAGCATGAGCGATGGTAGAGAGGCAGGGTGTCAGAGGAAGAGGGAGAAGCAGACTCCCTGCTGAGCAGGGAGCCGGACATGAGGCTCAATCTCAGGACACTAAAATTATGACCTGAGCCGAAGGCAGACAGTTAACCAACTGATCCACCCAGGCGCCCCACATGCACAGTCTTTGAAGCCAGAAAGACTTGGGTGTACATCTTTGTTTTTCTCTAGCAATGTGACCTTAAGGAAAGGTACTCACATGGTTTAGTTTTCCTTACCTATAAAAGGCGAAAATAATAATTATGTTTGTGAAATGATTAGCACAATAGCTGTCGGAGAATTAAGTGCTCAGTAAATGCTAGATATTAATGCTACTTATTAATCATTTTGTTTTTCTGAACTGCATTTCCAAATAATATGATTTCAACTGTAACTGGGAAGGATACAGGTATTAAGTGCTAATGAATGAAAGCATGATATTTAATCCAAAATTAATGTTTTTATTATTAAAAATGCAACAAAAGAATAATATGTAAAAGAAGTTAGCCTTCCATACACAGAACACCTCCAGGTTCAGCCAAAAGCTAGCCTCTGAGCAACTTCAGAGGAATTCAGCCCGAGCATACAAATGCCGTAATTACCCTAAATAGAGGCAGGGCAGAAATGAGAAGTGGGAGAAGAGACTGGAATGTGAACCAAGTAAGTGCCAATGAGACCAAGACCTATCGGGAATTCATACCATCCCTGCCCTTTGACATTTGGAGAACAAGTATTGTTAGCTTTCTGCCTTTTCTTTAAAGACAAAGCAATCCAGAGCCTCACTTAACATTTCATTCACATGAGGAGCAAACTTGGTCTGTTGTTCCCAAGATAAATTCTGTGCATTTAAGGGGATCGAAATATAAGCCCTCTATCCGGGTAGAAATATTTGGCTGCCAAGAGAAAGAGATGATTCCAATATTTGGAGGTTATTGACAATCATGTTCAACTCATGAGCAAATTCAGTAAGTGTGGATAGATACTTAAATGGAATTCTATCTTTAATACATTCTATGCCTCATATTCCACTGTGGTTCATACAAAGTCTTTGCCTTACCAAGTCACGGGGCTTTAGACTTCATGCAGCAGAGGATTTATGAACGTGCATGGAATCTAGAAACACCATGTAATTGCCAGGCTGTCCTCAGTAAGTCCCAGCTGGGACTCCCGGTCAGGTGACACAGTGGCAGCTTGGGCTCACTAGGAAGTAGGTCAGTGGCTTGCCAAGAGGCAGAAGTTAATGGGAGTAGAAAGGGTGTGTGCGCAACTACTTTTTTTCCTTGCAAAGTACAAAAGTTGCCTTTTCTTTTGGGCCAAATCTCAAACATGTTCCTATATAAAATAAAGGCTCTGCTTTGAGATTCTTCTCCTAATAAAGTAGATTTCGCAACAAAAGTATTAGGAGAACTACCTCACTCATCTAAATTTTCCAAATTTATAAAGCAAAATGTGAAAGGAAAAGATTGGCAGAAATGCAACATGAATAATTGGGAATATCAACAGCTCAGAAGTAGAATTTTATTAATCCATGATATGATATTACACAAAACTAATAAGGCAGGCTTAACGTATGTACAAAGAACTACATGGAAAGATAACAAATTTTCTTTTTTGGCCAAGTGTGTTTTTAAATAAAGTTTGACCATGTTCTGGACTATATGATATAAAGGATGCTCCAATATATATTTCACGTATCCACAGAGAAAATCATAAAATTAAAAATAACCAAATAAAAAGCTCAATCACACAGAAAACATGAAAAAGAAAACTTAATGCTGTATTGATTAAGCATCATCATTAACTAACTATTAAATGCAAATAGAAATGCAACCCATTAAATTAGATGGTATACCACTGAAACAATGAAAGTATGAGCCGAGGATCTTCCTAAAAACAAGAAGTGATCATAACAAAATGAAAGGAAAATATAACAAAGTTCCATAAAAAATGGGGAAAATAGTTGGCTCTTTGAAAATTTTAAAGTTGATCATTAACCAAAAGGAGAAGAAAACTTGTTTTAGTTCAAAAGTAATTAATAAAAATGTGGCTAGCTTAGAATTTGGTCCTTCGGGTTACCATGAACTTTTTAAAAGTAAATGTCAGTCACTAATCGGAGTGGAAAAATTAGAGAAACAAATGTAATAGGAATGTGATTTACGTAATTGTTTATTTCAAGATTTTTCCATGGCTCCCGAGTAGCAGCATGTGTATCCTTTTTACGTAGCCTCGTGTTGACAGGAGGTAGGTATGGTTAGGCCAGTGTTTGTGTAGCTCTTTTGACACAAAGACTTTTCTTGACTCTCATACTTGAATCCTCCTGTAGACTCCGGATTTGGCATAGAAAGCGTGGCTGGGGCAAACCTGTAGAGCAGCACATTGGGCTTCTGGGAGCAGGAAGAGTATTTTTAAGAGCCCGGTGGTGGGTATTAAGGAGGGCACATATTGCATGGAGCGCTGGGTGTTATATGCAAACAATGAATCACGGAACACTAAAAAAATTTCTTTTTAATTAAAAAAAGAAGCATTTCTCTTTTGTCATATTCTTGGTACAAATGTATCATTAAGAAAATTAATCATCTGCCTCATTCTAACCTCTGTTCCTTTCAGTGACTCAAAACCGTGGCCTGGCAGGATGAGAACTGCACATACTGATTTTTAAATATCTATTACAAAATGATTTTGTGTAAACAAAAGGATACCTGTAAAACCTTCTGAAAAATACAAAGAGAGAAAAAAAAAAGGCAGCGTGCCATCACTTTGGAATGAGACACAGGACCTTCCTGTGGCCCAGAGAAAGGATAGCGTGAAACTCGGATGCACAGGGGCTGCGGGGCTCTGCGGGGCAAGAGGGAGGAGGTCCAAGACTGGGGTGAAGGGCTTCTTGCTCAGTCGACTTCTAAGATACCTTTGCATCTCATAATTCTCATGAAACACTATCACCACCTTAGGTTGTTTCCTCTGCTTAATCCCCAAAGGAAATCCCTTTGCTTTTCAGAGATAAAAAGTTAGTAGAACAAAGAGAAAGTCAGGGGAAGCGCCTGCTATAGAATTTCACTGAAGCCTTTCCAAGCCCCAAGGATAGACCCCGAAGGCTATACTGTTTATTCCTACACCTGGATTGAATATCAAGGCCTAAGAGAAGATGAATCATTTAGAAATCTGATGGTCTTGTAGGGGGCTGTTACCTTTTTAAAGCTTATTTAATAACAACTGTGTCAAAGACAAAAACCACGTAAAAAGTTCAAAGTCGTTAAATCCTCTTTCTACACTGCTTTCAGCAAGTGAGAGTCAGAATTGCCAAGCGTGGGGGCTCCCTGTCACTGTGATGTTGATCACTCTTTCTCTGAAAAAGAGAGATTAAAGACCCAACATGAGGAGCATTTTGAAGAAAACAAACTGCTTAAGGTGGCGGTTTTTACTCCGGGGAACACCTGTGTAAGACTTTCATCATTTTCCTTTCCAATTTCTCCATAAACCACGTGAGTCAGGCAAAAGATGTGGGCCGGGATTTTGGACCAGATGGGATTGTGAAAGATACATATAAAAGGAGTTGTGGTCAAGGAAGGTCCTGACTCGTTTCCAATACAGTGCATATTCAAGAGGGCGTCTGTAAGCTCGGGGGATTTGCAATGGGAAGAAGCAATGGGAAGTCCTTAATCTGACCGAGGTAAGAAACCAGAGGTGATAAAATCCTAGACTCTATTTTATTCCTCATTAATATAAACATTTGATGTCTTGGACTTTTGATAATGACCCAGTTGCTGTATAACCAAAATGTCTTCGGAGCAGTTCCTCAGAAGGCCCCTGTCTGTGTCCTTGTTCCTGGCGTTGGTCAGGTTGGCTGCCGGTGCAGCCGGCGTCGCCAACCAGCGCTGGGCAGATGGTTCTGTTCTTCCCTCTGCAGTATTTCGAAGTAGGTACTGATATTTAAAAATGAAATCATTCCACATGAAAATCCAGGTTTCTGATTCTCCTACATTGTACACAAAGATAAAGTTGAAATGGATGAAAGACCTCAATGTGAGGCAGGAATCTATCAAAACCCTACAGGAGAACATAGGCAGTAACCTCTGTGACATCGGCCACAGCAACTTCTTCTAAGACAAGTCTCCAAAGGCAAAGGAAATAAAACAAAAATGAACTTTTGGGACTTCATCAAAATAAAAGGCTTTTGCACAGCAAAGGAAACAGTCAACAAAACAACAAGGCAACCCACGGAATGGGAGAGGATATTCACAAATGACACTACAGACAAAGAGCTGATATCCAAGATCTATAAAGAACTCCTCAAACTCAACAGCCAAAAAAAAAAAAAAAAAAAAAAAAAAAAAAAAAAAAAAAAAAAAAAAAAAAAAAAAAAAAAGATGATCACATCAAAAAAGAGGCAGAAGACATAAACAGACACTTCTCCATAGAAGACATACAAATGACTAGCAGACACATGAAAAAAAAGTTCATCATCATTAGCCATCAGGGAAATTCAAATCAAAATCACATTGAGATACCACCTTATACCAGTCAGAATGGCCAAAACTAATAGAACAGGCAACAACACGTGTTGGAGAGGCTGCGGAGAAAGGGGGACCCTCTTACACTGTTGGTGGGAATGTAAACTGGTGCAGCTGCTTTGGAAAACAGTGTGGAGATTCCTTAAAAAATTAAAAATAGAGCTACCCCATGACCCTGCAATTGCACTACTGGGCATTTACCCCAAAGATACAGATGTAGTGAAAAGAAGGGCCATATGTACCCCAATGTTTATAGCAGCAATGGCCACAATTGCTAAACTGTGGAAAGAGCCAAGATGCCCTTCAACAGATGAATGGATAAAGAAGATGTGGTCCGGTGGCGCTTGGGTGGCTAAGTTGGTTAAGTGACTGCCTTCGGCTCAGGTCATGATCCCGGAGACCCGGGATCGAGTCCCACATCGGGCTCCCTGCTTCTCGGGAAGCCTGCTTCTCCCTCTCACACTCCCCCTGCTTGTGTTCCCTTTCTGGCTGTGTTTCTCTCTGTCAAATAAATAAAAAAAATCTTTTTAAAAAAAAAGAAAAAAGAAGAAATGGTCCATATCTACAATGGAATATTACTCCTCCATCAGAAAGGATGAATACCCAACTTTTGTAGCAATATGGACCGGATTGGAAGAGATTATGCTGAGTGAAATAAGCCAAGCAGAGAAAGTCAAGTATCATATGGTTTCACTTACTTGTGGAGCATAAGGAGTAACATGGAAGACAGTGGGAAAAGGAAAGGAAATGTGAATTAGGGTAAATCAGAGAGAGAGAAATGAAACATGAGAGACTTTGGACTTTGAGAAACAAACAGGGTTTTGGAAGGGAGGGGGTGGGGGGATGGGAGAGCCTGGTCGTGGGTGCTGAGGGCATGAATTGCATGGAGCACTGGGTGTGGGGCATAAACAATGAATCTTAGAACACTGAAAAAATAAAATTATTATTAAAAAAAAAGAAAATCCAGGTGTCTGGGTTCTGTTCAAAAACAGAAAGATCTGATACTCTATGATGGTCTTTTATTAAGTAGTCTATGTTCTGTGAGGACATGCGGGATGTCCCGTGTCATGTGGCGGCCCCTTCCAGTCCACTTGTCTGCTTGTCTTTATGGCCGGTCGCTGCTCTGTGGAGTCAGTGTCTGACCTGTGTGGCTCGTGTGGCTCAAAGCGCAGTTCTCACAATCCTGTGGACTCGGAAATCATAGAACTGAAGGAATAGCTCTTTATCTTGAGGAAATGGAAACGCAGGATAAATGTGAGCCGGGACCCAGGAGGTAGCCGGCCCTCTTTGCACTGTTCTCTGTGGCCTCCTTTACTTTGTATTGTAGTTCAAGACAGTAAACATATTTCAAAAACCACTAAGCTTTAAAATAATTGTATGCTAAGTGAAAGAAAGAAAGAAAGAAAGAAAGAAAGGAAGAAAGAAAGAAAAGAAGAAAGAAAGAAAAAGGAAAATCATTCTCTATGTGCAATAGGATTAGAACAGTAGTACATAATACATTGAGAGAAGACTTTGCGTAGAGGCCTTAGGAAATGTTTTTTCTTCTATTTTTCAGACTTTCTTAAATAATCACATATTAACTTCCACAATAAAATAAACCTCTCTTTTCAAGCAGTCTAAGCTCATTGAAGCAGATGCCTTACCTCATTAGGACAATCCCACTTCCTTTTGCTAGAAATTCACTTCCTTGCTTTCCTTAGAGCTCAGTTTGGCCCATGTGCCTCTGTCCTGACTGATGGGATAGAAGGGGACGTTTTCTGGTGGCTCAGGATTTTCAGGACTTGTAATCTGAAATACAGTTATGTGAAAATGTCAATTCTGCAAGCAGAATTACAGATTCTAATCTCGAGTACTGACTGGGCGGGGAGGGGGAGGGAACAGACCCTGAACCTGGTTTTAGATACCCCAGTAAAGAATGTCCTGTGGTTTATGTAATTATTAGGTTTTCTATTACTTTGCAGCCAAAAAACTGCATAAGAACATCGATATTTTCTTTCAGATAATCAATGTAAACACCTTATCTGTTGTTCAGATTTTTTTTAACTTCCTTTCCCAACACTACCGAAGTAAACTGAAATAAGAGCCAATACTTTCGATAATCTCATCCAGGGAAAAGGGGTCATCAGGAGATGAATGGAAGGCTCCACACTGTATTTGTTTAACAGGGTGCAGGTAATTGTCCATTTTAATTCAGTTCACAGGTTTGGTTCTAACAAGCCTTGGGTTTCATGGGGCTGATCAAGTAGGGAAATCTTTCCATCGATCATTCCAAAAACAGAAAGAAGATGGACATTTGTTTTCAAGCAACTATTCTGCTTATGCTGGAGACACACGGGACGCACTTACGGATGGGCTGCCATTTGATCTACTTCATTTGTGATGCTGGCTGCTGGAGGGAAAGAGCGGGGACTGAGAAATTCAGAGAGGGGAGACAAGGCAGAGGGAGGCCGAGAAGTGGAAGGCATGAGAAGTCATTCCATAATGATGGCTTAAGTGTTGGGAGATCTTTGTCTTGGAGGAAAGAAGACTTGGAAAATCTGAGAATACTATGGGGTCAAGGTTTAGAGGTTCATTTGGTTTATTTTAAGTTATGCAGAAATTTTTAGAAGACTCTGTGAAAACATGGGAGGCAAGACTGTCAGTTACAGGGCCGGGCAATATGGCAGCCCAGGACGGATCATTCAAGTCTGTCGGAAAAGAGAGGAACTGTGGTCTGGTCGGGCCTGCCTGAGCCTAGACTTAGATCTGATGCAGTATATGAACTGCATTGCTAGAGCCCATCACAATTACAGGTAACCGTTGTACCATACCGCAGCAGAACTCCAATTCTGGTGTTTCATCACTAACATGACTGGGGGATTTTTGTTTTGTCTCTACTTTGCTGATGTTACCATCTGACTGACCTCTCCCCATTTTTCTAGTCCAACGGCTTGAGAGAAACAATTTCATTGATGAATTAAATCATCATCACCTCTAGTGAGACAAACACTTGTGAGAGGCTTCCCCTAGGGCAGGGATCAGCTCATCGGTGGACCTGAATGGCAGAGCCACACAGAACATGGCATTTAGCTATCAGGACCTATGTTGCTTCCCGTGGCTGGGCATGGTGGACAGGGCGGGCCCGCCTGCTTGAGCATAAGATTCATTTAGGAAAGGGTAGGCTCTGAGTGTAAGTTGCTACGGAAAAACCCTGGACATCTAAAAAAATTCTTTCAGGAGGTAGAAAGAGGTGGAAACAACAGAAAGATAGACTTTAACCAGATCTAAGGAATACTTTCAAGCAACTAGTGCAATCTGAAAGCAAAATGGACTTCCTTGAGAAACAGTAGGTCCTTCCTGGACATATTTCAGAGAAAGCTAGATTACCACTTGGTGGGGAATTCATAATTTATAACAGAGAGTAGCACACTGAGGATCATCTCCTACCCTGAGCTCTCTGATCCTGTGACTTACCTCTGCTGAACTGGTAAATGCAGAAGGAATTCTGAGACCGGAGGAGTTTCACGAATAGGAGGTGGCCTTGAAGGATTTGGAGCCTCAAGAGACTCTCAGATTGGTAAGGCTTGAACTCTTCTCTGAGGCAGATATTTGACAAACTGTAGGCTGCACAGGGTCACTTGTACAAAGTGACCCTTAAAACTCCCCAAACCAATTTATGTCTAGCGTTGATTTAAGAGAGGAGCAAACACTTGATGGTGAGGAGAAAGCCTGAAATTCTCAGCTTTTACCATGATTTTTGAATTGAGGTGTCAAGGATCTCACATTAAAAGTGTGTGTGTGTGTGTGTGTGTGTGTGTGTGTGTGTGTGGCATACCTTGTCCCATAGTCATCTATCAAATGAACTAGGCAGTGACCGAATTATAAGGAGCTGATGATTTGAAGAAGGGCAACAGGAGAATGGTTATTGGAGTAACTTGTTCCATTAATAATCAGTAATTTCTTGGATCTCTTCTTCTGAGACAGTGTTCTGGGGGGAAGCAAGAGACAGGAGGAAGGAAGGGAAAGAGAACACCCAACCGGACATCAGCTGTAGGTCAGGCACCAGGCACTTTCTTGTCTCTGATCTTTGGGGGACAAACGAGGGATGGCACAGGTTCAAAGCCAGCTAGAGGTGTGCGAAAGCCCAGTACTTGGGACATTAACTGTGTCACGAAGGAAAGCTTGACCTGTGTTGACTTCTGTCCCTTTTTTGGGTCGGCTCAAATGAAATTTCCAGTGGTAGCCTTGCACTGGAGTGTTCTTGGCAGTGGCCTGAATACCCAGGCTAGGTTACTCACAGACTCTTGAATTTGCCCTTACTCTTTGGAAATTGCTGCCACAGTAATAATGACACATTGCTCGGGTCCTAGCACTTGGTGAAGACCTGTCTAGAGAAGGATCGTGCTTCAAAATTATGAGACAAAGGGTTGCAATTAAGGCTTAAAGGAAATAACCTCTGGAATTCAACAGGCAGAGGGGAACTGGTGGGCAAACTGGGCTCTGTAGTCTTTCCAGAAGTGTCCTGAAAAGTTGTGCTCCTAGGGGCTGGGGTTTGGGGAAATCTGGGTGGTGCCAAAGAAAAAGAAAAATTCAACTGTGGCAATGCACAGGAATTAAAAAAAAAAAAAGGCAAGAAAAATGCACCAAGCTCCCCCCTCCCCCCACCCCCCAACACACGGGTGTGCTTATCCTTCCCTCAGGGAGCATTACGTGGCTGGGTCTGAGTTTCTGCACCAGCCTCCACACTGCAGCCTGTGGAGAGGAGACCACACACAGGTGCCCCTTCTTGCCCACCCCTGGGGCGGCCTACCCGGAGGTGTGGAGCTTCCTGAGAAGCTGCTGGTCATGTAGGAGGCTCGGGTAAGGAGAGCTTTACCTGAGCCGGGCACATTGCCCTCAGCTCTCTCACGGTGAAATTTCATTTTGTGGAGAACCTTCTGATACCCTTCACCGAACATCCTTCCTGTCCACCTCCCCTTCGTGTGGCCCGGGTATGAAGGGGACCCTCCCACCACAGGGCTGAGCCCTGGCTGACTTCCCTAGATCTGGTGCTGGATTCAGGGGTCATCTGAGCTGGGTGAGTACAATCTGTTTTTCACCTGGCTGTGAAGGGAGGAGCGTGAGACCTGTGGCCACCCACGGTATCTTGAAATCCCATGAGTCACATGAGGTGAGTCACCCTATGGATAAAATGGACACAGGCTGGAAGGCAGAGCTGTGACAACCACAAATGTCCTGAGGCCCAACTACCTTTAGGTGGCTGGTTCACACAGCCTCGGGGAAGAAGCTAGGCAGGAGAAACACAAGCGTCACCGGATGCATGGAATCCATGTTAAATGGAAGGAGAGATTTCCTTGGCCAAAATGTCTGCAGAATATCAAATTACACAAAATGCAGTCATTTGTAAAACATTTATAAACTAATGCATATTGTAAATGTCCCCAAAGTTTGTCAACTATACTTAAAAAACAAAAAACCAAACCAAAACAAAAAAACCCACAAACAACAACAACAACAATACCTACTTAAAATAAGTAAGAAACTGTCCAGGAAGTAGCTAGGGTAGGAAACATGATAGAGACTTATTCAATTCAAGGACCAAATGGGGTTTTGGCTTTGTTTTCATAGAACACAATTTTTTTTTAAGTTTTTATTTATTTGACAGAGAGAAACACAGCTAGAGAGGGAACACAAGCAGGGCAAGTAAGAGAAGCAGGCTTCCCGACATAGGGCTCCATCTCAGGAGTCCCAGATCATGACCTGAGCTGAAGGCAGACGCTTGATGACTGAGCCACCCAGGAGCCCCTCATGTTTACTTTTATGTCTCTGTAGTATTCTTCAGTTGTTCTTTATCTTTCATGACTTTAATGTTCTTGAAGATTTCACACCACTTTTTTTGGTAGAATCTCTCTGTGTTTGGTTTCATATGATGGATTTCTTTATGATACTATATGCATTTTGCCGGGAATATCACGCAGCGGTGCAGTTCCCGTGTGCGTGTCATACCGAAGGACATGTGATGTCAGCCTGTCTGGTTATTGACAATGCTTTTTGATCTCTGGTCAGAATCAGGCATGTATATTTAAAACAACAGACAAGGTTAAAGGCCACCGTTCCAGGCATAAGACTTGCCTTTGCTACAGCACTTCATGAGAAGATGGAAAAAGAATACAGGTTGAAAAGAAAAGTGTAAGAAAGTGTGCTACTGAGGACAACCGGATTTTCTCGTTCAAGAATTTCCTTGATTGTGAAGGAGAAGAAAAATAGAGTTTTCCTTTCTCTCGCTGCTAACAAAAAGGGGTGTGTTATGATTGACACGTTCAGGAAGTATCAAGTTTGCTGTTAAAGAGATTATAAGACATGTTTTTGCCATATCAAACCATGAGATTATTCTAGGTCATGTTTTTATTGCTGACTCAATCATCCATTTGCATGAATCAGTTTTAACCTCCAAAATTTATCCAGTATAATCCAAACATTAATAGTGCATAAGTTACAAATGGATCAGGGAAGTGCCAACTCAGGGCTGGAAATTTAAATTCTGGAGCAGCTGTTTCTAAGTGATGGGTTGTGGAAACAGGGCAGATGGCCTTCTGAAGAGTCCTCAGAACCACCGTGGGGGTGGGGGGCAGTGCCAGAGTCCCTGCTGAGCAGGAGTCCGGGGCAGCAATCTGGTTAAAACAGGGATGGCTGAGGGTTGTCTTAAAGCTACATCATAGGCAGCACACTTTTAAAACTTAAATTATGTTCAACAGGTCCAGAAAGTAGTAAAATTGTCTAAATATGCTTTTCTATCCACCTTATATACTACTGAAAAAATGTCTATTATATGTATCAAATACGATGATTATTTTTATTTGCAGCAAATGGTGCAAATCAATCTGATCCACAGAGATTATGAGGTTCTTCCTGGTAAATTGCAGTTTCTTCGAACTGGCCAGTCACCATTATTTGACCCCAACCAGTTGGTGGGTCATGATCCAAGCAAGTCTCAGAACAAATAGGTCACACATGAGCACATAGGGGCACCTGGCAGGCTGGGTCGGTAGAACAGGCTACTCTTGATCTCAGAGTCGTGAGTTGAAGCCCCATGTTGGGTGTAGAGTTTACTTAAAACACAAAAAGCAAAACCAACAGATGCACAGATTTTAGCTAGCCAGCAGACCGGCAGTTCCCTAACTGTGGCTATACAGGTCAGCCAGACCAGAAAATCATCTTACCTGGGGTCCACTTCTTGATACACAGGAGGATTGTACAGGTGACATTTGAGTGAGACCAGGCAGGAAAGGTCATCTGTGGAGTGGAGGGACCGGGGCTATAGACCCCAGATCTGAGCGGGTGTGGGCTGCTGAGCCCATGAGCGTGTCATGCAAGCAAGATCAATGGGTCCTGTTTGATCATGGTTCACTCACAGTTTCCCTATAAACATTGATTCTAACACTCTGAGGTTCATCAACTACCCTTAAGTGTGACTCACAGCAGCATGTTCTCTGTGCTAAGTAACCAATCACAGGGTGTTGATTTCCATTCGGACTCTTCAGATCTAATTAATCACCCCTTGCGTTGATCTGAGTTAATGTCCCCCACACAAATGACTTATACTAAAGTATTTTTAAAATAAATTATAGAGGGGCGCCTGGGTGGCTCAGTCGTTAAGCATCTGCCTTCAGCTCGGGTCATGATCCTGGAGCCCTAGGATCGAGCCCCACATCGGGCTCCCTGCTTGGCAGGAAGCCTGCTTCTCCCTATGCCACTCCCTTGCTTGTATTCCCTCTCTCACTGTGTCTTCCTCTCTCTGTGTCAAATAAATAAAATCTTTTTAAAAAATTTCTCACTCTGCTTTTTACAGAAAAGTCAGAAAACGTAGCCAACAGAAAGAATCAGCAATCCATTATCCAATTTGGTGAGGGTTTTCAATTTTAAACAGAGATAACATAGATAGATGTAAATTAATATTTTTACAAACATAGAAACTATCCTTTTCTTCAAAATATACGGTCAATAGTTTTTGATAGCAATGTATGCCTTTAAAAGACTGCACTAATTAATAAATTGAGTTAGATATAACCAACCTGGTATTGTGAGTCTCTTAGATTGCTTCTAACTTCTTGCTTTTACAGACAGCCCTGCCAAAGAATACCCTGGCAAAGTTCCTTGATCATTTTCTTTCTTTTCTTTTCCTTTCTTTTTTGAAGTGCTCTCTACACCCTACATGGGGCTTGAACTCACGACCCCCAGATCAAGAGTTGCGTGTTCCACCGACTCAGCTGCCAGACGCCCACCTTGATCATTTCTTAACAAAAACTCCTGGAAGTGATGTTGCCAAATGAAAATGCATGCATATTTCAGTTTTCTTTCTTTCTTTAATTCCTTGTCCTTAACTAATAAATTTTTATCTTCTTAATACTTGCTTCCTGTTTCAGTGAGAAATAGATGTGACCAGACCATTTCCACCACCCTCACCCCTATATGCACCTACCTTGCATCATGGCCATAGGCCCTGCCCTCCCTTCTCTTGCAGGAGACCTGGCCTCCCGGGAGGCAAGGCTTGGATACCTCTTCACTGTTTAAACTCAGTCCTTTGGGGATCTGTAGTCGTGTGGCCTTAATATAGACATGTTGACAAACCCAAAGACAGATAGAACTCCAGTTCCAGACTTCTCCTACCTTGCCCTTGAACTCCAAATCCCACTGCTCCTTGACACTGCAAGTAGAACGTGCCCAAAACTGAATCCCAAGTCTTCCTCCAGATCTGCTCCTGTAACTGATATCCCTATCTCAGTCAGTGGCAACTCCAAATACGCCAGAAATCTCAGAGCCTTCCTTGATCTCTCTTTATCTCCTACACAACCCATCCAAACCTGCAGCAAATCCTGTCAGGCACACTGTCAGAATAATTCTGCTCCCACACCATGGTCACCACTGCTCTGCTCCGAGCTCCCAGAACGTCTTGCCTGGATGATTGAAAGAGCCTCACAGCTGGTCTTATTTCTGCCCTTCATCCCCTGCACCATCAGAGTGATACCAGCAAAGAATGTGCCAAATACTTAAAGTCTTCTGCTCAAAGTCAGACAATGGCTTTTCCTCTCAGAATAGAAGCAAACTTCTTGTAAAGACCTTTGAAATCTCAAATAATCAGTCCCCTTGCCTTGCTGACCTCAGGTCCTATTACCCTGCCTTGCTTACACTCCTCCCACTTGGGCCTTTGCAAAGTTGTTCCTTCTTCATGAAAAACATTCTCCACAAACACTGAAAGCCTTCTTCTCTCACTTCCTTCAGTCTTAACTAAATACCACCTTTCTCTGAGGCCCCTCTAGGCACTTATAAGTCACCCTCTCCTTGGTACCCTTGATAGACTTCTCTGTTTTTCTTCACATCACCTCATATTTTATGCATTTCCTTTGTTGCCTAGATCCCCCATTAGAATCTAAGTGCCATGAGATTGGCTTCTGTCGCTCCGTGCCTGGAACAACCCCCAGCATGTGACAGGTGCTCAATAAATGTTTGTTGAGTGAATACAGTTTTCAAAAATAAAATAGAGAAGTAAAATAAGAGAATTGGGGGCTCCCATGAATTAGAAATGGCATATTATTCACCCACAAAAAAGAAGGAAGTGCTATCATTTTTTACAACAGAGATAGATCTTGAGGGCATTGTGCTAAGTGAAATAAGTCAGACGGAGAAAGACAGATACTGTAGGAGATCACTTACAAGTAGAATCTAAAAATGCTGATAGAGGGGATCCTGGGTGGCTCACTCAGTTAAGTGTCTGCCCCCGGCTCAGGTCATGATCTCTGGGTCCTGGGATCGAGCCCCGTGTCGGTCTCCTTGCTCTTCCTCTGTCTCTGCAGCTCCCTCTGCTCATGCTCTCTTTCTCAAATAAATAAAATCTTTAAAAATAATAATAATTTAAAAATAAAAATGCTTATAGAAGAAGGAGTGGAGGGTAGTTACAGGGACCAGTGGGTGGGGGAAATGGGAAGATGTTGGTCAAAGGGCACCAACTTCCAGTTATAAGCCCTGGGGATCTGAGGCGCAGCATGGTGATTACAGCTAATGAGATCATGGTCTATACTTGAAAGTTGCTAAGAGAATAGATCTTGAATGTTCTCATTCCCAGAAAGAAATGGTACTTATGTAACATGATGGTGTTAGTTCAAGTTCTAGTGGTAATCACTTTACGCTATATATATTTATATATCATTTTGCAATGATATATAAGGCTTTACACCTTAAATTTGTACAGTGCTTTAGATCAAGTATATCTCAATAAAACCAGGGGAAAAATCACCCATTAACCACATTATCCAGAGAACCATCATTAAATGCATATACTCACCATTCTTTTTCCTATAGTCATGTATTTTTGGTGGGGTCACTGCAGACATAGTTTTAAAGCCTGCTTTAGAATTATTTGTATGTATATAATTTAGATTTTAAACGCATAGTCCCAGATAGCTTTTAAGAAATACCAGTCTTGCTGGGAGTTTGATGAGAGACCCTTTTGACATCTCCTCCAAAGCTTGATCTTATCAGATTTATTGTATATATAATCCAACCAATATAATAACTTTGACTCTGATTTTGAGATCTTTCTTAGCTGATGATTTTCAGTAGCTTTCCAGATTCCCCTGTCACATTAATTGTGTGTCACTACACACACACACACACACACACACACACACACATCCTTCATCCCTAATTAATTGCAAGGATCCAAGAGAATGAAAATTGAACATTCTTGTCAGAGAAAAGTTTCAGAATTTGGGAATCTAGCTTGCTAAAACTGAAAGAACCTAATAGTTTGAATTAGGATGCATGAATTCGATGTCTCAATTAGCCAAATATGGACACAAGCTATTATTTCCTACTGGATATTTAGGCAACTGTCATAAATCATAGCCGTGTAGTCAACTGAATATGCATCGTATGACTCCAGAGGGTACCATTTACACGGACTGCACTGAGAAGCACCCCCTGGAGTTGGGCGATATAGTGCTTCCCCCTCCCCCATCTGGCTGAATTATGTATGCTTAATTCAGTTTTAGGAATCCTTTCTAAGATGTTTTCTTTTTCTGGCTCTGCCCGCTCCACCCCCACGCCCTACCGTCCCAGCCCAACATTCCTCTATTCAGCATTTGTCTAAGGAAAGCAGAATTTCTATTGTGATTGCCAATTTTAAAAAATTCTTAGAACCTCTCTTTGGTGGATAGATAAGGGGATATAAACCACTACGTGGCCAAGTAAAATGACCAGACATGTCAAATGAGTCTGCTACCAGGGCACTGTTGGAGGAGTTGGGCGGAGAGCAAAGAGCTGAACTCTGAAACCTGTCATCTCTGGCGGGCCAGTCAGCATCTGGGATGCTCCATGGGTTTGGTCTGTCTTTGGGGCCCCGAGGCCCTGCCACTCCTTCTGTATCCTTCATCCTTCAGCCCCTGACTCGGGCCCTGTGTTGGATGATGGATCTTCTGTAGTTGAACCTAATCTTTCCCCATTGTTGTAAGAAAATTTCAGTTTTTGAGACCTGAGAATCCTTTTCTACCAAATTAGGAACTCCACACGCCCTTACACAAAATGTTAGCAAAGGACACAGGCCAAGGCTAGCTACTCTAGCTGAAAATGTCCTACCTTTCCCTTGATCGGGCTCTTTTTCAATCTGTAGGTCTCAAGGAAGCAGAATCTAAAAACCTTACCACCTTTGTTGGAACTCCCATAAAAAACCCTTCCTTTCCTCCCATCTCCACATGGGCTTTGTTAGATTCCCCTCAAGGCTAGACTGAGGCTTTTGCCCAAGGCACAAAATATTAGAGGGGGGCACCAGAAAAACTCAGTCATCAACATAAAAAATATTTTAATGTGATACTTTAGACAAGCAAAATGAATGCAAAAAAATGCAGCAAACAAAATATTAACATGTTAAATAAAGAGAGGCACAGCAAGAGTGGCTTGCTGAGCTGTTCTAGAGTCTGAACCAAAGGGGAAAGTTAGTCATAATGATATCGTCTTTAGCGCAAAAATATTCCTTATCTCAGTTACTGACTTTTTGGTGCCCCTTTAATTTTGAGCCACCATGGAGTGCCTCACTCTTCTCACCTGGCTCTCCTAGAACCCTCTACAACCACTAGTCCATTGTTGTACAACTGGCTGTTTCTCCTGTTCCCCATCCCCTCTGAGACTGTATGGTCCCTGAGGAGAAGGATCATGTCATGCCCGGTCATATCTCCACCATATTAAGCTCATGGTAGACATTTAATCAACTTTTTTTGAATAAAATGAATGAAGCTGGAAACTGTTGGCCATTTTTTGTTGTTGTGTTGTTTTTTAATCTGGCTCAACCTCCAATGAGCCTATGATCTTGGGAAAAACATAACATCTCTGGTTTCAGTTTACTCATCTGTGAAATGAGAGACATGGCACTCTCGAATGTCCTTCTGTACCTGTCACTAGGAGTCACCTGCCTGTAGAAGCCCTGGTCTCCCCAGACAGTCCCTGCTTGGTTCTTGTCAGTATCAGTATGGCAGCTGCAAGGGTGCTGGTCTTTTGCAAGAGATTCAAGAGCAAAGCTGTGCAGCTATTGGTGCTATGCCCTTGTGGCCAGATGATGGCTTTGAACTTACATTTTGCTGGAACTGAATCTAAAGGGCCATTTAAAGGCTAACTTCTCTGGTAATGCTGTCCTGGTTGGGAAACCTAGACATTGTCCTCTGAATAAATCAACATATGGTAAGAAATACTTTTCTCCTTCTGTC
Organism: Spilogale gracilis; assembly: GCA_004023965.1. Classification (NCBI taxonomy): domain Eukaryota; kingdom Metazoa; phylum Chordata; class Mammalia; order Carnivora; family Mephitidae; genus Spilogale; species Spilogale gracilis. Next base: position 114,453 of record PITA01000516.1, read on the forward strand.
TCCCTTCCTTTTAGCCTGTTGCCTTTAAATATGGGGAAAGGTCCTAGAAGTATAGCAAAGCACATTATGCCTTCCCACTGATGTGGGGTTGTTGAGCGCAATGGTCAAGAAAGAATTCTTGAGAAATCTTTTTGGTGCCGAATGGTGCTTTTACACAACATGAGGACAGGAAGTGTGGGCAGAAATAGCTGCGCTGTGATTGTGAGAAGTGACTGGTTATATATTTGGGGGAAGTCTCTACAGGGATTCCTCTATGTTCAAGAGGACTAACTGGGTCCTGGTGGTCTGGCTCTTGTTGCACTAAGGTTGCTTTTAGTCTCTAGCAAAGCATTAACTTTAAGGCAGCTATGAGTCCCTTGAGGAATGTCCCACTCGGCAGGTCTCTGGTATTCATTAATGACCTCCAAGTTGTATGGAAATTAAATTTTATCTGCATTTCTCTTGTCCTGGTTCTCCTCATCACTACCACCCTTGTTACGTTATTGAGAGGGAAGGAAAATCACACAAGAGTGAAGCAGTTCACCGCAGGTAAGGAAACACTTGACCACTGGCACCCATGTTTCTCTACTCTGTCAGAGAGCTCACCTCAGTGGGAAGCGTCCCCACACCGTTCCTGTCTTCAATGAGTTTTCAGACCTTTCCAGGAGAGAAAATGGGAGCAACTACCTTGAGTTTGTTATGTAATCAACCACCAAGTCAGTAAGAATGGTGGGAGTCAGAAAGCAGGCTTTGAAAATCTTACCTCATGTGTCTTTATAACTATCTCGATGAGTTAGGGAGGTATTAACATCTCTCAAGTACTGAGGTTGAGAGCCAAAGCCAATCAGAAAGCATTATTGGCTTTCCCAGAGTGTTCACATGCAAGTTCTAATGTGTTTACTTGACCTGGGTACAGTGACCTTTAACTCGATAAGGAAATACCTTTCTTTACCTTTCTCCCCCTCACGATGCAGGCCCTGGGTGGACACCTGGTTTTGTTTCACCATCTCCTTCATCAAGTGTCTGCCTGTTAGAAGATCACCTGGGTTTGCAAAGTCTGCTTGGGGAACTTAAAACAGGCCATTTTAATTTTCACACTAAATATGACATGGGCCTTGCTTGCGAGCCATCAGGAACAAAGATTTCCAAGTATTATGTGGTCACTCCGAAAGCTTTGATTTCATGGCCAAAATTCCCCACACAGCTCCAAGCCCCAGGATTTTTCTTTCTTCTTTCCCGAAGCAGGCTAGCTCCTGGCTGCTTCCACCCCGCTGCCTGCTCGCTGCTCGGGTGGAAAGCTGCCTCCTCTGCTGTTCTAGAGCCATAACCTTGAAATGACAGCTCTGAAGCAGCAAAGCCTGTAAAACTTGTTTGCTGTGTTCTCTCAGGCTCTCTCTCCATTTCTTCTTCTTTTTTAAATGAGTTTGCCCTGCTGTTGTTATTCTACCTCTCCTCCCTCCTCCACCCTTGACCCCAGGCAGTGGGAAAAGGGGTTAGGGTTTAACCATCCATGAACAATGGCAATTTTGCAGTCTTGGAATGTGGAGGTCTTTTTACATAGAGGTCGAATGGGAGGCCAGAAGCAATACCCACAGCTCATGCCTCATGCCCGCTGGGAAGCAGAGGGATTCCACAAAGCTTCAAAGGTTGGTAAGATATTGCCCTGTGTGCCCATGAAGTATTTCTAACTTTTAATAAAATTAAATGGATCAAGAGACAACAGTGACCATCCAACATTTGCCGTGTTTGAGGTAGCTAGCACTCACATCAATATAAAGGGGGCTTTTAAGATCCTACTTTGAAAAAAATGGTGACTTTGTTTCTGTAGGCTGATGATTAAAACTTCTATTCCGTAATCGCTCAGTGAATGTTTTTTTATTAACCAATGAAATCGTGATGGAATTATTAGGGCAGATATTTTTTTAATATAAAAGGCAAATTACCATCACAAAGGCTAAGAATATGGCATAGTAGAAATACGGTATTTGATGAGGACTGCGGAACTTCCGGTAAGTGGTTGGATAGTTTGGCTGTGCAGGCAGCTTGTATTTGCTTTGAGTCAAAGCCACACGTGTCTGCCTGGGTCTTGGGTTGTGGAGGGGAGCACGATGCGTCCTCCCAACCCCACGCGGTCTTGCTAGTGCTGGTGGACAGAGAGCGGGGGCTGACTGGGGAGTCAGCGGTGTCGCCCATGATGAAGGCAAAATAAGCAGAAACTGTGGTCCCTAGAAGAGCTTATAATTCAATCGCACAAAAAGAACCCACATTCAGAGAACTTCTCAACAGCAAGTAGAAGATTCCTAATACACCCAAGGAAAGGGGGCGTGGTGAGCACCCGGCTGTCTCTGACCTGCACCACCTCTCCTACAACCCGGCAAGCCTCTCCCCACCTCCTCTTACCTGCGAAACTTCCACGTTTGCCAGCTTTTCCAGGAAGCCTTTTGACGTCCCAGAAGATGACTGTCTTTTTGCTTCCACCTGTCCATCTCCATTCTTGCCCTTGGTGCCTTTTTATCAGGCTATCCTTTGTGTGTGGACTGTGACCTCCATGAGGGCAGTGCCCGGGGACTTAACTCATCATGGAGCCACAGGACATAGCCTCACGCTGAGCATAGGAAATACCCAGCAATAATTAGAGTGACAAACAAGTGCTAAGGGTTTGCAGTGACATGGAAGAATGACAGGGTAATCAGGGGACACTTCTCTGAGTTGAGTGTTGAGGAAAATTTTAAGGAGGTGGAACTGATTGGATTGGCCGGAAGAAGACAGAGTCGAGCATTTATGGGAAATGTCAGTGCATCGCATCGCTCTCAGGGAACACTGTCCAGGGCATTAAAGAGAGGAGGATCAATCTATGAAAGAGGAGGACTTGAGAGTGCTTTGTATTGTGGATTTGATGGGCAGACCGTGTAATTCTTTCTGCTACTGCAAGGAGAGGGTGAGCCCCTGCCAGCATGCCCTGATCAGATTCTCACCAGAGAGTCTATATTCGGCTTATTCAAATCCCACTGTGCTTTCAGTTTAATGCAGCATTTCCTTCGTTTCCTGCCGGAAATCCTTATGCATATTTCAGCGGTGGCTATGGATGGCTTCTCTGCCCTACAGTAAACCTAGCCACATAAGAGGTCCAAGCCGATTCAAGTTTTTCCTTAAGACTACACGTTCTTTATCTGCAAGCAACCTAATCTCACATTTACTATGACTCAAGCATCATTTCTCATGTATTCTCATGTCATGAAAGCCTTACTTGAGTCCCGCAATCACAAGGGCACCGTCAGGAAGAGGAAATGAGCAGGGTTGTGAACCAGAACACGCTGTACCTTTTTAAACATTAACCATTGTTCAGGTCTGCAGACCAGGCCGCTAAAGGAAATGATGGGAATCAGGAATTAAATGCAAAATAAAATCCTACTATGGAAAATTTTAGAGTTCTCGGATCTGCCTTGATTAGTTGAAGTTTTATTTTATATATATTATGTGTAGTATATATAACATATAATATGTTATCTGTAAATATATAGCATATATATAGTTTATGTATTGAAGAAATAAAAGTATAACTAAATTGACCTCTTCTCTGAAAATAGCTTTGTCTGACCCATGTCATGTTCAGAAGAGTCCAGTCATTCCGTGTGACAGCATTCAAGCTAGGATGACATCATGGCGTTAGAACACTACTATGGAAAGAGGTTTTGTTCCATGAGGAACTTTCTTTTAGGAATCAGAAGGAATTTGAAATAGTCTTCGCTGTTAGCCAGCAAAGCCTGGATATATATGGGTAAGCGTTGCCTTCCATAATTGAAGGAGCACTTTTTGGTGCTGTCTTGATTTTATTTATTTTTTCTATAAATGTGAACCGTGGAAACCAGTATTGAAGTGATGCTATCATCCATGTGATGGCTACAGGCATCGGCATTGCTGTCTTCTCTGTGCTGGGTACCATGCACGTGACTTTGAAGCATTGGTTCATAGAACTTGGCGCTTGCTTCCGTTATTGTACTTCTCAAGGTGAACTAAACAATGTCGTATGAGCATCTGTCTCCGCTGTATCCTGCCTCCACTAACAGTCTCCTGAATACAGAGCCTGTGTCTTCTTCATTCCAGTATCCCAGCACCCTGCACATCCGGGTCACTCAGTAAATGTCTGCTCCATAAAGAGAAACAACTGAGGTAACAAAATCATAGTGTTTCCAGGGTCTTAATTTTTTTTTTTTAATGTAGGGTTGTACTACTTTGATACAGTAGTATTTTTAACAACAAAATCTGAAAGCAAACTACCTTCAAGCTATAGGGGAATAGTTAAATATAAGCAACAGTACAACTAGTCTGTGATATTAGGGTGACTTTAGAAATAAAAATTTCTGACAAGAAACCTTATAACCCTGAAAAACTTGTGGAAACCTCAGGCAAAATGTACTCGACTGTACGTACAGTTTATACACAGGTGGAATATATGCAACCCTATGAAAGGAATATTATCTGTAGAGATGGAAAAAGAACCTGAAAAAATATACCAGAATCCTGAGAGTAGTCAAGGTTGAATAATTATGCATGCTTTTTTCTTCCTTTTTACATTTTTTATTAAACTTTTATATTAAACATGTAAACATAGTTTTTCATTTTTTGTAAGCACAGTTTTAAAAGAAAAAGACAGCAATGTTATTATGGGTTAATGAGATAACATATGATATTTAGTTGGCTGGTACTCACTGCCAAAATCTTTCACCAAAAACACGTATATCTCTTTGATTAAAAAGTTTTCTGAAATAATACAACAAGGACGTGAGACAGTAAGACCATTAAAATCCATGTCTCCCATGCCCCCCAGTGGCTCAGAAGACCCCTCTGGGTCAAATGTATCAACATCCCTGTAGAACCCCTCAAGATCAAGTTTGGTCTAAATGACAGCTTACATGATAGCTCTCATGGTCACGTTACAATGCAGACGGTGGAAAATAACAACACCGAGAGTCTGGTTGTTTCACCTGAAACCCAGTTGTGTTTACAGGGAGAGAGGAGCTTTCATCTGTCAACTGGATGCAAACTGTAGAGTGCAGTTGGCCACACTGCAGAGAAGAGAAGGTCCCAGAGGAGTAACACCCTGAGACACTTAGCATGACAGAAACACATTTACTGAGAAGGTGGCCTCTATTCAGAAATATAAATGGCCTGTGTGTTGGGAGAGCTTCCCCTTCTGAGCCCCTATCAGGGTTTCAGGTCAGGATCTCTCCAGCCTTTGCCCCTTCAGATGGTCTCTGCGTTGACGGTTCTTTTCTTATTCACCCCACCTTGCCACTTGGGTTTTATTTTATTTTACTTCATTTTACCGTATTGTATTACTTTATTTTAAATACATATTGCTTTGCTTCTTTCTCCCCACCACTCCAGCCTCCTAGGCGCACGGTGCCTGCTAATTCGTTCCCACAGTTCTACAGAAAACAGGGACATCGTTGGCAGCAAGGTGTCCTGTAGGCAGGCAGTCCCTGGTTTGAGCAGCCCTTTCCTGTGTACTTTGTGTAGCTCCTGAATTCAGTTGACCATCATTGTCCAACAAGAGAGCTGCCCAAACAATTTTTGTGGGATAAAACTGGACCTTCCCACTGAGTAACAACCAAATAATAATAAATAAATGCATACCCTAAGGAAGCATTTGCTTGGTTCTGCACAAATCAGAAGAGATTATTTGCACATCTCAGGATTAATGATCAATGAATTAGCAGCGTTCCTGATCCTATTAGAAATGCTAATCTCGTGAGAACAGAGAGCCTCATTTGTGGAAGGGGCTGAGCTGTCCAGCCCGTGCCTGCCCCCATTGTCCTGGCTGTGTGAGAAAAGAAGGGAAAGTGGAGGGAAAACAGTATTTGTTCAGCACCTACTGTATCCCAAACTTGGGCAACGGGCTCGTGCACACTCTGTGTGGTTAATCTACACAGCAATTCTTCAAAGCAGGATAATGACCAGTCTTGTTCCTGGTGAAAAACCTGAAGGTCAGTGAGATTAAGTAACCTGACCTGGGCCGCACAGCTGAGAAGTGCCAAACCTGGATGTGGGGCTTGAACTCAGGGTTTTATGAGTCCAAAGGTCGTATCTTCATGGTAGCAGTTACATAAGTTGGTTAGATAGCTGGTGGCAACATCTCAGGTTATTAAAGACCAAAAAGTAAGGTCCAGGTTGACTCTGCGAGACTGACCCCGGTCCCCTGATGTCACGGACTCCAGGATTCACTACGACACTGACTGGATAGCACGTAGCAGGATGAGAAGTCATGTTATTCCTGATAGACTCCAGGAACTCATGACCTTAGGAATCAGGATTTATGGCCACTGCCCTAATTCCTACTGACTGACGTTGTATCATTTGAGTTGTGGTTGCCCCACTGAGTAGAGGGACAGTGGAGAAATTCTTTATCCTTAACCAAATGCTTCTTGTTTTGGGAGTTCTACCATTATAAAATCATTGGATGAGGCCTATAACACCAGGTGCTTGAATGGAGAAGCAAAGCGAGGAGTTCTAGAAGAGAAATTTCGCCTTTACCACATGAACCTTCAGCCTGTATTCAGTCCTTTATCTTCGTGTGTCAATTTTCCTCTTGGTCAAATATCAGTAATAATGGAAGACTGGGAATAGGAGTTGAAGCCAAGCATAAGTGGAAACCTGAAATCAACTCAAATGATAGGTCTTGCAGAACTATGAGCCGAGCTAACTTTTAACTTGCATGTTTTAGTAAATATTTAATTTTAGAATAATTTTGGAATTATAGAAAAATTGTGAAGATTGCACAGTGATTTCCCACATTTCCCATACCTGGTTTCCTCTACTGTTAACATCTTTCATCAGACATGGCACATTGGTCACAGCTGTGGAATCCAAAATATACACCATTATATACTAAAACCCATACTTGATTCAGATGTCCTTAGTTTTTATCTAATGTCCTTTTCTGTTCTGGGATCCCATCCAGGGTACCACATTACCTCCATTGTCACGCACATCTTTTGGCTTCTCTAGACGTTAACAGTCTCTCAGACTCTCTTTGTTTTTGATGACCTTGAAAGTTTGAGGCTTGCTGGTTGGGTAATTTACAGGATGCTTTTCATTGGGTTTATCTGCTGTCTTTCTCATGGTTAGACAAGGGTTACGGGTTTGGGGGAGGACGTCTACACAGGTAAAGCAGCCATCTCATCATATCAAGGGTCCATGACATAGCACTATTGACTTAACATTGATGTTTAAAGAAAATAAATCATGTGGTCAGCCACTCTGAACCAGAACTGGACCTGTGCATTTTCTTAAAATGACTGAACTGAAGCAAAATCGAAATGAACTGATGTCTCTTTCAGTCCCAGCCCCTGGTGGCACCATTTATACAAACTCCTTTTGCAGATGACATTTGGAGTGCCTAAGGAAAAATGGCTGTCTTAAATACAGAATGTAGCTAGGGTGCCACGTAGGAAGGATTTTGCTGAACTGAGAGCCGCGTGAACTATAGAACACCTGCTATGGACCCTGCTATTTAACCTCCAGGACTCCAGTCCCTAAAGGACATTAGCCATGAACCAGACTCCACATTTCCGGCTTCCTCTTCCTTGGAAACACTTCCAAACGGTGGGACTGCTCCCAGGAGCCCATGCCATTACCTTGTAGGGAAGGCGCTGGCAGATTCACTTTTCATTTGTGTTGTTAAAGACATGATCATCATTTCAATTATTTAACCCTGATTAAATTTAGCTGTCAGTCTTTAAAGTTCTCTGAGAAGTTTTCAGCCTCGGGAAGGGAAGGGGCAAGCTGGCAGGTTCTCTGCAATCGCCTCCCTCTTACCTTCCTGCAAACTCCTTTCCAAGCACCTGGGGGAGGCTGGCATCTTTCAGAAGGCAATCCTGCACCTAGCAGGAATGGCCCACCCAGGAGCCCCGTGCTGCCAGTCACTTTTACATTGTTCTACTTCTTTTTTTTAAGGTTTTATTTATTTACTTAATAGAGAAAGAGAGAGAGAGAGAGAGAGAGAGAGAGAGAGAGAGAGAGAGAACACAAACAGGGAGAGCTTCAGAAGGAGAGGGAGAAGCAGGCTCCCTGCTGAGCAGGGACCCTGATGCAGGACTCCATCCCAGGACCCCCAGGATCATGACCTGAGCTGAAGGCAGACGCTTAACCAGCTGAGCCACCCAGGTGCCCCATACATTGTTCTACTTTAAATTGCCTCCTTTGCTTTCTTGCTTCTCAAGTAAATGCCTCCTGTGGGTTTTGTATTGATGTGATGTGTATTTTCATTGATTTATTTTTCTACTCTTCCCGTTTTTCCTTTCTTGACCAAGCCATCTTGTGTTTTTCCTCTTTCTGTGTGCCCCCTTCCCCCAGCCTCATGTTTTCACGGAACACACAAGGCCTCTTCCCTTCCCCTCCCTCCCCCAGCGCCTTTCCGGTGCTTTCTGCTGCTGGCTGGGGCTGCCCTCTATGATTAGAGAAAGTGAGGAGTGAAGAGTGAGGAGGTGGGACAGGAGTGGGGGTGCAATAGCTTAGCTTTCCTCCCAGGAGAGGGCCAGGCAGGCCCATCTAGGGGTGGAGTACACAGTGCAAAGGTCTCCTCCCACACCCCTTTTATGCCTGTGCATGTGTGTGTTTTCAAATAATTGCAAGGGGCCTGAAGCTGCAAATTGCATGTCAGTGTTTGAAACATTTTATGCTTTCTGTGCGCTCAGCATGTGGAAAAGTAAGCAGAGCTACAGAATGACCTGAAAAGAGATCCTAGAAACCCTTGGAGGGGACTGTAGCCATTGCACATAGCCCTGCCGTCCACTTCTCAGCACCCTAATGTGTAAGAAGGCATTTGTCATCAGGCCCACGGACTCCAGGTTTGACTGATGATCAGGACCCATCTTAGATGTTACACAATTGCCATCTGCTTTGATCTCCCTCCTAGTCCGAATGCCCAGCTGGAAAAATAACATTAGTCTGAGCGTAGCTTTCTGGACAAATGGTTGAAATTGATAATGTCCTACATTTTTTTTAGAAGCACAGTTGTTTCGGATCAGTGGGGCTAATCTTGTGGAAACAACTAATACTAAGCCTTTTTATAAAACAAAGAGCTTTTGTATTTACAGGTTCAGACTTGGAGGTAGAATGAGTTTTCTGGGAACTAAAATGTTCCTTTTAGAGCTAATGGATTGTTAACATCCAGTGTGGTTCTTGAGCTCTTTTTGAAAAAGGAAGAAAAGGAAGACAGCCCAAACAACAAAAGTAATAAAATCTGCATTATCACCATCAGCTTATTACAAGTTAATTTTTTGCTTATGAGTTCTTCGAAGATGACTCCCCTGACAGCTTGAGAAAAAAATATCCTCTTACGAAACAGATAATCCTTATCCAGGCTCGCTCTTCTCAGAGAGGCTCGCTCTTCTCACATCCAAGTGGGATCAGGACTCCAGCTGGAAAACGACTCCTTTGCGATTGTTTAGAAGTGTTTCTTATAATTGAATAAATGCCCTCATCATTAGATTCTTGAGTGGATGGCATGGACTCAACCCTCGGTCTCCAAAGATACAGAAGGTTCATTCTAGCTTTCCTTTCGTTGGGAGAGTTCACGTGGAATCGAAGTGTCACTGGTCTCGTGAACACCTGCTCTGTGACTTGAAGAGACCCCTCCTCCACCGGGACCTCTGTTGCCTTTGCCTGCAATAGGGAGTTGGGTGAAGGTCTGACTCGAATAGTCTGCGCCCATAATTAGAATGGTGATCAGGAAAGAGGGTCCCGCAGTCAGATCGCCCCACTGGCTCCATCCCACGTAGATCTGTGTGGGGGAGCACACAGTTCACCTTTGGAGCCCCAATTTCCTCCTCTGTAAAACTGTTATAATAATACTTCCTACGTGAATAGGTTGGGATAAAGATTAAATGAAGAATTACATAAGACACTTAGCATCCGCCCCAGGCTTTCAATAGGTGTCAGATAAACATTACCTTTCATTAGTAGAAGCCGTATTATCATTATACGTGCTGCCTAAGCGAGTGAGGTAGCGCCATGTTATCACAACAAAGGTTATCTGTGCATGGTTTCTATCCTATTCTCATTAAATTAATCGATTTTTTATGGGGATGGATGAACCAGGCCAATGGGTCATGGAAGGCCAAGACTCTTACTGTAATAAATTCAGAGGAAAGGTTGCTGGGATTAATATGGCAGCTCCTAGTGTTTGAGGCAGAACAGTAATTAAGTTTGTAGCATCCTCTCTGGATTGCTCTGCGTGACCGTCCCTGTTGGGAAGCCCAGTCCCCCAGTGGCAATGTGGTTCTTTCCCTCTGTTGTCTCTGAGCCAGGCAGAGAAAGGTTTACAAGTAATAAGTCTTGACCAGTGTTGGCAGCAGATTATGGGGTTATGTACTTTCTGGAGTGTGTGCATGTTGGGGGACATATTTTGTATCCTAAATCAAAAAAATATCGTGCCTTGTCCTGGTCGAACCCAGAGTCGTGGAGGACTTTGTGCCAGATGAGACAGGCAGACGGGAAGTGAGGACGGTGGCACGGGCCAGGAAGGGGTACAGCCTGGCCGCGGGCACACTGAAGCTCGCTGGGAACACTGGGAAAGCCACATGAGCCTCTGTCCTATCTGTGAAATCGGGGACATGGGGCCGCCCTCCTCTCGGGACCACACACGGAAGGGCTCCGCACAATTCACAGAGCATGCTGCAAAGGCAAGGGATTTGCTAGATTCCAAATGGGCAAAACAAAGAAATAGTGAACTATGTCAGTGGCAGTAAGATCTTCCCTGAAAGGATTTGTTTCTTTGCACTTGCTTGTAGTCAACAGTTTCCTGGGTCGATCTTTTCTGGCCTGAAGTGTTTGCCTAATTGCTCCTTCACACAGACAACTATTTCTACCTGGAAAGTCAGGACATCAGACTCCCTTTAAGCTACTGGTTAAACCCAGGGGCAGCCCGGGTGCCAAGCCGATCTGAAATTCTGTTTGTTTCCATCTCCCTCCATCGGATTAGAAGCTCCCCAGGGGTAAGCCCCTTGCCTCCCTCATTTGCCACTGCCTGGTACTGATCATGGTGCTTGGCACTTATTAAGTACCCAGAAATGTTGAATGAGAGACTATATGGAGATGCTGGACCTTGGAATGTCACCTACAGCGAAAAGAAAGAAATCTTAAAAAAGAAGACACTTCAACCGATTGAGGTGGGAGCTTCCACTCTTAGGCAAGCCTTCCCCCTCCCTCCCTAGAATGCATGAGGAGAAGGCTGGTTATTGCTAATTTAGGATACTTCGCAAGCCAAAACTGAAAATAACTCCAAAAGCATGTGACATCTTAGGGATACAAAATGCCATCGCCAGGAGATGTTGCTTATAGGAAAGTAAAATATGGTTTCTTTTCCAGTCACTGTCATGTAGAAACAGTGGTTCTACCTACCTGAAATTGCTGCTGCAATGAAGGAATGAGGATCTTCTGGGAAATGTAGGCTCCTAATGGAGGGTTGTGGTTTGAAAAGGTTCCCACGCAGTGATTTTTTAGATGCCTATTGACCTAACTGCAGTGGCTACTTTCCCATCATAATGTGTTATATAATCACCATGCAACTTTGGCTCTGCCTCTTACAAGACTGATTTAAACCGACCCACCTCCACCAGCACCACTGACCTTTTGCTAGAATCTGTGAGGCTTATTGGAACTACACTAGCAGAAGCAGAGAATCTGGTGATTTCGAACAAATTAATCCTGGGAAAATAGAGTTCCTTTGCCTTCCCAGGCTTGTGAGGGTTGTCTTAAAGCCAACATAAGGGATTTGAATGACTTGAGAAAAATTGAACTTGGTGCCTTAGTTAATGTTTGACCCCAAGTGACTCCTTCCACCTCCCGAATTTTGACCTTCAGCATTGTATATTGGAGCCTGTAACCTTTGAGAAGCTATTTTAGTCTGAATTCTGTCACGGAAATAGCAGAAGCTAAGTCTGAATATCTTCAATAAATAAATGAATTTGTTAGAAGGATATAGAGTAGCTCACAGAACAGGAGAAACTGAGGATCTGCTCCATGAAAGATCAAGAGAAGCTCTAGGAATTCCAGCGTTAGCAATAATGCAGTTTTCCTTGGCCATTGCTACCAGAGCAGATGATCCGGGACCATTCTGAGTTTTTGTGTCACTTCTCTTGACATCAGAATTCCAAGTCAAGAGCATCTGATAGGCCTACTTTGAATCACATATGCATCCTTCCCTTGGCCGGGTTAAGGAGAGGCACTATGATTGATAAGCATTTGCCCTATCAGGGAAGAGATTTTTCCAAAGAAAAATGAAGCCTCTCTGCCCTCAGGCTCCTGTGGCACCATGGCTCCCGTGGCACCATGGCTCCCCTTTTGCAGGGGAAGAAGTGGGGTAGTTCTGCAGGGAGAGTTTTGGAGGTGGATCATATTATTTTTAGCTCACTGTCTTCCAGCTCTTACCTCATACCTTCTCTCTCCTCCAAATCATGACTTAGCACACTCGGCATTCCCACACAAGGAGAACATAGGCTCCTCCCCCAAGAATAACTTGCCATGTGTGAGCAGCTTAGAATTTGGGAGAACAAGAAAAGTGGGCAAGAGGAGTGATATTGGAGACAGAAGTGGGGATCATGCCCTCCTTTTGATCTGTTGAGTTGATTTTATATCGTCTCAGGTCAACACAGTTTTTAAAATTATTATTATTATTTAACTTGAGAGAAACTCAAATTATCTTTCTACTGCAGCACTTGAGATTTTTGTGATTTCTTAAATGAAAAGAGAAAACAAATACAGTCATAGTCAATATTTCTTTAATTCCTTTTTCTAGAACCAATCTCACTGTAATTTTTATTACATCACATAATTAATTATACCATACATAATTTAACATGTTCTTTTATTGATGAGATAAACCAAAAAAATGAACATTCCAGAGGAGAGGAAAAAAGTTATTGAGTAAAGCCCCTCCCTGGGGCAACGTGCTCATTTGAATGCTTGCTGACTCTCCAATCCTAGATCTTTTCTGCCTTGGGGTTTCCATATGAGTGACCTCTCTGCTGGTAGTAGCTAGCAACTTATAATACACACAAGACTTCATCTCAGTGCATCCTGGAGTGAAACAAGACATGCCACACACTAGAGAAGAATTTTTTTCCAATGTTTTGCCTATGCAGTTTGGATAATATCTGATTCTGTAGTTTTAAAAATATATATGGGCTTGTTTCTCCTCTAAACCCACTTAAATTTTTAAAAACATTTTATTTATTGATTTGAGAGAGAGAGTGGGAGGGTGAGGTAGAGAGACTCTGAAGTAGACTCTGAGTGCAGAGCCCAACATAGGGCTCAATCCCACGACCCATGAAATCATGACTGGATCCCAAACCAAGAATCTGATGTTCAACCGACTGAACCACCCAGGCACCCTTAACATTTTTTTTTTAAGATTTTATTTATTTGACAGAGAGAAACCCAGCCAGAGAGGGAACACAAGCATGGGGAGTGAGAGAGGGAGAAGCAGGCTTCCTGCCAAGCAGGGAGCCTGATGTGGGACTTGAACCCAGGTCTCCAGGATCGTGATCTGAGCTAAAGGCAGTCGCTTAACCAACTGAGCCACCCAGGCACCCCATCCCTTAACATTTTTTAAACTTTGATATGTTGTATATAGTGCAGTGAAAAGTTAATAATTGAGTTTGATTCGTGTTAGAGCAAATCATTATGTTCATTCTGCTTCTCTCTCTTTTTCCTTTCAGTTCAAATTACCTACTCTAGGACTGCAAATTTCTCTCATGCCTGTCATTGCAAGCCACCAAGGCAGAATGGAGCTGATGTTCACTGAACACCTGTCACACGACAAGCATTTTGACAAGTGTTTTTGCATATATTATTTCATTTACCCTTGTAGTATCTTCAGTGAACATATGTGTAACCCAAGATCCAGAACAGTTAAAAAAAAGTATCCAGGGTCACAAAGCTAGTAATTGGTAGGTTCATATTGGAACCTACATCTGTTTGATTTCAAAAGACATTCTTTCCATTTACTGTATTATGTCAAGTAAGAATTACTGAGCATCCCAGGAACAAATGCATGTTAGAGTTCCTGAAGATCAAATGGTGACAGAGAAGATGTCATAGTGAGAGCAGAAAGTATCTTATATTTGACATATAGTCTTTTGGTTCTCTCTTTTCCTTTGGGAGCACCGAAGGGGTGTGTGGACTGAATACTACTGAGTTCAGTGTTGAGCAGGTTAAGTCAGAAAGAAGGACCACCGAAGGCTGGGGGACCATAAAGTAATTCCAGAAGCTGATAGACTAGACAAAACAAAGCTTTCATTGAAACAGACATAGATTCATTCTTTCGTACAGTAACTGTGTGTATCTGTGAGAGGCCAGGCATACAAAGATGAGTAAGACATGGTTCTTCCTTCAATGACTTCAGCGTCTATTGGGGAAGAGAGGTAAGTTAAACTTATATCTTGTTAACTTATGACTTAACAGAAGGATAATAGATATATTTCCATTGTACTTGGGTGTCCCTTCTATAATCACCATATAGTAGTAGGCACATGCTGATTTTTGAACATTCATTATCTACTCCATTAAAAAAATTTTTAGAGATTTTTATTTATTAATTTGAGAGAGTGAGAGAGAACATGAATGAGGGGGAGAGAGAGGGAGAAGCAGACTCCCTGCTGAGCAGGGAGCCTGATGTGGGACTCCATCCCAGGACCCTGGAATCATGACCTGAGCCAAAGACAGACACTTGACCAACTGAGTCACCCAGGCACCCCTATCTACTCCATTTTGATTTCCTTTTGAAGGATTACATCTCCCCCACTAGAAAGTATGATGGGACTGTCAAATCCAGGTGCCCTGAACCCTCTATTCACCCACAAATAGCCACCTGACCAACTTGGAACAAATGTTCACTCTTTAAAATCAAAATATTGAAAAGACGATAGAAAACTAGGAAACAATTCCCCACAAATGATGGAGGATCATTCATTTTGGCGCAGGGCATGGACAACACTGTTGAGTAGCTCCTACACCTACCCTATCCAACCCCTCACCACTTCCTGTCCATTTCTGAGTCTTCTAGTCTATCCTGAGGGTCGATAGAAATACTCCCAATAAATTTCCTTTGTTATACAATAAAATAACCCTTTGATGAGATATGGGTTGTTGGGGGAAGATGGAAAGCACAAAGACCAGTTAGGAGACTACTGAAGTAATTCAGGTAAAAGGTGGTAATAGATTGAATTCAATGGCTGGAGAAATGGGGGAAGGGGAAGACAGATTCCAGACTCAAAGTAGAGAGAGTTGGACTTCGTGACTACCAGATGTGGAAAGCCAGGAATATGAAGAGTAGGATGAGGAGCTTTTCAGTGAAACAGAGTAGGACGGCTCCCCTCACACCTCTTTTCCATTGGTCTAGAGGGTATATTCTGAGTGAGCCTCAGTTTTGGCAGCATTTTTCTTACTAAGGCTGTCTTCTTCCCACTCCACCCTCCCAGCCCTGGGATGAATGTCATTTCCTCCTAAAAAAGTCCTCCCCATTATCTATAAATCTTGGCAAGGACACCAAATTCCTTTTTTCATCTTATCTCCTAAGCCCTGGAGGTACATGTTCAGCAGATTCTTAGAAACAGTCCTGGACAGCAGATAGTAGTCCAACATCAACAAGCAAACTCTAATGATGACTACGTGTCATAAGCATACCTACTACATTTGTGATCCCAATTACATTCTCATCTTTGCAACCACAGCCCACGCAGTTCACACAGCCTCACCTATGGGGATTCCCAGAGTGCTCTGCGTTTACAGGCTTTGCTACAGGGGAAGGGTATTCAAGTGCTTGTGGTCATGTGGAAAGAATCCCACAGCACTCAGGTGTGCAGAGTTGGACTCAATGGACTGTCCTGTCCCTTCCAAAGGGACAGGCAGATGGCAACATTTGTGAGTCAGTGCCCTCTTGCCTGCCTGTCCTTTGTACCAGTCTATTGGACCAATAAATACAGTGACACCCATAACTACAACCTCTTATCTAAAATAGCCAGTAGGGAAGTTGTGTGAGACACACAACATCTACAAGAAGTAAGGACTTCCCTCTCCCGAGAAAGCCCCTAAACCCTGGATTTGGGGAGGTTCACTTTTGAGATGGAAATGATGAATTGATAATAACTCTACTGGAATCTTTCTTCAGTTTCTCTGATTGGAAGATACCTTTGAACTTGAGTATCTTCAAACAAAGAGAAAAAGGTAACTAGCATTTTCACAAATATATTAGTTGTACTTGAAATATCCCATGATTTTTTGGGCAATCTTCTGAAAAATAAAAGCAATATATTGGTGTGCTCTAGTAGCTTTTGGATACCCAGCATTTTCAAAACTGTGTTATTGAATAGCTCCCATATTTAATGTTAAGTAAACAAAATGCTACAGACACTGATTACAAAAGAAATCTTGATGGATGGGAAAAGGAAAAAAACAACGTCTCATGTACAATTTATGCTGTAAGGCAATTTCTGCTGGATGATTAGATGATTGCATTTGTTACAGCTTGATCACCTGTATTTCATTTCAGATCAATTTTCTTCGGTCTCTTTGCCAACAAAGCACATTTGATAGAAATGCCTCAAAATCAATTTATACCACTTCACCAGTTTTATGCACTTCAAATTTAAGGAAACAACAATTAGGATATTTGCAATGATGAAAAGAACTCCAGTAAGCTGCCACAAATGTCAAAAGTTCCTGGCTATGCTAACACTTATGTAATTGTTCTGGAAACCCCACGCACCGGAATAGACCTACAACACTAGGCATGACTCACTGAATATTTCTATGCACATAGAAATTTAGAGCATCTCTCTAAAATGCTCTCCAGTTGGGATTTATCTTTTCCAAAAAAAAAAAAAAAAAAAAAAAGAATACAAAATATGGTACATCAAATCCAAAAGTTCTTTCTGTAATTTTTTTGGAAAGTACTGCCTCAGACAAGAGCATTAGAAGATGTTACTGTTGTCACTAATAAATTAGCCAGATTGGGCTAGCATTAGAACAGGTTGAAACTTTGCAATCTTTCGTGAAAAGAAAAAAACATAAAAACCCCCAGAGAACATGTGGGTTCTCCAATTTCCAAATGGTCCTCTTTCCTCTTGTGACTTTATTCCCAAGTTTGTTTTTTGAAAAGTTGTGGCTTTTGGCACATGACTGGTGTCCTAATCCCCTGAGCAATGTCAGGGAAAATTGTCCCCACCACGAAGAGCTTAGCAGGACAGAAAGTCCTGGGCCCGCAAAGCTAAAGCTCACTGGTAGCATATATTCTGATAGTTTCTACTGGATGCCTTCTGCAAGCCAAATTCTCATGGGGATTCACAAAAGCTTATGGCATACCGATGTCCCCAGAAGCCAACGTTTGGTGGTACTTTTAATACAGAGGTAATGCACTCCTCATTGGCAATAGATGTGGAATTGGGAATTCACTCCCTGTTGAGGCAAAACAGTTTTGTGGATGGGCAGGTTCCAGGGCACTTCCTCCAGGCAGGTGGGACGGGTTGTAGACGAGAGTGTTTGTTTAGGCAGAAAAGCCAGGCCATTAGCGGGCCACCCCAAGGAGGGTAAACAGGAGGAATCTGGTGGGCAATCACCATTGATGGACCAAACAGCCCGGAGTGAGGCCCGAGCCAAGGACAGGGCTTGCGAAGAGACCCCAAGTGCTGGGGAGGGCTGAAAAGAAAGAGCAGAATTCCAGTCTTAGAGAAACCTAGAGGGAAAATGTGGAAGGAAGAAGAGGCAAACTCAGCTGCTGGGACTGGCACACCAGGCAGCGCCTGTAACAGGAATAAGGCGGACGCCTCCTGGCTGCGAATGAAGCAGGAGCTCAGAACAGACTCCAAAGGCCGGCTGGCCAGGGAATGAGCAAGGGGAACCACTTGTGTTTCCTCCGCCCAAGAGCAGACCTGGGCCTGGTACCTGGGCTGGGGCAGCGCCGCAGGTGGGGCTCTGCAGACCCAGCCAAAGGTGGAGCCTGAATGAGGGCGGGGCGCCCAGCCGGTGATGGGCACCACCCACAACAGAGTCCCTGTGGCCCCTGGCCCTTGTGTTTTCACAACTTCAGTCCCATCTCTCTTTTATCTTTTCTTTTCTGTTTTTAACTTTTAAGATATACTCTCTCAGCAGCTTTTTTTTTTCCTTTTTAAAAAAAGATTTTATTTATTTATTTGAAAGAGAGCACAAGCACGGGGAGCAGCCAACAGGAAAATGCAGGCTTCCCACGGAGCAGAGAACCCGACACAGGACTCGATTCCAGGACCCCAGGATCATGGCCTCAGCCGAACGAAGTTGCTTAACCAACTGAGCCACCGGGGAGCCCCTCTCGCAGCAACTTCCAAGCATGTAATATAGTATTATTACCTGTGGTCATCACGCTGTACCTGATCTCCTCGTGACTTACCTGTCTTATAACGGGAAGTTTGTGCCCTTTTGGCAAGCTGTTTTGTTACCTGAAATTCTCAGCCCAGACTCCTGAGATTGCTCATCTTCCAGGATTCTGTTCAAAGAGCATCTTCTATGCACAAATGGCTAACAGACACAGGAAAAGATGTTCATCATCACTAGCCGTCAGGGAAATACAAATCAGAACCACACTGAGATGCCACCTCACACCAGTCAGATTGGCAAAAATTGACAAGGCAAGAAACAACAAATGTTGGAGAGGATGTGGAGAAAGGAGAACCTTTTTAGGCTGTTGGTGGGAATGCAAGCTGTTGCAGCCACTTTGGAAAACAGTATGGAGGTTCCTCAAAAAATTAAAAATAGAGCTACCCTATGACCCAGAAATTGCACTACTGGGCATTTACCCCAAAGATACAGATGTAGTGAAAAGAAGGGCCATTTGCATCCCGATGTTCATAGCAGCAATGGCCACAATTGCCAAACTGTGGAAAGAGCCAAGATGCCCTTCAATAGACGAATGGATAAAGAAGATGTGGTCCATATACACAAGGGAATATTGCTCGGCCACCAGAAAGGATGAATTCCCAACTTTTACATCAACATGATGGGACTGGAGGAGAGTATGCTGAGTGAAAAAAGCCAAGCAGAGAAAGTCAATTATCATATGGTTTCACTTACTTGTGGAATATAAGGAATAGCATGGAGGACATTAGGAGAAGGAAGGAGAAAATGAAGGGGGTGAAATTGGAGGGGTAGAAGAACGATACGAAACTATGGACTCTGGGAAACAAACTGAGGGCTTTAGAGGGGAGGGTGGTAGACAGAGGGGTGAGCCTGGGTATTAAGGAGGCATGGATTGCATGGGACACTGGGTGTTACATACAAACAATGAATCATGGAACACTACATCAAAAACTAATGATGTACTCCATGGTGACTAACATAACATAATAAAACAAAACAACGCAAAGGAAAGAGCATCTTCTGTGTGAACCCCTTCCTGGCTACTGTGGGTTCCAGGAGCACTTTATACAACTCTCTGTTGTGACACTTAACACACTTTGTCTTGCCCTGTTTTCCTTTACCCATCTCTCTCCCAACTAGCCTTCAAAGTTTTTTCCAAATGAGTTCTTGGCATCTCCTAAGTCCAGCAAGTGCTCAATAAATATTTGATGATAAATAAATAGGATGAACAGGTGTTTATTAAATTCTAATCAATTAACTGATAAATAAGGTAACAAATGAAGTAATTGTTAATAATTCTATATATGGGCAAAAAATACAAAATATTAACTGTAGTTAGCATTGGTGCACAGCTTGCTGACTGTCCTGGGCGTCTATGCTTGATCCTTCACATAGATTATCTCATTTCATCTTCACAACCACCCAAGATGTAAGTGCTATTATAACACCCATTATACAGATAAGAAAACGGAGGCGTTATGCTAACATCTTTAGGAACTCGATCTGATCTAGGATCTGTATATTCTACTTAGCAATAGAATCCTTCATTTGCTGGGCCTTCCACTTGCCACAGGGGATGTGGGGACTGTTGGGGATTGGAAAGAAGGTATGATCAGGCTCTTCTTGTCTCTCTACTTCCCTCCTTCTTCCCCATGTCTTCCATTTACCAGCAGATGATGTCCCATGCAGTCCTACTGGCCAGTTCCCTACTTCTTTGCTTTCTTTCCCTTGCTAGCTATAAGGTGTAGGATGTGGCCGAAACTGAAGGATAAAGAGTTTTCCTCTGCATCTGATATTTACATATCGACATTGTTGTAGGACCATACAGGACTTTACATACTTTACTCTCCTCTATCCTTACCCTGCCCTATGAAGCAGGTGTCTTCATCCCTCAGTGTACATGTGAGCCACCTGAGATTCCCAGAGGCTTAGCAACTTGCCTAATGTCCCAGAAGCTAGAAGCAGAGCCAGGATTTGAACCTCCCATTTCATGCAACACAGCAAGGCGTGGATCACCTCTTTTTGGATGCTCTCTTCCCCTTCCCCTTCGCATGTGGCCACCAGTACCCTTTAGTGTTGGGGACATGGCCATAATTACTGCCCCTGGCTATGGGTCAGGATCTCTAAAGCATGCTGTGGAGGCAGTATTTTAATCGACCTATTTAAAAAGTCCCAGTGCTAAAAATTTTTTTTAAAAAAGTCACAGTGCTCACTGCAGCAGCACGTACACTAAAATTGGACACGTCCAGGGAAGATTCGCATGGCCCCTGTGTGAGGATGGTGCAAACTCAGGAAACGTCCATGCTTTTTCAAGGAGTGCACTTGCTGTGATCAGCACCAGGAAGTGCTGAATCACGATTCTCTACCCCTCAAACTAATATTATAGTCTATGTTAACTGACTGGATTAAATAAAAACTTTTTAAAAAGTCACGAAGATCCAGTCCATTGGCGTAAAATTAGCAACAATTCGAGACCGAAGCCACAGATGACTGTGGATAAGAGAAGCAGCGTCTCCAGTTAGAAAAATCCCCACCCCCCTCCTGCCTTCTGCTCTTCCCTTCTGCTCACGGGCAGCTCCCGTCCTCCCTGGTTACACACAGCCCTTTCTGTTGACCTGTTCAATACGGTAAGTTCTTGCAGAAAGATGTCCCAGTGGGATAGAGGAGACCCAGAGTCCACGCCTGAACTGCTTCCTTGATGAAATTCCAGACTGTTTCATCAGCTCTACCTCATCCTAAGAACTCCGGATTTCACTTTTCTTAATGACTTTCCTCTCCTTAAATGCCTACACAGATATCTTTGAAGAAGGAGAGAAAGAATAGATGAATCACTTGTAGGAAACGGGGGGCAGAGACATGTGGTTGGAACAGCAGATGGCTGTGTGTGTGGGCACATAGCTGTCTCTGTTGTTCCTTCCACCGCCCTCTGGAAATGAAGCCTTGGGAAGAGTACATTCATTCCAGGGTGGGGGCTGCGCCCGCTCTCAGGTGCTG
This sequence comes from Spilogale gracilis, assembly GCA_004023965.1. Classification (NCBI taxonomy): domain Eukaryota; kingdom Metazoa; phylum Chordata; class Mammalia; order Carnivora; family Mephitidae; genus Spilogale; species Spilogale gracilis. Next base: position 135,816 of record PITA01000516.1, read on the forward strand.
ACATGCAAACCCACATCCACAAGGATTCTTCTCAGACATCGGAACTCCGGGGAGACTTGAAAACTCAGGCTCTGGCCCAGACTGGACAATTTAGCCTCTCCTCCAAGTTTTGACATGAAACCTTCTAAAGATAAGGTCATAAACTACATACAATTAGGGGCGACGAATTTCTCATGCTATCTTCTTTGTCTTGTGGGATATGAAGTAAATACGTAAACATCCTTCCTCTGTCACAACCCGAGCTCCTGATCTCATAAAGCTTTGGCAAACGCCTATAGGGCAGCTAGAAGGAGATTGGCATTCAGATAAAGTAGATATTCAGTGGGAAAACACAAACTGTTCTTTGTGGGGCTTTTGGCGGTGGGGGCATGAAAAGGACATAAAGATACGACAGTCTCATGGACAAGGGTCCAGGTGTTGCTGCCCATAACAGGTTAGCTTCTAGTATGTACTGACATGTCACCAGCTGTGGTTCACTTGGAAAACTGAAGGAAGTTTCTAGAATCCCAAGGGTTCAAGACAACACACAGTTTGATAAACTTTTTTTCAGAAGGCTTCATGGACACCCCCCTATTACTTCTACGTAAGTGCCCAAGTGTCGTCTGGATATATATGCTAGGATAAGTACTTGTTATTTTATTTTCAGATGTATGAAACTTACTTTCCTGACAGACTCTTAAGAGAGTCTTCAGTCCCTGCCATCTGCCCTCTCTACCCTAGACCCCAGCTATAGCACTTTGCTGTGAGCACGCAAGTGTGCAGAAAGAAAAGAGTTTGTTACCTTTTTCCTTGGTGCATTAGGAGTTTTGGTAAAATATGCATCTAGAAGTTGAAATATACTCCTGAGCACAGATTGCATATTATTTGGAACAAAGCATTGTGGTTAAGAGCATTTTTAAAATTAATGAACACCCGTTTAAGAACGTTATAATAAAAAATCATCTGACTGAGTAAACTCTGTCCAGAAACCAATCTGAATAGCCATAAAAATATTTCATCAATCATAAATCCCATTAATAATAGAATTTCTACCCCTGTACTCATTATGATTTGCTGACTCATTTGTCTGAAAGTTGTTCATTTGACCTTCATGAAGGCACTAATTCTTGAATCCTAAAATGCTTTAAAATTATCTTCCATAATTTAAAAACAGGATCACACTGGACAAATTTTTGAGCGTCCCAATATCCTCCAGCCCCACCTGATCCCCGGGCTTCAACCTCCTCCTGAATGGACAGGCTCCTGAGGGAACAGCTTTGGAAAGACCATATCTCATCTGCTACAACAGTGACCAGGGCCTCTAGGGCCTGGGGTCTGAGCTGATGAGGCTCCTGGACCCTATGGATGGCCAGTCCCCTCCCATGTCTCCAGGCAGCTCAGCACCATCTCCCTCCAGATGAACTGCTTCAAGGTGACTCGTAGGACAAGCAAGGAAGTTCGCGGATTTCCTTGTGAAGTTCCTTCACACACCACCTGGTATCCATTTTCCTTCCTTCCTGGCTTTCTCTCTCTCTCTCTCTCTCTCTCTTGCTTTTGGAAACCTTGGGATTGCAACTTCCAACACAGTCTTAGCAAGAGATCTTTTCCTGAGCTTTTGTTTTCTAGACAATTTGACTAAGACAGTGATTTTTTTAAAAAAAATCACATGTCCTATTTCAATCTGGCCTCCTGCCTACAGTCTTTCTTCTCAGTTAGAAAGATAAATGGGGATCTGTCTATAATCCCTGCTAAGGTTAATTAACTAGAGCTGCTCCAAGTGAAGTGTCTCTGGGCTGAGAATATGGTTCCTAAATTTCACCTAACTTGCCTCTTGAGTTCTGTTCTCACTGCAATAGGATCGGATATAGTAGCTCTTTTCCACGCTTGTCTGCTTCTGCCCAGCGTGGTGTGGGGAACCAGGCTACTCGGACTCTGCTATTCACAGACCTACTTCCTGATCTCGGTTTTATTATCTCCAGTGCTATCTTCTCCATTCATGGTGTCCTTACCTCCCATTTCATTAACAGCGAATTCCTGATATGTGCTTGGTGATAAAGCCAGTTCTAAGTAATCAAAATCCTTTTGACTTGCAATACTGTGTTTTGTGTAAAATATGTATCTTTTAATCAGCTGCCAAGAGCAATGCTATGTGTGGGGATTGTAAACAAGGCACTTTGGTGTTACAAGTCTTTCCCAGACTGAGAAAGAGAAGTCAAGGGACTTTTTCACATCTCTGTTTAGAGGGCCAGATCATCTTTCATGGAAAGGACTGGAGGTGAGGAAGAACACTTTTAGATTTTGGCCGTATCATTCTTTCCTTTCTGCTTGGGAGGGAGGCAGGTACTATGAATGATTGGAGAGTATATTAAGGCTGTTATTTTAATGAGTTAAAATTCCTTAGAAGGTTTGCATAGATAATAATGGCTGAGGCAGAGCTTAAGACAAACAACCCTTTAGGATTAAAACACAACAAAATAAAAGAACAGGACTCTTTAACCCTGCACAATTCTAAGGAGTGAGAGCAGTTTTTTTTTTAATTTTAATTTTTTTTATTGTTACTTAAATTTTTTTTTCCAGTGTTCCAAAATTCATTCTCCATTCCCCACACCCAGTGCTCCATGCTTTAGGTGTCCCCAGTATCCACCACCAGGCTCTCCCATCCCTCTACCCCCCTCCCTCCAAGTCCCTCAGTTTGTCTCTGTGTCCAAAGTCTCTGTTGTTTTGTTTCACTCCCTGGATTACCCTAGTTCCCATTCACTTTCCTTCTCCCACTGTCAGTTTTAATTACAGCATGAGATTTAGAATGAGTTTAGAAGGAGAAGTCAGGCATCAGTGAGTTTTGTATCAAAATATGCTTTGGGATTATCAAGTGCCTCTAGATGTTTTCTGTTTGAAACCAATGACTGAAGGCTCTTAGGTGGCTCAGTCGGTTGAGCATCTGCCTTCAGCACAGTTCATGATCCTGAGGTAGTTGGATCAAACCCTGTGTTGGGCCCCCTGCTCACCCGGGAGTCTGCTTCTCCTGCTGCTCCATTGCTCATTCTCTCTCTCTCTGACAAAAATAAATAAATAAATAAAATCTTTAAAAAAAAAGGAATTTATCCTGCAGATAGACTCGTGTGTCAATGAGATAAATGTGTAAAAGACTGTATTAATTGCACATTGCAGTCACTGCTTACAATAGCAAAAAAGAATCTGCACAACTTCAATATCCATCAAGAGTAAGATTAGGTAAATAAATGATGCATGCCCACACAAAGGAATACTATGTCGCCATTAACACAAATGAGGAAGCTCTGTTTTCAGATATGAACCCATCCCCAAAATATGTTCAATGAAAAAATAAAACTGTGCTCCTGTGTTTTTAGTCTACCGCAATTTTGTAAGAACATCAATAATATTAAGTGTATCACGTATATGTGCATAGGCTCTCTCTGGGTAGGAAAACTAGTTAATAGCGATTGCCTCTATGGAGAACTAGGTAGCCAGGAAAGCCTACCTTTTCTGTACATTACTTCTTTCCTTTTGAGTTTTATTCCATGCACAAGTTATCACCTACTCATATATAACTCAATAATGCTTTATCCTTTGAGAAGAAAAAAGCTCTGTAACATGTGTGCACATTTGAAAGGGAGCTCTCGTCTAATGCATGGGAAAACTACATTCTGTAGTTCCAAGTCTGCTAACAGTAGCATACACATTGTTGTTGTTTTTTAAATAGACTTTTTTTTTTTTTTTTAGAGAAGCTTTAGGTGTATAGTGAAACTGACCAGGAAGCATAGCATTTTTTTTATCTTTTATTTTTTATCTATCCCATGCCCACACATGCACAACCTCCTCCATTATCTACACCCAGCCCCAGCATGGCTCATTTATCCTAACTGATGAGCTTACATCGACACATCATTATCACCCAAACATCATAGTTGACATAAGGATTCATTCTTAATGGTATGCAGTCTATGGATTTTGACAAATGTATAATGAATGACATGTATTCACCATTACAGTATCAACACAATAGTTGCACGGCGGTAAAAATCCCCTGTGTTCCTCCAGTTCATCCCTCCCTCCCACTAACCTTGGGCAGTCACTTGATTTTTTTTTTATTATCTCCGTAGTTCTGCCTTTTCAAGAGTGTCGTATAGTTGGAATCACAGACTCTGTAGCCTTTTCAGATTGACTTCTTTCACTTAGCAACATGCTAAATTCCTTCCATGTCCTTTCATAGCTTATTTCTTTTTGTGTTGAATAATAGTCCATTGGATGAATTATAGTTTGTTTATCCATTCACCGACTCAGTGACATCTTGGTTGTTTCCAAAATTTTGGCAGTTCTGAACAAAGCCACTATAGACATCATGATGCAGGTTTTTACATGAACATGTTTTCAACTTTTTGGGTAATTATCAAGGAGCATGGTTGCCAGATCATATGACAAGACTATGTTTAACTTTGTTAAGAAGCTGCCAAACTGTCTTCCAGAGTCATTGCACCATTTTGCATCCCTACTAGCGGTACATGAGAGTTCCTATCGCTCCACATCCTCACCAGCTCTTGGTGCTGTCAGCGGTGTGCATCTGGACGTTCTAATAGGTTGGTAGTGGCATCTCACTGTTAATTCAATTCACACTTCCCTAATGACCTTGGATGTGAAGAATCTTTTCACATGCCATCTATAGATCTTCTTTAGTAAGTGTCCATTAAGATTGTTGGGTCATTTTTTAATCAGGTTGGTTCATTTTCTTACCAATGAGTTTTAAGAGTTTGGTAACAGTCCTTTACCGGATGTGTCTTTTGCAAATATTTTCTCCCAGGCTGTGGCCTCCACATTTTTTTTAAAGAAGTGAATGTTACCTTTGAAGACTGAAACAGAAATTAAATTTCATATGGATGAAATAGATTTAAAAATCCAGTAACAAATGGATAAATCTTTTTTTATTTTCCCTTTATAACTGATTCTTTGTTGTCAGCACAGCCATGTTTCTAGATGTTTCCTGGATCCTTTGTAGCAAAGGAATCTAACAAGCAATGGACAAGCAGGTATAAATGCAGACTGTGATACTGTGGTATTTTAACTGCCCTTAAAATATGATCTATTTGTGTAAGCATTAAAAATTCTCCTTCTTCTATAATCTGTAATCTTTCAATTTCTTCGTGATGAATTTTACGAGTAAGTTTTCCAAGAAGTTCATGTTAAGAAAGAATACATGAATTAGAATAATTTACGGTGCTAGAGCAAGTACTTTGTTAGAGAGAACTTACCACTTATTATTTAGGTGAAGGTACCTCAGGAAGTAGCATATATTGTCTTCTCTTTATGAGTTCCTGGCATGCCCCCTCACTCTGTCACTCTGTAACCCCTTAGTATATATAAAGTGAAGGACCCTGAATGGGTGGACTATTACGTCGGTCATCTAACATGACCATCCTTCTGGATCTAGAACTCTAAGCTGTCCTCATAGTATGTTGGCTGCTACCTTTGTAATACTCTCTCCTATGTCACAATCCCACCGGTTAGCTTTTGAAGGGGAATGTCCCCATGTGGTTTATCTTTTTATCCCCCAAAATGTCTTGCATCAACTCAACAGGTATATTGAGCATGGATTTTTTTTTGTTTTAAAGATTTTATTTAGGGGCGCCTGGGTGGCTCAGTTGGTTAAGCGACTGCCTTCGGCTCAGGTCATGATCCCGGAGACCCGGGATCGAGTCCCACATCGGGCTCCCTGCTCCGCGGGAAGCCTGCTTCTCCCTCTCTCACTCCCCCTGCTTGTGTTCCCTCTCTGCCTGTGTTTCTCTCTGTCAAATAAATAAAATCTTTAAAAAAAAAAAAAAAGATTTTATTTATTTGACACAGAGAAACACAGCCAGAGAGGGAACACAAGCAGGGGGAGAGAGGGGGAGAGAGAGGGAGAAGCAGGCTTCCCGCCGAGCAGGGAGCCCAATGCAGGACTCAACCCCGGGTGTCCGGGATCATGACCTGAGCCTAAGGCAGTCGCTCAACCAACTGAGCCAGCCAGGCGCCCCGAACATGGATTTTTTAAAAGGTAGAAGACACAGTGATTTTGGGCAAAATTTAAAGCGTTTTCAGTCTTACTGCTTTCTGGGATAGACACCCCGGTGTTACTTTTCTAGAGAAGTGAGAGTTCCGGTGTGGTCCAGGGTGGTGAATTGGAGATTTAGCTGTGAGAAAGGGCCAGGTGGCAGATGGAAAAGGCATGAACAGGTGCCGTTTGCTTTGGGGACAGACTCCGAGACCCAGAAGGCGAGCACAATCAGAAAGCCTTAGTCCAACTCTCAGCTTACCGTGACTTTGTGGAACACCATCTCTGCACCTCAGATGCTCCCCACCCCCACTACCACAACGGAAACCATAAGAGTAATACTGCGAACACTCTTGTTTGTAATGAAAAACAGTGGGGGGACAGGCTTGCTTTACAAAATGTCACTTATGCAACCAAGCATGTTGCGGTGGCATTTTCATCCTAAAGGTGATGGACCCTTTTATCAGAAATACCACTTCCTGGGTGGTGAGCACCTCACGCTTCCACAGCCTCCTCCCTCCGTGCAATGTTTCTGATGCTTTCACTCAGCTCTCTGCTTCTCTGTGGGGCTGCAAAAAAAAAAAAAAATTTTTTTTTTTTTTTTTTTTTTTTTAAAGTAAGCTCCACGACAGGGCTTGAACTCACAGCTCTGAGATCAAGACCTGAGCTGACATCAAGAGTCGGACTGGTAATCAACTGAGCCACCCAGGCACCTGGGAGGCTGGCATTTTTATAACAAAAAGTAAAAGGCAAAAGGCAGTTTCTCTCCTGGAGCAGAATTATACCACTGGCGTTTGTCAGTGGTATAATTGTCCCCTCTTCCCTGGCTACAATTATAAGCATCTCACATACTTCCCTATGTGAGGTAAGGTAAGTCTTTTGTCATCTTCTATTAATAGGGAGGGATTCTGAGTCACAGAAGGGCTAAGTGATTTTTCTAGCCCCAGAAATAAGAGGAATAAAACGAAGGAGGGTGATGAGTACGTTATTTTAGGAACGTGGTGGCATAACGTCTTTTTCCTGGACAATTGCAACGGCTTCCTAATTGGCTTTCCTGCCCCTGGTTTTTCTCTCTCTAGAAGTCGATTCACTTCTTCGTTATCAGAATCATATTCTGAAATCATGTCACACCCTTGTATAAATATCTTTGGTGACTTCTCGCTGCCTAATGAAAAATTCCAAACTCCTTAGTATAGCATCCAAAGTCCATTTACATCTGGCTTTAACTACTTTTCTTAAATTCTTTGCCACTCTGCACCCTTCATACAGTTGGCAGGCACGTACATGGCTCCAAGCCTTTTCTTCATGGCACCTGCCTCTCTAGCCTAGAGTGCCTTTCTTCTCCTGCCCCTCTGGGATGAAGGAGAGGGGGGATCTGCTTACCCATGGGGATCTAACTCAGATGCCGTCTTCTCGGAGACCCTTCACAATATCCAAGGCCCAAGAACCATTTCCTCCTTTTGTTTCCTCCCATAGCACTTCCTTTCTGTTGCAATGGTCATATTTATTGTTTCAGTTTCAGGGCTCATGAAATCAGGGTGTGTCCCATTTTAAGCATTGAGCTTTTGGGGACAGGCAGGTTAGTGATGTTTAACACTGCATTCTTCTGTTATGAAGTTCGATGTTTGCGGGCAGAGCATGCTATTTGACTCCGGGGAACCATGCAGAACATTTCTGTACTTCCTGACTAGTGCTGATGGCTGAGCAACCTGGCCGTGTGGGATATCATTCGGAGCTTTTCAAAGTCTGGCCCACCTGTATGAGCCACTCCTGGCTCCTGAATTCCAAGACAGTTGCCTGGGCCCCTTTCTAGACATTGTGAATCAGAGTCCTTGAGTTAGAGACCTTCGAGGCCTCTGGACTGGGAGCAAGTACCTCCAAGGTGTTTCTAAACACTTGAGACCCCTGGTCTGGCTGGAAACGTCTCGCTAGGTAAGGGGATTGATGGGGGACGGGTGTTATGGATGTGTTTAAGCCCCGGTTCTCTGCTTGGGTTGCATATGAGAATTCTGTGGGGGATTTTGGAGAACTACCAACACCTGGAACCCCCTCCCCGATTTCTGATATAAATCAGAACTACTGAAGATGGGATTTGGGCATCTGCGTTTTTTGAAACTTGCATCTGAACCAGATTGGTAGCAGAAAAAGTGTCAGGCTCCTTTGACAAACTCAAGGTCTCTAGTGGTTGGAGTTCCTATTTATGTCGCACTCCTCACTGCACTCAACCTCACTTTCACGATAGAAGTCAGTCTCGTACCAAGTTTTTAAAAATATTTTATTTATTTGAGAGAGAGAGAAAGAGAAAGAGAGAGCACCAGCTGAGGGGAAGGGCAGAGGCAGAGGGAGATGCAGACTCCTCGCTGAGCAGGGAGCCCAATGCAGGACTCGATCCCAGGACCCTGAGCTGAAGGTGATGCTTAACCAACTGAGCCACCCACGTGCCCACCAAATTTAACAACCAAAAAAATAGACGTTTTAACAGCTAAGTACAGTTATGGGAACTGTGTGTGGCTGGGAAAAAGTCTTTCTGTCTACCCTCAGTGCTTTGATTCACAGCACCTTGCATGAAAGGGGTCATTCTAAAGGAAAGGCAGCAATGTTCCAAAATCAAAACGGGTGGGTTTTGTAATCTCATGAGGGCAGGATCGTAGGTGAAATGGGGTTGGAGGGAGGTCACAGGGTCCAGGGCTGGAGGCTGTATGGTTACACACATAGGTGGACTACAAGAGTGAGGGTCCTCTCACATTTCCCTGAACAATCAGCAATTTCAGAAATATTAATAATTTTTTTAGAAATAATTTTTAAACATTTCTTACACTAAATGGAAACAACAACAACAACAACAACAAACTCCTCTGGTCAATAAGCAGAAGGTGTTGATATATATTAAAGAATGTCCCATCCAAGTATCCATTCCTAAAGCATTAAAGTCCTGCAAAATATCTGAGAGAGGGTAGGTGGGAAACGGGGGCCATGACTTAGTAAGCATTTAGATTTCCGGGGTTTGGATCAAGAATCTAAAAGTTCTGGTAGGTCCAGATAAACCTGATGGGAATACACCAAGAGATGCATACTCGTCAGATTGTTAACAAAAATAACCTTGGAATGATATAGGTGCAAAAATCAATACAGAAACCGTGCCGAGCAGCTGGTCTGTTTACTTAAGGCTAAGGGTGTTTCCATAATGTGTCCTCTAGCAGAGCATCCTTCCCCTACGAATGGAAGATTCCTTTCTATTTCACAGTTCAGTGGCTCTCATACCTGGCTCTGACCCACTCTCTCTTCCTCCCGCATCTGAAAATTTCCTGCTAGGCAGGAAATCAGAGGAAGGAAGGAACTTCCCCTAAGATGAGGTTTCTTCCTTCCTTCCTTCTTTTTTTTTATTTTTAAAGATTTTATTTATTTGAGAGAAAGAGCATAAGTGTGCAGGAGCAGGGATGGAGGATGGGGCAGAGGGAGAGGAAGCAGACTCTTGGCTGAGCGTAGAGCATGATGTGGGGCTCCATCCCGGACTCTGAGATCATGATCTAAGTCCAAGTCAGATGCTTCACAAACTGAAGTGCCCAAGTGGCCCAAGGTGAGGTTTCTTAGATGGAGGGAGGTCTTAAAATCTTAAGGACCCTGTATATAAACGGGGGCTCCCATCAGAGACAGGGAACCCAGAACACAGAGAGATGGTGGTTTCATCGTTTGGGCCGGTAAACTCCCAAGTCCCCTCTTGCAGGACACGAAGTTCATAGGACTGGCTTGAGGGGCACCTGAGTGGCTCAGTCCAGTTAAGCATTGGACTCTTGATTTTGGTCATGATCTCAGGGTCCTGGGACGGAGCCCAAGACTGGGCTCTTGCTTAGCACCGATTCTGCTTGCCCCTTTCCCTCTGCTCCTTCTCCAGTGCACTTTCTCTAAACTAAATAAATAAAATCTTAAAACAAACACGGTGGACCTGAGCTGACAGCAATGGGGGGCAGGTTGGGGGACATGTTGCCCCTCCAGCAGGTGAGTCCTATACTACTGGGAAATCCCTCTGAAGCAAGCAGCAATCTCAATGTCATCAATCTACTCAAGTCTCGATACACTGAGAAACTGTAATTTCTGGGCTACTTAAATCACCAGCTAAGGTAAAACGATTGACTCTATTGTAAAATTTTATTTTTCAAAATCTTGTATGGATAGTTTTTCTTTTCCTGAGAACAAACTGACACTGTAGTGTTTTTCACTATATAATCTCCTTTCAGCAGGGTCAATAAACATTTATTAAGAACTGTGTGTGTGTGTGTGTGGTGTGTGAATACTAAAAACAGGTGGCTGTCAATGAATTATTACTGTCTCAGGACTGTTGCTATCCCTTTACAAACAGAAGTTATTGATTACAATAGCCCTGTACTATTGTATCCCCATTTTACGATTTCCCCAAGGCACATGATTAGAAAACTGCTGAGTCAGGATTAGAATCCAGGTTGGTCTGACCTCTGGAACTCCCAGTCTTGAGCAGCAAAATAAAGTTTAACAAATTCGGTAGAAGCTGCCATCTTATAACAGGTTGAAATCATAACAGGCTGCACGGGGTCATGTTTTAGGGCTATTCCTACCCATTCAGGAGTAAAACATACTTATTCGAGAGGCTTTCAAGGACATGTAAGTTTGGATTCCCATCATTATCCGACCCCTGAGCCCAGCCTTCCCCACTATAAACTATGGTGATGATGTGTGTGCTCCGCAGAGTTGTCGCGGTAGTACTTAGATCTGACATATACAAAGCTTGATATAGACTAGATTGTAGCCAATATGTTTGTTTGTTTGACAATATATCCCAATGTATCTTTTGTAATGAATACACCAAATGGTCTGTAGCAGTTCTGCTTCCATTGGAGTTTGGAGGCCTCTGGGGTTCCCTCAGCATATTTTGGAAGATCTATGAGTTCTTAAATTTGATAAACTAAGCTAAATCATGCCTTGATTGTGGACACACACAAGCATTTTCACTGATTGCTGAGGCAAAAAGGGCTGACAAAAAGGGCTCCTTAGAAAAATAATTCATTCTCTTACACAACAGCTATTTGTATTCTCACATCTGTGTAAATAAAGGAACTCAAAAGATGAGGAGAAAGGCACCAACAGAACGGTGGCCCACACAAGGAGGTGCTAGGCAAATCTTCTGTGTAGAGATGCAGAAGGCTAATGCCCAGAGAGCATCCGTGATGCTTCATGACGTGACTGGGGAGCTTCTGGAAAGATGACTGCGTATAGTTTCCTTGCCTCCCTGGAAGGCAATATGAACCCAATTTCCCACTGAAGATGCTGCGGGCTGTGGGAATAATGCAATGAGAACCCAGGTGCCATTGTTCCTTTTCTAAACAAAAATGACAGTAACAAAAAAATACTAAGTGAGCTTAGCTGTATTCCAAGATGCCAGCTTCTTGATGACTCTTACCTATACATTTATGTATGCTTTGAGATTTCTTACTTTTTGAAAATAGAAGATATGAGGGAAGAATCAATGAGTGTTTTCCCACTGGAAGGAAGGGGTTGAAAGCATCTGAAAAAGGAATAAATCAACCTTAGTATCTTTAAATCAATATCTTTGCTGGACCGTCTAGCTTCAGAAGAAAATTACAGGGTGCCTGGACGGCTCAGTCGGTTAAGCATCTGCCTTCGGCTCACGTCAAGATCCCAGGGTCCTGGGATCGAGCCCCACACTGAGCCCCATAAGAAGCCTAGCTTCTCCCTCTCCCTCTGCCGCTCCCCTTACTTGTGCTCTCTCTCACTCTCTTAAATAAATAAAATCTTTTTTTAAATAAATAAAATCTTAAGAAAAAAAGAAAATTTTAGATGACATTTCTATGGGCTCCTGAATGTACATTAATGGGCATTCCATCGGGTGATGGTAAACGAAAACACAAGAAAGTTGATGGAAACCATAATTTTTAAAAGCTTAGCCTCATCGGGGCCAAGGTCTGAATTTCACAACAGTTTCTATTTTTCTTCAGATCCTATCATTCTGGCAAGGTGTGAGGGTGCCATCTTGTTTATAGGAAAGTTCCAACCACTCCCTAGATGTGACTGTGGCTGTGTCATTCTGGCTCTGGGGCTATCTAGCCTGGCCTGTCTCTCCCCCAGCGCCAACATTGTTCGAGCAAATCATTAACCTGTGCTTAATAAATTAGACTCTGCAGCTCCTCACCAGGGGGCAAGCTGTTCAACCGCAAACCAGGGGCTTGTATTTGAAACTACGTTTGGTGTTCCCTCTACACAACCTAACATGTGCAGCCAGTGTTTCCTACTGGGAGTCCTCTGGGCCTCAGATTCCACAGTTGCTGCTGTCCAGACACAACCTGGTGGCTTTTTGAGGCACCTGTCAAGAGAGCTTAGCTTGAGTTTTGTGAACCCCATCTGCCCTTTAGTCAGATATGTCAGACATGTTTCTCAACTGCACTGAAATTCTGTTTTGAGATTTAGCTGCTCAGAAAGCCACTGGTTGTCACTTTGAGGGCTCCCTGGGACTTGTGAAAAGGAATCCTGAATATGTCACAAGACCACATTTTAAGTCACACCTTCTAAAACACTCTCTCCTTATTAACGGAAAACTGTTTAACTATTTTCACATGATGCATTAATAAATGTTATTGTACTCACAGAGATTACTCCAAGAGGATTAAAGGTCATGCTAACCCTTTTGGGTCCTAGTAAATCACAAGCGTCCTCAAACACAGGAAAATTTCTGCGGCATTGAAATGTTTCTCCAGTAGGCAAGCAAATATTCATAAACAAAAGACGTACTTTTAAGGAGCTTTGCAGGGGGAAACACCTAATGAAAGAAGGAAGAATTGAAACACGAGTGCTTGGTGTATGCACAGAAATACACACACACACAGAGAATTTAGGATGTATAACGTTGCTTTTGTGCATGTATGAGGAATAAGAGAGGCTCTGCTTTGCTGTCCCATCTAGAAACACAGTTCTCTGGATAGGAATGATACCCTCAGCAGGGAACTGGGGACTCCAGAAACAAGGAGGCCTGTGGTCCTTCCTAATGCTAGTTAGAACTCTTCCAAGCTTTCTTCCTCAGAGCCTGGGCAACAGGGCCTCAATGATGAGTTCAAGGCAAGAGCACCAGCAACAGGGAGTCAGCTTCCTGTAGGAATGAGGCAGTGAGTTTTAAAAACGTCATCTTTTGAATACTCACTTTGTATCCTACACTTTTTGTGTGTCTCTACTCCTCCTTGTTCTGTAATGAAGGTGTAACTATTCCTAATTTTACATACTATTGAATTCCCTTCTTTGCTTTTTCTCCACAGCACTTTTATTTCCTAATATGCTCTATAATTATTTTATTTAGTGTCAGTCTTCACTAAAATGTAAGCTTTGGCCTTGGGAGGGGGGGTAGGTATTCTTGCGCATTTTATTCCCTGATTTCCTGGAACCTAGACTAAATAAGTGAATGAATGAATGAATGAATGAATGGAGGCCCAGAGAAGCTAAGTGATTTTCCCCCATCAAACTAGTAGTGAGGGGCAGAACCAAGGTTGGAACCAAGGCCCATGTGCTGTGCTGATGCACTAGATTATAAAGGCAGGTGTTAGGATTAGAATCTAAGACGAGGTCTCAGGAGGAAAAATATGAAGCATTTAGCGAATGGTTGACTAATAAAGAGGTGCGTGCCAAGGAAATCACCAGATTTAAAGGAGCGGGGCAGTAAGTCTAACTCTTGATCTCTGACATTTATGGGGAGGGTGCAACAGAATATGTGTAGCTGGAAAAGCCTGGTGGTTAAAATTCAAAATGTAGAACTGAATCCTTCAAATTTTGGCAGGGAACCGTGCAGTGTGTGGTCTCCATGATATCCTGCAAGGTGTGTATGTAGTAATTCTTAATGGTCTGTACAGGGGCTGGCCTCAAATCCTGACCCCACTGTTTGTTACTGAGTGACCACATGCAAATTCCTTAATCTCCATGAATGGGGATGTTTACATGGGTTTTCTGAAGACTGACCAAAATTATGTATGTAAACACAGAAATAGAGATGAAGCCATCCATGGAGTAAATGCTCAATTTACGTATTATTTCTACTCCATCAATTTGGTGTGGCCAGAGAACACGGTGTTGAAAGGTGACCAGTTACTGAGAAGTCACCAGGGTAGCTGGGTACACTGCCCTAACCATATGAAAGGATTTTGACCTCTGCAGTAACAGCCTTACTTTGACCGCTGAATTGGGATGTCTTAAACTGCCTTAGGGCAGTTCCTCACAGGGCTTCTCTGTAGACTAGGGAATTCCAAGAGGGCTGTTAAGCCTCAAAGGGTATCTAGATAAGGACTCAGAACCCTGTATGGGAATTCAGAACAATAAAAACACCAACAGCTAATAGTACATCAACATCATTCTAGGGCACTTCACCCATTTAACCATCACAGAGATCCTACGAAGAGAATATTTTCATTATCTTCATTATGCCAAGTGAAAGACGCAGTTCACAACGGATTTAAACGAAGGGCACGCGCTTAGGAAGGGATAGGGGCACAATTTCAACCCTGGCCACCCCGTTCCAGGGACCCTTTAGGCTTCACTTAGAACCAAGTGGTCAGAATGTCATTTGATAAAATGTGCTGGGAAGGACCGACATTCCGCTGATGTAGGGTTCAGAAGCGTGGGTCAAACTAAGGGTCTTGGGTCAAAATAAGGGTCTCTAGCTTCAGGTTTGAGAAGTATTCCGAATACCCTTCCAAATCTTTGCCGAGGCTCAGGTAGGTGCACTTTCAAAATAGCGAAGTAAAAACCGATTTCCCTCCCTGTCTCTTCTGTTGGAGATCCAGGGTTGAAGGATCTTGCTCTTCGCAACTCCCCTGCAGGGCGTCCTGCCTCGCTCCCAGGTCCCGGTGACTGAAACGGCCCGGGGGTGGGAACGCCTGTGACAGGTGGCGGCGGATCGGAGGCGTCAACTCCAGCGCAGGCCTCCTCTAGTTGGAACTAGATGATATCCAGTGAAATATGGGAATTTAGTTCCAAGGGATGCCCAAAAAAGGCGCGGGGAAAGCGCGCGGCAACCCCCACCTTCGTCAAATACCTCCTCCAGGGGCGGCCTGCTTGCAGCAGAGCTCCAAAATTGGCAACCTGGGCCTTGCTGCCGCCTTTTTTTAGCCTACATTCCCCAAACCAGGGGAGAGGCGGGTGACTAAAAATGCAAATTGGAGCCAGGGCGTCAGCATGCAGGCCCGTGGGTGCGGGGCGTCTGGCTGGGGGAGACCCCGCGACCTCAAGCGCCCTCCGCTCTACTGGCGGAGGGCGCCGGGAGGGGCGCCGGGGAAGACGCTCCCTGCCGAGCCACTGCCCCCGCTTCCGCCTCCCGGGCGGCGGCGGGACAATGCGCGGCCTCTTTTCCGCCGGGGGTTAGGGAGGGGAGGCCGGATTAGGGCCCGCGCTTTCCGGCCGCAGGCTACCCCCCCCCCCCAAGCCCCGGCCCCCGCGCCGCGCGGGCCGCACACAGGTGGTTTTCCGCTCGGGAGGGGCAGGCCCCGGCACTTTTATATAACAATAGAGCTCCGCGCGCCTCCTCGCCGCCGCGGCCCCTGTCCGGCCACGCCTCCATCCGGTTCCCGCCCCGCCCGCCCCGCGGCGCCTCGGCGGAACGTGGCGCGCTGGCCTGCAGGCACTTCCCCAGTTATCTGCTAGCCCTGCAGAGCGGTGCAGACCCTGCCTGCGCCTCCCATCTCTCCTTGCGAGCCACGGGGTCTCAAGCAGGCACTTCTCTTTGCCCCTCACCCACCCCAGGTCGTGACGGAACCCCAGAGTCGCGCGTTTGACTCCGCACTCCTCCGCAGAGTTGCCCAGCGCCCCGCACCAGCCGAGCCAGGAGGCGGGGGCGGCGGGGCGCTGGGCAAGGAGCGCATCGCGCAGGCGCGGCTAGTGCTCCGCAAGTGCCCAGCGACCCGCAGGGGAGGAGGTTGCCGGGGTGGGACAGGCTCTCCTCTGTCGGGTCTCTGTGCAACGGGACCAATCGCCGAGTCTGTCCAAGTCCTCTCAAGCCTTGCGGGAAGACTTCCCTACGCCTCGCCGCTCGTGGGGACTGCCCTCCAGGCTCCCGTGCGCCCCAAATGCACCTAGCCCAGGCGGCCCCGCCAGACCGGCTCCTCAGTCGGAAGCCGAGCTTGCTGCCCAAGAAATGATTAACGAGCGCAAACCCCCCAGCGCGCGGTGGGTGACCGCGGGAAGGGCGGGGGGGGGGTCGGGGAGGGGGGAGCTTGGATCCCCGGAACAATGGCTCGTAACGCCCCAGGCCGCTGGAGAGAAATAAAAGCATCGGGCTGTCCAAACAGTTTGTTTCTACAGGCTCCACTGTTTAAAAACAAAATAAAGTAATTTAAATGTTACTTAAAAAAAAAAAACAACCCTTTCTTCCTATTATCTGGACAACCAGGCATTTGTTTGTTTGCTTGCTTTAAAATGTTTCAACAAAATCTAGTTTGTTTCGAAAGATGTTGGATTAGCATTTAACACCTCATCGGTCACTAAAGCCCAGGCAGTTCACCAGCCCCAACACAGCCTCAGCTAAAAGAACATCAGAGCAAACAGAGCTGGGCTTTTTAAACCGGCAAACAAATGCCACACACCGCCTAAAGGAGGGCGGAGGAGGGGGGTTAAAGCGAACTCCGGTCCAAATGAGTTTAAAGGGAATAAAATGGAAACAAAAAGCACAAGTTTTCTTAAAGCTAGCTTGCGAGCGCAGGCATAACGAACAAGGGGTTTTGTGCCTGCTAATTGCACCATTTGTGCGCAAAAGTTCCGACGCGAAGTGTGAACTCTCAACAGAAGGAAACATGAGACAACTGAAGTGCCCTGGTTTATGTGCCCTGCTCCTCCTCCGCCGCCGCCTCCTCTTCTTTCTCCTTCCTCCCGCCGAGCCCGCTGTTGCAGCTTGTTTGCACTGGGGCTTATCCGGAGCGGAAATTCCTTTCCGTTTTTGTGAATGACAAACTCATTAACAATTCATCAACACAACCTGTTCCAGCCGGCCCGTCCCCACGGCAACAGCCCCTTCCGCAGCGCGCTCATTGGCTGGCCGGGAGAATGTATCCATTGAGACGCTCGCTGTTTGTATCCATTGAGGAGCTGCCTCGCGCAGGGGGTGTGCAAGGTTTGAGTCCAAGGGAGAGTGAGCAAATCGAGGTTTGAATAATTCGAGGAGAAGGACACCGGGCGGATTTGAGGTGCAGTCTTAAAGGGAGGGATTAGGAGCCGCTGGACTTTTTTTTCCCCTTCCCTCCCCTTTTAGTAGCAGGGAGTCCGAATTAATTGGATTTCATTCACTGGGGAGGAACAAAACTGTCTGGGCTTCATTCAAAGAATCATTGACACCAGGAGCGAGCGGCTGCAGCCGGGAGCAGAGGGAACCGCCGGCTTCACTTCTGTCTCGTTTTCCCCAACCGCTAACCGAGTCTGGGAAGGGCAAGGTGGAATTAAACCCCCGCTCGGAGAGCGGCAGCTTCGCGTAGCGCGCTCGGCCTATGCCTGCCCCGAGGGGCGTCTGGTAGGCACCCGCCCTCTCCGGTAGCTCGACCCCCATGATAGATACGCTCAGACCCGTGCCCTTCGCGTCGGAAATGGCGATCAGCAAGACCGTGGCGTGGCTCAACGAGCAGTTGGAGCTGGGCAACGAGCGGCTGCTGTTGATGGACTGCCGGCCGCAGGAGCTGTATGAGTCTTCGCACATCGAGTCGGCCATCAACGTGGCCATCCCGGGCATCATGCTGCGGCGCCTGCAAAAGGGCAACCTGCCGGTGCGCGCGCTCTTCACGCGTGGCGAGGACCGCGACCGCTTCACTCGGCGCTGCGGCACGGACACGGTAGTACTCTACGACGAGAGTAGCAGCGACTGGAACGAGAACACTAGCGGCGAGTCGGTGCTTGGATTGCTGCTTAAGAAGCTCAAGGACGAGGGCTGCCGGGCGTTCTACCTGGAAGGTACGCGCCAGGGGGAGCCCCGCGCGCGAGACCTGGCGGGGGTCGCGGGGTTGTGGGGTGCGGGCAAGGCACGCGGACTGCAAGTATTCTTGCTGCTGCCGAGTCACGCTGCCGGGCTCGGGGCCCTGCGCCGGCTCCCGGCTGCGAGCCTCCGGCGCCCCGCACCCGCGAGCAGGGTGGCGTAGAAGCCACCAGTTTCCGGCCACAGGCACGGGTTGTTTCTAACGAGTTCTCCTCCTGCCTACCCGTAATTTCCTCTACCTGTCCTTGCTTTCTGTCGTTCGATTTTGAATTACGATTTGCAGGACAGTAGAGGTCATTGGGGGTGCAGATTGCATCTCCTAGCCTCTCAAAAATATTTAGAAAAGTTGCCATTTTGTGCATTTCCGGATTTAAAAGAATAAGGGTTTCCAGGGAAGGCGGGCCTGTTTGTTCCACTCTCAAGGGTACCCTTTTAAGCGTCCTTCTCTTATAATTGGCTCTGTGTGTAGGGGGTTTCGTAGGGTGCCTCGGTGTTTCCTGCGCCCGGCTGCGGCTCTCACAAGCTGTGAAAACTACTACGGGATCTCAGGTTACACGATTGCTTTTCTCTTCCTGGCAGGTGGCTTCAGTAAGTTCCAAGCCGAGTTCGCCCTGCACTGCGAGACCAATCTAGACGGCTCCTGTAGCAGCAGCTCGCCACCGTTGCCGGTGCTGGGGCTCGGGGGCCTGCGGATCAGCTCCGACTCCTCCTCGGATATTGAGTCTGACCTTGACCGAGACCCCAATAGTGCAACGGACTCGGATGGCAGCCCGCTGTCCAACAGCCAGCCTTCCTTCCCGGTGGAGATCTTGCCCTTCCTCTACTTGGGCTGTGCCAAGGACTCCACCAACCTGGACGTGTTGGAAGAGTTCGGCATCAAGTACATCTTGAACGTCACCCCCAATTTGCCGAATCTCTTTGAGAACGCAGGAGAGTTTAAATACAAGCAGATCCCCATTTCGGATCACTGGAGTCAAAACCTGTCCCAGTTTTTCCCTGAGGCCATTTCTTTCATAGGTGAGACTAATGAACAGTCCTAACTGAGACTTTGAAATGCAAAAGTCCTAACCATTCATCGGATTTAAGCTGTTAATCTCTCGTGTTGCATGCCAGCCTGCCTGAGTGCAGGTCTCTAATGTTACAAGGGGGGGTCTTAATCTGGTTTATCTTCTGGCTAAGAAAAGAAAAAGTGCCTTTTATCGTGGCTGCAGACCACAGGTGTATTTGAAATGGGTTTTTCTGAGTGTTTGAATTCAGTCATTTGAAAGCATGCCGAACATGATAAGGCAACAGAATTTTCTCACAGTCTTTGGAGTTGGGGAAGGCTAGCTGGAAGTACTCACTACTGACAGGAATTTTAACATTGCCTTATAATTTTAAAAGATCTGGGAGTTTTTGTAGGACATGGGGTTAGTTGTTGGAAAGCGCTCTGAATGCTTGATGTTGTGATCCAGTTGAATGTTACCTTGATATTGGTTAACAGTGAGACAGTGAGGGTAACCTGAGCCCAGCAGGAAGGGCTGTGGGCTGGAAGCCTGGAGAAGCGAATCTCCAGGCATTGTAATGCATTTCCTATTACAAAGGAACTCATTTTCAGGCCATGTCGACATCCTGTTCCTCCTAATGGGCTGTCCCCTGTGACTTCCCTCTCTCTTTTAAAATGCCTGAATACCTCTATTGTTAGCTGCACAACAGTTGGAGAATAATTTAATAGACCTTTGCAGTCTGCTTGTCTGTATAAAAGGCATTCAAGACCATATTGCAGGGTTTCTGGTATTCACATGCTGAGGCAAAGAATGCACACATTAAGGATTTTTTGTTGTTGTTGGCAGAAACTTAATACAAAAGTGCTCTTTTTGAGAAAATATCTGAAATATGTAATTGTGCCCAGTGTACATGTTTTATTGCAGTGATAACATTTGCTGCCGCCTGCGGGGCTCAACGGCTGCACACGATTCTTTTTTCTATCTTTGTTGTCTTCTTTTTTAAATGCAGCTTTTAGACTGATCATTCACAAAGAGTGGGTTTTTGTCTACTGAAATCTTTCTTTCCTTTGTGTTTACAGATGAAGCCCGGGGCAAAAACTGTGGTGTCCTGGTACATTGCTTGGCTGGCATTAGCCGCTCGGTCACTGTCACGGTGGCGTATCTCATGCAGAAGCTCAATCTGTCAATGAACGATGCTTATGACATTGTCAAGATGAAGAAATCCAACATTTCCCCCAACTTCAACTTCATGGGCCAGCTGCTGGACTTCGAGAGGACGCTTGGACTCAGCAGCCCCTGTGACAATCGGGTCCCTGCGCAGCCGCTCTATTTCACCACCCCCTCCAACCAGAATGTCTACCAGGTGGACTCCCTGCAGTCCACGTGAAAGGTCCCACACCCGTTGGTGGGCTGTGTCTGTTCCCTTAGCCGTTTCTCTTGGCAACATCAGCTGGGCTGCTTTCTTTGTATGTGGCCCCAGGAGTCAAAACGACTCCAGTTGTCTGTATTAGACAAGGTTCCCACATGTGGAATTGGTTATTACAATGGGAGAGATTTGCTCCACTCTTGTTGGAAGAACAGGACACGCCATGTAGATCCAGGCCGTAGGTTTGCTCCATACCCTTATTTACAGCCTACCCATGCAGGGACTGGAATTTGAGGGTTTCAGGGTATATAGGGTAGGACCAAATGGTAGGGGTAGGAGCCTGTGTGCTTTAGGGCCTTGTGTGACTCTTTCCTTTTGCATCTGGAACTGACTCTATATTGTCTTCAGTGAAGACTGATTCAATTTTGCATATAGAGGAGCCAAAGAGAGGTTTCAGCTCTGTGTTTGTAGTATCAGTTTGCAAAAAATGAAAAATACAAAACAAAAATAAATAATACATAAATCTGATACTCCATTTGATTATTGTAAATATTTGATCTTCAGTCACTTGACAGTGTTTGTTTGAACTGTGTTTGTTTTTTCTTTGATGGGTTAAAAAGAAATCATCCAAAGGGAGAAAGAGCAGTATGCCACTTCTTAAAATGAAAAATAGAAATGTTTGCTCTTTTCTAATCCAAAGGATATATTTGCAGCATGCTCGACTTCACCAACTCTGAATGATGTTTTCATGGACACTCTTATCACTGAGACCTTGGTATGGTGCAGCCTTTAATCTCTCATATATCTTCCTCATGATTTTTTTTTCCTCTAAATGTAGTTTGACTATGCCTTACCTTTGTAAATATTTTGGCTTGTGTTGTCTCAAAGGGGTATCTTGGAAAGACACCAAAATCATGGGCTCACTTTTTTTTTTTTAAACTTTAGCTGTGCTAAACAGTATATTACCTCTGTACAAAATTCTTCAGGGAGTGTCACCTCAAATGCAATACTTTGCGTTGGTTTCTTTCCTTTTTTAAAAAAAATTTGTATAAAACTGGAAGTATGTGTGTGAGCATGGGTCCCCGTCTGATGGGTGAAGTAAGTGCATATGATTGTGAAAAGGGAGAGTTAGGTTGCTCCATATATTCATGGTGTAAAGTTTTGAGCTGAAATTTATTATAAGAATGTAAAACCTTAAATTATTAATAAATAACTATTTTGGCTATTGAATGTGTTTTTTTAATTTTTTTAAATTTTTAAAAAAGATTTTATTTGACAGAGAACACAAGTAGGGGTACAGTAGGCAGAGAGAGAGGGAGAAGCAGGCTCTCAGCAAGCAGGGAGCTTGATGTGGAACTCTATCCTAGGACCCTGAGATCATGACCTGAGCCCAAGGCAGCCACTTAACCGACTGAGCCACCCAGGCACCTGGTGTATTTTTTTTTTTTTTAAATCTCTCCCCTCATTGTACCCACACGTGAAATGATACTTGTAAGGAATCTTTGAGTGGGGGAGCATCAGTGTTTTGTAATGTCCTATAGGAACAGCAGGGCAGAGTTCCCATGGTTTTAGCAACCCCGGGAATGTTTTTCAGGTGTAGTTTATGAGATTGATCTTTGGCTCCAAATAAAGATGACATCATAGAATGAACTGCCAGTATCATGTGTCCCAACAATCCTTTATGAATGCAGTTATGGCTTCTTTAAGAAAATAGAAACACTCTTGAAGAAAAATGAAGCTGTAGAGCACATCTTGCTCAGGTATAAGGTTTGGCTGTTCATGACTGGTCATAAACGGGGGTACCTGAATAAGAAGACACTCATAGTGTCAACCTCTCTTCTTCCCTGCCAGGGTCTTCTGCTCAGGAATACACATGGCAGGGAGGACATAGGCATATTTCTCCCAGTTCCTGTGGCAATGCCACCTGCAAATGACCCTGGTATTGGAATACCAAATGAATCAGGAATGATGACTCCCCCTTGCCTTTCTCACATTCGTGGCAAGGCAGAGCCAAACTTCTCACTGAGCCTGGATGTGGGTTTTAAAATCACTTTGGCACTTTTGATCACGCTTTGCGAGTCTTGTTCTAGGCTTTGCGCTTCAGTGGTTGAGAATGTGGGCCACAGACCACTATCAAACCTTCCGTCAAGGTGATTTCGAACAGCTCCTTACAAAGTAAAGGCTTAATACCCTGTCATTTTCCTTGGGACATCCCCTCTCCTTGTCCCAAGTTTAAGAATACACAAACCCAAAAAAAAGGCAGGTGTCTGAAATCAAAAGAATTAGAGCGTACCTACATTCCAGGTGCTTTTCAAATGACCTGAGTCGCTTTACCTGCCTGGAGGAGAAAGAGGAGCTTTGCACCCACAGGGCTCAAGTTGAGATGCCAGTGGGATGGTTTGGTGCTCTAGGAAGCAGTTGGCTCTGATTTTAGAGCAATCTTATCAAACCGTCCAGAGTGACTTTGAGCAACTAAGCATGCATAAAAAGCAAGCAGAAACAGTGCAGAAAAATACCAACTCAGTTTTTCCCGTTTGGGTGCCCC
The DNA here is from genome assembly GCA_004023965.1 of Spilogale gracilis. Lineage (NCBI taxonomy): Eukaryota > Metazoa > Chordata > Mammalia > Carnivora > Mephitidae > Spilogale > Spilogale gracilis. The sequence goes on from PITA01000516.1 coordinate 158,712, forward strand.
AAGTCAGCCGGAGCTTAGAAAGGAGAAGTGGATTGCAGTTCAACTTGGCCCGTGTTAATCCAGTTCTGAACGGTTTCCGCTCCTGGCATTCCCTAAACTGCCTGTTCAAAGTAGGGATTTGCAAGCAGCCTTAGCAATTTCCTGTCCAGCTGCAGCTCAAGTAGCTGCGTGCTTTCCTCCCCCCTCCCCTTTCTTTTCTCTGATTTCTTTTCTCTTTCCTTTTTTCTTTCTTTTTTTTTTCTTTACTCTGGGCGGTGGATAATTTTAGTGCATTTCCTCTTTGTGGATTATCATCTCCTTTCCTCCTAGAACCTGCATACACTGAGTTCCTACTGCTGGGCTGCAGCCGACAGCTGGCCTCCCTAGCACTTCCTCTCGTTTCACTGTGGGTTTGTTGTTTGTCAGTCCACTTCTGAAATTAATAATGTTTTCTGGCCAAGTGCCACAAGCCATTACCACAAAGGGGAAGTAACACATATGAATAGCAGGAAGCCATGCAGGGTCACAGTGTGAGATGAACCTGTGGGGGGGGCATAATTGAGCCTAGCCCATTCAGCAAGTGTCTGACAGCGATCTGGGGAGAAGGAGCTCCCCACATTTAAGCGGCTCAAGCTGTGAAAAAAAAGTTTCCAATAAATTGGTGGCAAATGGTCTTTGTCATCAGTGTGAATAAAGGAGCAGGAGCAAGAAGAGTTTAGGGCCCCCATAAAGTTGCAGTGTTTGGGATTTCTCCCCCGCCCTTTCTGGCATATTGTTTCATAAGGCTGGTAACAGAGGGGTGCCTGCTTCCCTCTATGGCCACAAAGGACTCCTATTAAATGGGTGGTTTTACGGTTCACTCAGGCCAGAAGATTCAAAGAGCTATTCTCTTGTTTTCTTATTCTTCTGTGGAAGGTGGAGGGTTGTAACTGACAGCATGGGCCCCACCTCGGCCTGTGCCTACCTTTCTCCTCGCCCTACCTCCATCCCTTTAGCTCCTTTGTGCTTGCAGGGGCTTTCGGAACAGGATCATTTTACATCTTGGAGTTGGGCTCGCTTCAGCATGGTTACTAGGGCAACCTTCCCGGGCAGCTGCAGCTCCCAGGCCTGCCCCCCTCCTCACCTGCTGTCCCCGTTAGTGGCTTCCTCAGGTCTCTTCCTCAGGGGAAAGCTTTCCCTTCCCTGGCCTTCTGCAGGGGCTGGGGGGTGCCTTTCTGGAGAGGAGGTTATCTTCAGGGTTCCTGGGGGCTCTAGCACACTTAGGGATCAAAATCACTATTATCTGGAGAGAGAAAGATGAACACAGCCTCCAAAGGAGTGAAAATTGGAGAGTGGCCCCCGACTCAATAATTAGGAGACTTGAACCCTGACTCTTGCTTTCTTGCTCACGTTCCTGAGAGCCCTGGGCGGGTCTCTGGTTACTTCTTTCTTGTCTGTAAATTGAGAGCCTTCCCCTTTCATTATAGGATTCTCTTATAATTCCAGCCTTCTGGTCATGGGTTGGCGACACTGGTTTGATGATAAAATGAGGTACAGAGCAGGAGGAACAAGTGACATTTATGGAAGGTATCAGATACCGAACTTTGTGCACAATATCAGCTCATTTCATCCGCAGAAGAGCCCTGTGGGGTGATTCTGATTATCATCCTTACGTTGCTGTGAGGAAACTGAGGCAGAGAGAGACCAACAGCGCCTGAAGTCAGCGAATGGGAAGTGGTAGAACCGAGCTTTGAAGCTTCCTCTCTTCTTGTTATAAGCAGTCTTTACAAGTTCTCCTGATGTGACCAGGAAGTGGTGGCCCCATTTTATAGCTGAGAAAGTGGAGGAAGTAGAGATTAAGTGACCTGCCAAATCAAACCCAAATTCAGCAGTAAAATCATGAGAGAGCCACAGGGCCCCCTGCGGTGAGGATGCGTCACCAGAGAGATGGGGTGTCTGCCCAGAGGCTTCCATCTTCTCTCTCTGTGGAGAGCTTGCCCTCTCTTGGGGTGCACGAGCACATAAATTACAAAACTGATTTTCCTAAGGATTTCCAGCGTGGCTAGCCTGCTGTCCAGCTGGCCCGGACCCCGGCCCACCTACCCTTTCAGGGTTACACAGTGAACTGAGCCCAGAGATATATGCTTCCTCACTCTAACCCCTCTGGAGGAATGCTGGTGTGTGTGTGTGTGTGGGGGGACTCATACACACACAAGATGGAGAGGGGAGCAAGAAAGAGAGAGAGAGAAGGAGGGGAAAAGAGGAGGAGACAGAGAGAGAGAGGAGGAGGAGAGAGAGAGAGACAGGGAGAGGGGAGAAGGCAGAAGAGACTGGGAAGGAGGTAGCCAGAGAAGGAGAGAACATAGGGCAAGGTCTGCAGACGACCAGAGGCAAATTAGAAACCAGTGAAGATGTGAAACACAGCAAGAGCAGATTATTTGGTAGCTGGCTGTTAAGTATTCTTGAAAATTCATCTTAAAAAAATCAATCTTTGGACTAAACTGCTTCAAAAGAATTACTTCGGGTATGCATTTTTTGCAGGTGACCACACAGTAATAATCATTCCCCCAAAGAACCTACGGACTTTCAAATATCCTTATTCCTCTTGTGTGCTTACCATAGTTGGCCCTGAATCAGGCTAGTTCTGGTGTTGGGATCCTCAAACTTCTTTAAAGTCCAAAACTGATTTCCTAAGAGTATTAGGGGCACAGAACAAAGTTCAAACAATTCACAAATATTTATCCAGGCCTTGATCTGTGTTGTACGGATTCGATGAAACAAGGTTAAAATAAAAGGCAGTGGAAGACTTACCGAGCCCTTGAAGGCTGAAGGCAATCTCCTTTTCCTTCTTTTTTGGGGAGGTGGGGCGGGGGTGGGGAAGGGCAGAGGGAGAGGAAGAGAGAGAACCGCAAGCAGACTCCACGCCCAGCACGGAGCCGACATAGCATGGAGCAGGGCTCGATCTCACAACCCTGGCATGGTGACCTGAGTCAAAATCAAGAGTTGGATGCTTAGCCGACTGATGCACCCCAGGCATCCTAGCAATGTCATACTTCTAAGGGTGATCACTTAATCTCCCTGCTATGGCCCCAAATCAAAGCAGAACACCCAAGGAACCATGGGCAGGTCCTCTTATGTCCCTACCTACTGCAATAGTCAAAATAACACTTGAGACATGGCATTTTATACAGGAGAGGGTTAATAGGCCACATGCATGCAATTTGGCCCACGCACCTCCCTGTTTTGTAATGGAGAATACCTTTCAAGAGTGTATATATCACCAAAGCCTCTTATTGAGGAGAAGTTTTGGACCACCGTATCTTAAGAAATGAACCCTCAGACACACAAAGGAAGAAAGAGTAAATATCATTCATGATTTGATAACTCCTAAAAAGCATCAAGCAAGTCTGGAGAAAAGTCACTTCTCCTAAGCTAGATTCCCTCTTTCCTGTTTTTGGAGACAACCTAAGTATTTATTAGGTTAAGCATTTTTCATTAGATCCAGTATAATTCCTATAGCAAATATTAACAGGAGAAGGAAGAAAGAGGAAAGGGCAAAGGGATTTGGGGGAGCACAGAGCTCCTGGGACAATTATAGCTAACCCACTGAGCCACCCAGGTGCCCCTTAGTGGGAATGCCCCTTGACCCTGTGTTCTGGTTTCGTTGCTATGTGACAAACCAGCCCAAAACTTAGTGACTTCAAACCATGACAATTATTTACTTTGTTCCTAAGTTTGCCTTTGAGCAGACCTCTGCAGGGCAGGCTGATTTCCCTTCAGTGTCTTATTATCTAGAGCAGCTCCACTGTGGGCCAGAGGCTCCATTTCCAAGATGGCTCTTTCCCATGGCTGGCAAGTTCGTGCTGGCCATCACCTGGGAGCTCAGCTAGGGGTTGGGGCCAGGGACTCTGGTTCTTCTCCACGTGGCCTAAATTTTCTCACAGTATGGTGTCTGAGTTCCGTAGGGGAAAATCCAAGTGTGAGAGCCAGGTGGAAACTGTATTGACTTTTAGAATGTAGGCTCAAAAGTTCCTTTGGCTGTGCCAAGATCTACCTCTGTTCAAAGAGAGGAGATGAAGGAGGGGCAAGATTCTGCAAGAGTGAACCGGGTGGGAAATACCATTGCAGCCATTTGGGGGAAAACACGGTCTGTCACATCTTACATGGAAACTAATTGAATGTAAGACCATAAGAAGCAATAGTGAGGCCCCCAACTAGTCTCAGGACCATTTTAAAACCATTGTTTTAGTTGTCAACAACTGCTGAAATTATTTTTCCAATCCAGCCCCTTTTCATCTGCCTCTAACATTCACAACAAAGCAATATCATCAAAATAATTGTTAAGACTGATCCATAAAATAGAATATAAAACAGTTTTCAAAAAGAATTTTCATTTTGGCAGAGAAAATGTTATGCTCAATATAGATCCACCAAAGCTGTAGAGTAATAGTTCATTGTTTTCAAGTAAAATAGTACTCTATTGTATTTCATAGTATTCCATTATAGTAGACCATCCTACTTAGATGGGCGTTTGGGTTTTTTCCATTTTTAACTATTATGAGCAATACTGCTAAGAAGAGTTTGGGGTGCGTCCCCAATGTACATGCACACGTTTCCCCGGGGTATAAAGGAAGTAAAATAGGTATAGACTGTGTAGGTCCCCAACTTCAGATAATGAAGAATTGTTTTCAGGGTGCTTGTGCCAATTCATATAACTATAGTGCAAGAGTATTTGAATTTCCATATAGTTCCATGATTTTGTCAACACTTGATACTTTCAGACTTTTGAGTTTTTGCTTACTTGGTGGATGAGAAATCATTATTTATTATGATTTTAATTTGCATCATCTGATTCCTTGAGAGGATGTGTCCTTGTTTTGCGTGGATTGCCCAATTATTTTGCATAGTGCCTACTCACATCTTTTGCCAGGTTTTCAATTGAGTTACTTATGGGTTTGTGGGTTTTTTTTGTGTTGATATAAGGAGAGCGTTGATATTCTAAAGATGGGTCTTTTATTGATTATATGCACTGAAAATATCAGTGCAATGCTTTTCAGCCTTTGTTCCTCTGTTCCTCCTCAGGGAAGGGTGGAGCTGCATTTTTGGGCAGGTCTTACCCTCTACAATTCTAAAGGGTGCCAATCAGAACAACATCTTTCATGGATGTCTTAGAGGCCCGTGGTTTTTGAATCGAGGGACTTGTGGGTAGCAATGTGTGCAAAACTACTGATAGAAACTATTTTTTAAAAGATTTTATTTATTTATTTGACAGAGAGAGTGAGAGAGAGAACGAGAGGGGAGAAGATCAGAGGGTGAAGCAGACTCCACACGGAGCTGGGAGCCTGAAGTGGAACTCGATCTTAGGACTCGATCCCGGAACTCCGGGATCATGACCTGAGCCCAAAGTAGAGGCTTAACCACCTGAGCCACCCAGGTGCCCTGAACTATTTAATACACGTGGAAACAGCATCAGAGAGACTGGGTGAAAGAATAGTTATGTTTGATGATTTAGACTAAGGTGGAGCTGGTGTAGAAATGTTTTGGGGTGGACTAAATTTTGAAAAGTTTGGAAGACCGGATGATTTTTTCACAGAGGAATGAAGAGGATGCCAGAGTGGTAGGTAATAAATTGTGCCTGGCTTTGCAAAAGACAAATTCCTCAGAAGGCCTGGCAAAGTGTTTTTCAAGGTATAGAACAGAGAGCAAAGAATCAGAATGCTCAGGGCTATGGGGGATGACATTTAAAGAGACTTTGCAGAGTGTAGAAACACTTGGGGTCTCGCCTCTCAGTCACATCCAGAACTGGAAATGTTCCAGTTCTTCCTTCCTGTGAGTCTTTCTTCTCTGTGTCTCCTTGATTACTCACACAGAACACTTCTCTTCAGACACTTCTGGTCACTGAATGTGTGGAGGTTTTTCCCACATAAAGCAACTCTCTGTGATACCGTCTGGGTGTCGTACAATTAATTCAGTTCTAACACCATATACCTGGAGACGGTGTCCGAGCCCATAGGTTAAGCGCTCAGTCCCCCAGGACTGCTGCCACCTTACCTCAGATGTCCACAGCAAGTAGTGGGTCCCCAGGCTACACACAACTTCACTCCAACTTGGCTACAAATCAGAGGTGCCCGTAGCCCTCTCCTCAGTTTTCATTAATTGGCTAGAACAGCTCACAGAACTCAGGGCAACACTTCTGTTTACCAGTTATGAGAGGATCTGTTAAAGGATACAGACAAATGAAGAACTACGCAGCCAAATGAAGAAGTAGACAGGGTGAGATCTGGAAGGGTCCCAAGAGCAGAAGCATCTGTAACCATAGAGCTAGGATGAGTCCTACTCCCTGCAGGGATGTTTTCACCTGCCTGGAAGCTCTCTGAACCCAAAACTATTGGGATTTTTTTTAAAAAAAGATGTTATTTATTTATTTGACAGAGAGAGATCACAAGTAGGCAGAGAGGCAGGCAGAGAGAGAGGAAGAAGAAGGCTCCCTGCTGAGAAGAGAGCCCGACGCGGGCCTCGATCTTATTAATCGCAGTATCACACATCTGGCCACAGAATCCTACAGTTTCAGGGAGAATTAGGTTCAGAAGCCTAAAATAGGGAACAAAGACTAAAAACATTATCAAAATCAATGAGTGTTTGTTGTCTTCTGTAAAAGTCAGGCGGTGGGGAAATCCTGGCCTGGTAGGGCAAATGCATGGGACCATTTGAAAGTCCAGCTTCTTCTTGCTTGGATTCCCACAGTCACAAGATAGTGGCTCCATGCTAGTCATCATGTCCACGTTCCCCCTCAGGAGGAAGGAGGAGAGAAAGAGAGTGCACTTCTCTGCAGAGTCAGTTCCCTTAAAGAAGCTTCCTGGAAATCCTATCCCAGACTGGTATTCTATGTACTCAGTGGCTGGAATCAGCACACGGCCGTAGTTACAAGGGCTGAGGAATATAAACAGTTAGTTGGGCATTTACTTCCCCTAATATAATTGAGGTTGTGTTACTTGGGAAGAAGAGGGGACTGAATGTTCATTACCCGCTTTCTTTCCTGGGGAGAACCCTACTCCCATCACACTGGAGGCAAGGAGAGGCTCTCATTTTCCCTTCTCAGTGATTGGTTCAGGGATGAGACATGATTCAAATCTTGCCAACCATATTACACTCTGGATTTTTTCATGGAAAATATTTTTCTCTTAGAGTTGTCAAGTCCCAGATCTATTGAATTAGACCTGGGAATCTGGTTTTTGTTTTGTTTTGGTTTGGCTTGGTTTTTGTTTTCAAAGATCCACCTGTGATTCTTTTGATTTATGTTTGGGAATTACCAGATATGCCATATGTATTAAACCGGTAGTTAATTTTATCTAGCATCTCCTCTCTTGGGGTCTACAAAGAACAGCGTGAAAGGGAGCTTGCCGGGTGGCTTTCATAACATGGACATCAAAAGGTTGAGCATATAGTTCAGCTACAACAGTAATCAGAAGTTATAATGTGCTCACTACCATAGGCTCTCTTAGGGTTATGGGTTTTTTCCTAGTTTATTACCTGCTCTATAAAGTAGCATTTGAAAACATAAATTTCCCTAAAAATACTTTATTTTAATTTCACCAGGGCTTCTTAGTCTTCTTTGCTGGGATTCAGTGTTCCAATCTGTGTTCAGTACCTTCTATGATTTTATAGACTCTGGCCCACCAACTCTTGTATTTTTGTCTTTTCAAGCTGAACTATTTTAAAGTCTCTCTAGTTTTTTTACAAACCTTAATACTTTTGAGCGACCTTCGTTGGATATGTTCCAGTTTCGTTATGACAATTTTGAGGTCGAACGACTAGAACCTACCCCGTGCTTCTGGAGCAGAGGAATTCTGGTGTCTCCATTTCTCTCTGTGTGTGCGTGTGTGCGAGCCCTTGTAACACTGTGCTTTCTATTTTGTTTTTAACATCCTTCCTGATGATGCTTGCTTTTGTAACTGCCACAATACTTTGGACCGACTTCTTCAGGGAATGGTTTGCTATGATGCCATCATCCTCTTCCTGGATCACGTCTGCACTCAGAAGCCTTGGTCTCCCGAGAACAAGGTGGGTTCTCCTTTCCTGTTGGCATTGGGCGAACCGCCTGCGTTGAGCGTAGATGTTCTCTGCCCACTCACACAGTTCTGTGAGCTCTTCTTGATGTTTGTTCTTGTCAGGGTGGTTTGCCATTGCCAGAAAATCTTCGTGTCTTTTATAAATTTGAGACTTCAATTTATTGATGTTTAAATCACTTTTAAAAGTGGTAAACAAGACTGGTCCACACGCAGATTCATGGAATACACATTTAAAAATACATCCTTAAACAGAAGAGCAATTATCTCTTTAATGTGCCCCTGTAATATCCATTGGTAATCTACAATAACAGGAGAAACTGATTAAAAAATAATGAGCCTCCCATGAAAATATAGCTTTATGCTAATTTTAAAAAAATCCTTACCCTTCCCTCCCTATCCACCTCAATTACAATAAAATTGTTATTCCCAAACCCTTCCTATAAGGAAATTTGAGAATTCTCACTAATCTCTACCCCAAGTTTCACATCTTTTGGCCTCTTCTAGCTCCTTGGCAAAAGCAATTAAGAATTTAAAGTGAGTTAAAAATTTTATTTATCTATATCTATCTATTTTCTATCTATCTATCTATCTATCTATCTATCTATCTATCTATCTATCATCTATCATCTATCTATCATCTTTAAATTGGCTCATGACCTGAGCTGAAACCAGGAGTTGGGCACTTAGTTGACGGAGCTACCCAGGCTCCCCGAACAGGTTCTTGACCTCATTAAGTTTTTCCTCTTCTCATCAGTAAAAAACTGGAGATAATAATAGTGGTAACCCCAGAGTGTTATTGGAATTAAATGAAAAACAAATGAAAAAAAAAGTGCTGAACACTGTCTTTGGCACATTGAAAGTCATGTCATCCATTTCCCCGAAAGAGATGAAGAAGTATGGCAGGAATTCAGAGGAGCTAGGGAATGGTTTTTCTGCATGGGGGAGGAAAGAATCATGGAAGACTTCCTGCCAATGGCTGACAAATTCGAAGGACAATTTATAAATTTACCAGAGAATATGCATTGAGCTCTTACCATGAGGCTGGCCCAACTATCCTAGGAGATCAATTTTATACTGAAATTGAGAGTGTAAATGAAGTAACTTGCCAAAGTCTCCCCAGTTTAGTTGTGGAGAAGCTGGTATTTGTTCATAGGTCTGCTTAGTTCCAAAGCCCAGCTCCTTTCCACCCCCTACAGTGATGTGGATACTGCTCATCTCATGGGCCCCTCCCTTCCCAGGATGAGGGCACAAGGAGAGCTGAATTCTTCATTGCAAGATGGCTGAGAGGCATGCAATCAGAGTCCAGGGAGTTTGCGGCATACTTTATCCAGGTTATATTAGGGTTGAGACAAATATTCCTGTTCTGTGGCAAAGCAAGAAAACAAAACAAAACCCACACCACTTTAGTCACTGGAATGTTGGAGTCCATTGAGTAGTGTTGGATAATCCTGAACAATTTTTATGTGCTGACTCTCTTGTCCTTGTCCTTCAGGAACTCCAGATCCTCCACACTGCCTGTCAAACTGTAGCTAATTGAAACACAAAATAGTAATACTACTCATAGATTAGATTCCTTGTTCCGCCCTAATGCCTTGAGGAGAGAGGGGGATTCATCAACAGTACATGGACACATCACACTTTTTTCATAGTAACAATGATGTCTACTTTTTTTGAGCTCTTCCTTTGTATGAGACCGGATGCTATATGCGGATTTTCTCCTGTAATCTTTGGTACCCTCTTGTGAGGAAGAGATGACTCTCACATGGTGCTTATGTGCACTGTGCGGCTAGACTAACTCTAGACCCGACTCCACCACTTACTAGCTGTGTGACTTGAAGTAAGTTGGCTAACCTCTTTATGCCTTAGTTCCCTTTTTTCTAAAATGGAAATAATATAAGAATGTGGTGGGAAAAATGAATGAATGCACTAAATGCTTTTAAAACAGTGTCTTCCTTATTATGAGCAGCTCTGTTGGGGAGGAAAAAATGTTTTCTCTGATCTCTTCGGTTTAATAATCAGAGACCTGCAGGTTAAACTGACCAAAAAACAGATTGGCAAGAGAAAAAACAAACTCTTAGTTGTAGGTTTTTTTCTTTTTGAAATATTTTATTTATTTATTTGAGAGAGAGTGAGAACACAAGTGGGGGCAGGGAGGGGCAGAAGAGGAGAGAGAAGCAGGATCCCTGACATGGGGGGGAGGGGCTTGATCCCAGGACCCTGGGACTGTGACCTGAGCCCAAGGTGGACACTTAACCAACTGAGCCACATAGTCTCCCCAGAAAAGACAAACTATTAATCACTTATGTTTTGCTGGAATTCACAGAAAAGTATGTCTCAAAAATGTGGTTAAAATTTAGGGTTTATATACCATCTTAATGGGGGAAGGGGACAGGGAAAAGGGCACTTAGAGGAAAGCAAATGACTTTCAGGAAAATAAATGGGCCCTTAGGAGAACAGATGGAAGGTAGGATACTTTTGTGACAATGTTTAGGTGATTTCTTATCTTGTTGCTGACTTCTCTCCAGTGGTAGGAATCAAATCTTTCCCGGTTGTGAAACCTCCAGCAAGGACATTTATGACCACTGAATTCTTTTGGGAGGCTCTGTTTTTCGGCAAATAAGAGGAGTTAAAAAAAAAAAAAAGCATAAAACTCTTCACAGTGGTGTATTCTGGATCTCTTCCAACTCTTATCGTTTCCATTTTGCAGATGGGAAGATGGAGGCTTAGACAAATTAATTTACCTAGGATCACTAAGGCAATAAATGGTAAGTCCAGGATTTGAACCCAGGCTGATCTGGCCTCAGAGCCTTTGATCTTTTGACTGTGAGAGATCAGAAAAGGAAAAACTCTAATCTTATCTCAAAATTTCTTAGGGAATACAAATTCTTTGGAAGAAATTTAACGTAACTGGGCCTCAACTTTATCTTTTGCAAAATGAACTGTTGAATAATGTGACTTTTAAGGGCCTTTCTGCCCCCTCCTCCCTTATTATTTCTTTTAGGTGTTTTAGCAGAAGTCGTCATCAGAGAAGAAATTAATGGGCACGTTTCTAAGAATGTATCGGAGGAGACATTGCAAGGAATATTTGTGTGCACCTGTTTGCCTACCTGCGCATGGGTTTCAGTCGCTCTAAAAATAATGATTGTCTTTGGAAGGAAAAAGGAAGATCCCAAGATGTCGAAGCTTTAGTTGTTTATTTCTGCCAAACAATCCATTGAACTAGGATTCTGCACGTCCTCAGGGAGTGTCTCTGCCAGGCTCTTTCCAAAAGGTGATTGGCAAGGGAAGTCTTTGTAAAAGAGATAAGTGGCTTCTTAAAGTAAACTTAGAATAAATGGAGTGCATATGATGTTTACTAAATCTTTCCTGGCTGACGGGATACAAACGTGCAGCCCCGCATGGCACGTTCTTCAGGGAATGGGAGAGATGAGGCTGAATTCACTTTCTCTATCATTTGGGAAAGATTGTTAAAAGCTGCTCCAGATAGATTACATCATTTCAGAGCAGAAACTCAAATCTATAGAAATGGATACTACCTTTTTATGAAACAACAGGAAAACATTTTTTTTTTTAATGTGGAAAAAAAAAAAGAAGAGAAATGGAGGCTGCCATGGTGATGTTTGATTACTTTAGAGACCACGGAGGCTTTTGAAAGCTCATTGTAAAATTTGTTACATGTATTCTTTGTAGTTTATTAAATTTGTAGAATTTAAAAGAAATATTTTATTTATTTGACAGAGAAACACAGCAAGAGAGGGAGCACAAGCACGGGGACACTTCGTGACGAGCAGGGAGCCCTATATAGGGCTCGATCCCGGGACTCCAGGATCATGACCTGAACCGAAGGCAGATGCCCAAGGACCAAGCCACCCAGGTGCCCCTAAATTTGTAGAATTTTTACACAATGATAAAATTTTCTGTGCAGTATACTTCTTTTATGCCAAATACACTTGGCATTTTGCATGGCTCTATTTCAAAATCACAAAGTTTTGCTGCTGCTGGTTCTTCTGCTCACCAAAGCCTTTTTCCTGACCCCTGTTGAGGGTGGATAGGAAGGCTTCATGCTTGTGCCAACTGAGTCAAACATTTCCCAATTCTCTTTTTCCTCTTCTTTTTCTCTTTTCAAAAAGTTATATGCTTTTAAAGATCTTATTTTTTTAAAGATTTTATTTATTTATTTGACACAGAGAGAGATCACAAGTAGGCAGAGAGGCAGGCAGAGAGGGAGGAGGAAGCAGGCTCCCTGTTGAACAGAGAGCGCAATGTGGGCCCTGATCCCAGGACCCTAGGATCATGACCTGAGCCAAAGGCAGAGGCTTAACCCTTTGAGCCACCCAGGCACCCAAGATCTTTTTTTTTTTTTTTTTTAAGATTTTATTTATTTGACAGAGAGAAACACAGCAAGAGAGGGAACATAAGCAGGGGGAGTGAGAGAGGGAGAAGCAGGCCTCCCGCAGAGCAGGGAACCCGATGTGGGGCTCGATCCCGGGTCTCCGGGGTCATGACCTGAGCCGAAGGCAGTTGCTTAACCAACTGAGCCACCCAGGCGCCCCGAAGATCTTATTTTTTTAAAGTAGTCTGTATACCCATTGTGGGACTCGAATTTCAATCCTGAGATCAAGATTCACATGCTCTACTGACTGGGCCAGCCAGGTGCCCCCCCCCAATATTTTCATTTTTTAATATCTTCTCTTCAGATGTTGGGCCCTAGTAATGTTAATGTAATTACATGATGCCTGTATTGGTTCTGACTTTTCAAGATGATTTCTTAAGCCGAAGCATAGTCCAATTTAATCCCTGATTGTCTGCTGTAGGGAGGCCTTTAATTAACTAAAGACAAACGAAGCTTTGTCTTTCAAAAACCAAGGCTCATCTGGGAAGAGAAGTTAAAGGGTTACTCGCTGACACCCAAAGTCATAAGATAGTGAAAGCAAAATACATTCTGGCTTTTTACCCCACAGGAGAAGGAAAAATGAAACAAAACAATCAAAACAACCAAACAAAACACAAGGAGAGCTGTAAATCAATCAGACCACCATGGGCCTCCAAAGAGCCTGCCTGCTCTGAGGAGAGGTGGGTTGTGACCTCTGAAAGCCAGAGAAACAAGAAAGGAAGTGGGTGTGATTGCTAAGTGAGTATGGTTCTGAGGAGCCATTAAAGGAAAAGGAAAAATAAATCCCACTGATGTGTAGATTTGAGGTCTGGAGAGGCTGTCACCAAAGCAGGTGGAACTCCCAGGTCATCAGAAGGTCACAAAAAGACTGAGGAAGCTCGGGCAGCTTCAAGTCCCACCTTCTAAGGGAAACTAGAGTTGGGTCCTCCCGACTTAACTTAAGGAGTGTGAGTAAATCAGGTTGTAAGGAGGGAGAAGGGAGGTTTAAACAAAGATTTTTTTTTTCAGTTTTATTTTTGTTTCTGTTTTTTTAACATTTTGGCATCTATCACTGGAAGTGATGATCAGCATTTTCTTAGGATTTTATTATTTTATTTCAGGTACACCTATGATTTATTTTGGTGGGAAGAACAAGGTTCTTGACATCTACCTAAATAAAAATTTTCTCCCTTTCTTTCCTAAAGTCACTCTTCTCCTTAGAATCCAGGACTTTGGACTCATAATTCAGGAAACTTGTAGAGAACCTACTGTTGATCTTGGGAGTCGGGCTGAGCTGGGAGTGTAGCCCAGCTTCATTACTAAGGAGCAGGATATTGCCAAACCCTAGGCAAGACCCAGCAGCAGTAGTGGGATTGGGTGGGTGGGTGGGGAGAACGGGCAGTGGGGAGGGGTTTCTGAACCACAGGGTTGTCATAAGACCAATGGCTGTGAGGTGCTTGGCACGGAATCTGGCATGTACGTAGTGGCTGTCTGAGCCTGGGCAAGTCATTTCATTGATCTTGACCTCAGTCTTCTCATCCATGAAAGGGCCATGATGGCCACCCTCCAGGATTATTGTGTAGCTGAAATGTGTTGATGTGTTTGCCAGCCTTCTTGGCAAACTTTTCTTCTTCCTTCAAGTCTCAGCTCAAATGCCACTTCCTCTGGGAAACTTTCTGAATTCCCTCAGTAGATTTTTTTTTTTTTTTTTAAAGATTTATTTATTTATTTATTTGACAGAGAGAAACACAGCCAGAGAGGGAACACAAGCAGGGGGAGTGAGAGAGGGAGAAGCAGGCTTCCTGCTGAGCAGGGAGCCTGATGTGGGACTCGATCCCGGGTCTCCAGGATCATGACCTGAGCCGAAAGCAGTCGCTTAACCAACTGAGCCACCCAGGCGCCCCAACCCTCAGTAGATTTTTAACATACTCCCAAGGCAATTTGTCTTTATCTCCAAAAATATAGTACCTCATATCCTATTATAAACGTTGATTCAACTGTGTCACTTCATCTTTGTGTTTTATTGTCTTTTCATATGGTATAGTCGAAAACTGGGCTTTGAGATAGGTTGAGAATCTTTGTTCAACCAATACTCTCTGATCCTGAACTACTTACTTAACTTCTCTGAAACTCCATTTTCTCCACTGTAGAGTAGGAGCAATAATACCTAGCTTATAAGTACTCTTGTTAACCCATCACCTAGAATAGTGCTTAGTACATATCAGATGCTCAGTAAATATTTTAGAATGCATGAACACATAGGCGCTTACTTAATTATTTCCTTTGGATAAATTCCTGGAAGTGGAATGACTGGCTCAATGATCTCACACATTTTATATCTGATTCATATTGCCTGGTTGCCCTCTTTCAGACTTGCCTCTCTAATCTCAGTGGATATTGTTACTTCTTTTATTCTTTCTCAGTCAGTAGGATAGCCCCTGGTTTAGAAGTTGGGGTTCTCTCCATCACATTAGAGGATCATGTGATGCCAGGTCAAAGTTGTTGATGGCAAAAATAGTGAAGATATGCAAAGTAGAGAAGAGGAGGATACATGGGTTTTCCACCTCTACCTTTCTCTTCTTGACCTGGTGAGACAGAGGTAGAAGAAACGATTAATGCAGAGGGGAAGACACACATTTTATTAGAGATCTATGAGATACATAAATCTAGTTTACAATGCTTATGTAAAACACAGTGTCATGTGCTTTATAGATCCTTAATAAATATTTATAATGTACATGTTTGTAAAGGGTCTGGGTGCCCACATTTCATTAAATATATACCTGCTTATGTTTTAGGGGGTACAATGAGTGTGTATGAGTCTTTTTTTATTTAAGACTTTATTTATTTATTTGACAGAGAGAAACACAGCTAGAGAGGGTACACAAGCAGGGGAAGTGAGAGAGGGAGAAGCAGGCTTCCTGCGGAGCAGGGAGCTCGATGTGGGGCTCAAACCTGGGACTCCGGGATCATGACCTGAGCCGAAGGCAGATGCTTAACCACTGAGTCACCCAGATGCCTGAAGTATATGAGTCTTATATAGGTTTTGCCTAGGACAAACATGCAAATCAATGAATGTTTGTGAACTAGAATGATGGGTCACCCAGAGATAAGAAGAGGTCTTGGGAATCTGATATGCTAAATGCACATAGAATTATGTAACTTTTTGGAAAAAAGTGATCTTAAAGATATTCATTCAGTCTTTCTATTTTATTTATTTTTTCTTTGTCTGTTTTGCATTTCTTTGATTTCTGCTCTTATCTGAATCATTTCCTTCCTTCTCCTTACTTTGGATTTACTTTGTTCTTCTTTTTCTAACTTCTAATGTAAGAACTTGAGATTATTAATTTTAGACTTTATTTTATATAAACATTCAAAGCTATAACTTACCCTTTACTTACTGTTTTAGCTGCATCCCACAAAATTTGATAAGTTTTATTTTTATTATTATTATGCTTAAAATATTTTCTAATATTCCTTGTAAATTTTTCTCGGGCCTATGGATTACTTAGAAGTGTGTTACTAGGAGTGCTTGGGTGGCTCAGTTGGTTAAGTGACTGCCTTTGGCTCAGGTCATGATCCCAGAGTCCTGGGATCGAGTCCCGCATCGGGGTCCCTGCTCTACGGGAGGCCTGCTTCTCACTCTCTCACTCCCCCATCTTGTATTCCCTCTCTAGTTGTGTTTCTCTCTGTCAAATAAATAAATAAAATCTTTTTTTTTTTTTAAAAGGAAGAACTGTGTTACTGGATTTCTGAACATTTGGAATTTTCCCAGATGGTTTGTTATTGATTTCTAGTTTACCTCTGCTGTGGTCAGAGAATATACTTCATATAATTTCAAACTTTAAAAACAACTAGACTCATTTCATGGCCTACCATATGTTTATCTTGGTGAATATACGATATACCCTCGAAGAGAATATGTGTTCTGCAGTTGTCTGGTATAATGTTCTGTAAATATGAACTAGTTCAAAATAGTTGATGGTGTTCAGATATTCTATATCTTACTGACGTTTTTGTCTAGTTGGTCTCTTAATAACAGATTTGCTACTTGATTGTTGAATTGTATCTCTCCCTTTAATTCTGTTAGTTTTTGCTCTCTTATTAAGTGCATACTTTCAATTCTTTTATCTTCCAGATTAGAAAAGTTAACCTTTGTAACACCCCCTAAAAACCCAAGACATTTACAGATTTTGTTTGGATGATTATAAATATATAGGGGCTCAAATTACAAAATTCATACCATGCCTAGGTTTATAAAATATTTTAAAAAATACTCTTATATGGGACGCCTGGGTGGCTCAGTTGGTTAAGCAACTGCCTTCGGCTCAGGTCATGATCCTGGAGACCCGGGATCGAGTCCCACATCGGGCTCCTTGCTCGGCAGGAAGCCTGCTTCTCCCTCTCTCACTCCCCCTGCTTGTGTTCCCTCTCTCGCTGTGTTTCTCGCTGTCAAATAAATAAAATCTTTAAAAAAAAAAAATACTCTTATAGGGGCACCTGGGTGGCTCAGTTGGTTGGGCGATTGATCCTGGAGGCCCCGGATCGAGCCCTGCATTGGGCTCCCTGCTCTGCAGGAGGCCTGCTTCTCCCTCTCTCACTCCCCCTGCTTGTGTTCCCTCTTTAGCTGTGTTTCTCTCTGTCAAATAAATAAATACAATCTTTAAAAATAAAATAAAATACTCTTATAATTCTCTCACCAGAGATAAGGACTCAAATGTTTGAAAAAGCATAATTTAAATTTCAAATGCATACATAAATATACATAAGAGCTTTTTGTATTTTTACATAAACAGGATTATATTCACATATTTTTCTGCCACCAGCTTTTTTCAACTTCAACAATTTATAGCAGATTTCTTTTGTTTCACTAAGCACAGCTTTATTTCATTTTTTTAGAAAAAATTATTGCATTGTATTCAATTGTATGAATGTATAATAGTTTATATGATTAACCTCCTATTAAGGAACATTAACTTGTTTACAGTTTTTCACTATGATCAGCAGTACTATAATGAAAACCATTGGTTTGCGCTTACTTAATTATTTCCTTTGGATAAATTCCTGGAAGTGGAATGACTGGCTCAATGATCTCACACATTTTATATCTGATTCATATTGCCTGGTTGCCCTCTTTCAGACTTGCCTCTCTAATCTCAGTGGATATTGTTACTTCTTTTATTCTTTCTCAGTCAGTAGGATAGCCCCTGGTTTAGAAGTTGGGGTTCTCTCCATCACATTAGAGGATCATGTGATGCCAGGTCAAAGTTGTTGATGGCAAAAATAGTGAAGATATGCAAAGTAGAGAAGAGGAGGATACATGGGTTTTCCACCTCTACCTTTCTCTTCTTGACCTGGTGAGACAGAGGTAGAAGAAACGATTAATGCAGAGGGGAAGACACACATTTTATTAGAGATCTATGAGATACATAAATCTAGTTTAGAATATTTTAACCACAGAGCTCTGTTTTCTTCAATCCATTGCTCTTCAGAAAACAACAGCCCCAATTTTGTGCCCTAAAATTAGAAGAAACATTGCAGAAAACGATATTCCAGTACAGTAATGTAGGGGACAGGGTACCAGTGGGAGGTAAGATGGCTACTCCTTGAGTTCCTGCTCATTATATTCTGGGTGCTTTACAGACGTTGTCTCATTTAATCCAATACAACAACCCTATGGGTTACCCTATACTTACAGAGGAAGAACCCTAAGATCTTAACGGGCCAGCACACACAATTAGAAGAGGTAGAATCTGGATTAAGTACCTGGTCTATCTGCCTTAGGGAGCAAGCTTTTCCATCTCTACGTGTTTGCCCCAGGGAGTGAGGGAGTGGGTGTGGGGCAGGGTGGAGCAGGGAGAGGAGGGTGAGGCAGATAGTTGTCCTTGGGGGACAAATGCCTTTGTGAGTTGCAGGGAATCTGTTGGCTGTGTCTCCTTCATAGATCAAGACTTTGAATTGTCCTAAACTGCCCCTTGCTTTTGGCAACAGTAGAGCCTATGTTTGTTTCCAGAAATCACAGTCGTGATCACAATAAGGCTGTGTTCATATGTAATCGGGTTTGACAGAAATTAATTTTTAATAAGAGGTTCCATTCAGTCAAACAGCTGCCCTTCAGGGGCCCATGTCAGGCGAGGTCACCGAGGGCCAGGCAATGGCACAGTGTGCTCTTGGCTGTGGACTGGGGAGTGTGTGTGTGTGTGTGTGTGTGTGTGTGTGTGTGTGTAGTGTCATTGGCATTGGAATGGAGGTTTTGGGGGTGTGGTTACTGACTTAGTCAGATCTTATTGTTCTATCCAGAAGTTGAGTGAGGCAGTTGGGCATTTATTTGATGGCCAAGAAGAATCTGTGTGCTATCCCCCAGGACACCCCCCCATTTTGGGAAGTATTTATTTTTTTAAATAATCTCTACACCCAACATGGGGTGTGAACTCACCACCCTGAGAACAAGAGTGGCATGCTCTTCCAACTGAGCCAGCCCAGTGCCCTCAGGAAACCCCTTCTGTTTCCTCATAGTAATTGCCCTTTAGATGAATTCAACTCGGGGGATGCTTAGGATGTGCCCTTCACTGTTGCTCTTATGAAATACAGCAACCCTGCCAGGTATAATGTCACCCCGTCCCATTTTATAGATAAGGAAAACCAAGGCTCAAGAGGTTAGTTGACTAACAGTACACACTCAATGAGAACATTGAGGTTGGGATCCCACAATCTCTCTGCCAAAACACTTTGCACCCTCGCATTTCTCTCAGGACCAGACATTGGAGTATGAGAGGCACGGCTGTTCAAATTCTGTCCCATTTGCTCCATCTTTCCCTTTGAAATTATGTTGAACAACCACATGTATTTACGACCCACAACCAATTTTTCTCCACGTCCCTTAAACTCTGTCGCCCTCATGTCTCTTTTTTGTTATCAACACTAACGAGGTGATGTTCATACCAGCTTCCCAAGATCTGTGGGTTTCTGTGTTTTCTCTCTTTTTTTGAAGGTTTTATTTATTTATTTGAAAGAGAGAGAGAGAGAGAAAGGGAGAGAACAAGTGTGGGGTGGTGGAAAGGGGCAGAGGGAGAAGGAGAAGCAGGGGCCCTGCTGAGGGATTTGATCCCAGGACCCTGGGACCATGACCTGAGCTAAAGGCAGAGGCTTAACTCACTGAGCCACCCGGGTGCCCTTGTGTTTTCTCTTCTTATAGGCTGCTTCCATTTTACTCAGGAAATACATCTAGTTTCCTTTCTTTTCTCCCCTCCCTCCCTTCCTCCCTCCCTCCCTTCCTTCCTTCCTTCCCTCCCTCTCTCCCTCTCTCTCTTTCTTTTCTTCCGCTGCAAAAAGGCAGAATCTCAAGGCTAGTGCTTCTCAGTGTGGGAGGCACTGCCATTTCCAGCACTGCAAACTTAATCTTCCAGCCGCCCCCAAAAGCTTTATTAGGAGATGTGGTAACTTCTCTCCTAAATTACATAGGTTGGTTTAAAAATAGAGCGCAGGGTTTCCCTGTCAGGAGCACTGTCAGACCGCCCACTTTTGACAGCCACTTCTACCTCCAGCTTCATGTTACATGTCACAGCATTTTTATTTTTATTTAAACATTGTTCAGCTTAAGTTTTCTGGAGCCCTTGACCAAAAAGCTTCATTTAAAGCATTGAAGGGCGCCTTCAGAAACGCTTGTTTCCTGATGAAGAATCATGCACAGTTTGATTTGCTATGCTTCACCATCTTTGCAGGGGTGCTGTTAGTATGAAAATGAATTTTAAAAATATATTCTAGCGGAGGCGAGTGCCCCGACATGATGAATTCTGCTCTAGATGAAAGCAGAGTCATTTGGGGGATGTGGAGCGGCTTTGGTGCTGGGAATTAGCCGGCTTACATAGTAAGCCGCAAACGGAATGAAAATTTAAACAAACAAATAAAAACAAAACAAATAAGTGAAACAAGTAAAAATAAGGCCTGGAAGTAAAAACTAATTAAAAACGGAACAAAACAAAACAGAACACACCCCCCACAAAAATGCTGGGAAAGAGAACGGCCGGCAACTCGGGTAAATATTCTCTAGTTAAATCTTTTCCAGAATTACAGGATTTGTTGAAACATTTGTCCTTTGTGTGGCGGAAGGCAAAAGTCTCTTCATTCTTTTCCCGTAACCTTTGCCTCTCCTTTCCTCTCCTCTTATCTGCACTGTCTGTTCCTCCCTTATATGGCTGTTCTCGGAAGTCCAGGAATTTGAATGTTATGTGAAAGGCTAATTCTAATTGGGCTCAGTGACATTCATGTCAGACGGGAGACGTATGGGAGTCGCCCTGTGAAAGGTCAACAAAGACCTGGCATCTGGCTATTTTGCATTGCTTCTTTCATGCAGGTCCCAGTCTTGGCTAAATGGCCCAATAGTCCTGGTCTCCCCTCCACAAACCCCCTTCCCCTAGTCCCACTGTTGCCTTACTTTGCTGGGCAAATGCAAGTCCCTAGCATTTTTTAACATTTCAGCTCTGCAAAACTATGTTTGCCTTTATCGTCTCATTCCTCACAGGCAAAAACCTGCGAGACAAACAGGCAGGTATTAAATCATGTGCATTTTAGAGCTGAGGGACTTGAGGCTTTAGAGGTTCTAGTTTTTGCTTATGATGGCGCAGCTCATTAAAGGCCAAGTCCATTCCCCAGCCCAGGCACCCTGACGCCCTAGCTGGGTGGTTTTCTTTTCCCTAAGGACAATGCCTCCTGACTTTGGACATCAGATACCATTTGTGGATCCATGTTAGAGATTATTTTGTAATATGAAAGCTCGTTCAGCTTTATGTCTCCATATTTAAATAAGTTTTCTTATCCCAATCTAAATGACTTCAGATTTTAGGAAGGGCATTAGCCTTATTCATCCAATAAATATTTCTACTGTTGTAGTTTGATTATATAAAAACTGACAAGTCTTTACTCTCCTGGGGCTTACATTCCAGTGAAAGAGACCAAGAATTTAACGAACTCATTATTTAATATACTCTCTACACCGAAGGTAGGGCTCAAACTCCCAACCTTGAGACTGGAAGTCGCATGTACTACTAACCGAGCCAGCCAGGACCCTTGAGATCAAGAATTTTTTTTTTTTAAAGATTTTATTTATTTACTTGACAGAGAGAAACACAGGTAGAGAGGGAACACAAGCAGGGGGAGAGAAAGAGGGAGAAGAAGGCCTCCCACTGAGCAGGGAGCCCGATGCGAGGCTCGATCTTGGGTCCCCAGGAACATGACCTGAGCCAAAGGCAGACGCTTAGTGACTGAGCCATCCAGGTGCCCCAAGACCAAGAATTGAAATAAAGAAATAAAGACATTATATGAGTGGCCCAGTGGTGAGAGGTACTACAGAGGAAAATAAAGCAAGGTAAGCAAAATATTATTTGTTTATATGAGGTGGTTGGGGAAGGCTTCTTTGGCACAGTGGCATTTGATAAGATGCCTGAATGTGAGGACGTGGGTGTTCTAGATAGCTGCGGGCAAAGCATTCTAGGGGAGGAGATGGTATATGCAAAGGTCCTGGGGTAGAAGGACTACTGGCAGGTGGGAGAATGCAAGGATAACCTGGCTAGAGCTGTGAGAGCTGGTGAGGGGTGGGAGATGTTGTCAGAGGAGTGTGCAAGGAAGGTGTTGGAGGTATAGAGCCATAGTGAGAATGTTGGGTTTCACTCTGAATGAGACAGGACTCTACCGGAGGAGTTGGAATATGGGGTCTGGTGTCAAAGGGCACATTTAAACAAATGTCTACATACTGCTGGGCTGTGGCCCAGCTCTGACACCCTCTAGTCCAGCCTCTGGCCCACTCAGTCTCTTTTCACTGTTCACCAGGGATGGCTATGTAACTTGCATGGCTCAGTCAAAAAGAAAATGTAGGGCCTTTTGCTCCAATAACAAGGAAAAATATATTGCTAAGTTTTTTTTCCTTTCTTCTGCAGCTTCTCTTTCAATTTATCATAGTGTTTTAAATTTGCCATTTAATACAATTCTAAGGAGGCATTAACATTTAAGATTATTAGCATTATTTTTACCATTTATCTCTATATTGTGCAATACCAGTTTTAAATACAAATGTAAGAGCATTTTACTTGTATAGCAGAATCACAAAACGACATTTCCATGTTTTGTAGTTCATGCATGAATATAGTTTTTGTTCCTATCGGAACAGTGGAAATGCTACCCAAAACAAACCCAACTGTTTCTATTTCTTGATATACAACAGGTACCAATACCCTACCTTTTACTTATTGATGAATAAGAAGAGATGCCAAGGAAAGGAGCTATTGGTTGACCTGTCTTTCCCTTTTTTCAATGTCGTCCTTTTCAGGATAGGTGGTTGGTTCATGCAGGGAAGTACCAGGAGTAACACAAGATATGATAGTTTCCTGGGTTGTTGGGGTCTCTTTGAACCCCATTGCCTTCCTGCATTTGTAACAAGTTCCGGGTGGAATAGAAAGCATGGTCCCTAGGTGTCGTCTGCACTCCCACTTATGCAGCCACAGAAGGAAGTGCTTACCTTGTCCTGTGGGACTCCCGAATGTGATAGAGTCACAAGGCTCTCAGCTCCTGGGGCGTTGTAAACTGTGAATCGGGTGGCCATGAAGGTGGACAGGCATGGTGCTGTCTGCTCCCATGTGCAATGCCCCATGGTTCCCTTGGACTTCACTTATAAGAAAACCTCAAAGATAACATTACCAAGAGTTCTACAATGGTGACAGCTGAGCCTTAAATCTAGCAGATGGCCCAGAAAGCACAGGCTGCATGCTCTTGAAACTGGCCCCGTTTTTTATTCCACTTTTTCTAGAACTGGCCTGGTGTTCGTGTAGGAGATATTCAGGGGCTGATAGGAAGAGAATAAGCCTGCTGCCTGAGCATCTTCCCTGTGCCTTGGTCTGGTGATGATCCACACTGCCTGTGAGGAGGGATCTTAATGGGTCCTAGTTGAGAAGATGGTACTTAGAACAGGGAGAGTTCTGTCTGAGCGCACAGAGGAGCAGGAGAGACAGGGACAGAGGAGAGGCGGGAGTGGCTGAGGGATGACAGAGGCAGCTGCCTGAGGGGTCTGTGATGGCCTTAGTGCAGAGGGGTGAGGAAAAACCACTGGGCTCCGAGGAAGGCACAGCTGAACCATAACTTCCATGATTCCGGCTGAACCGATTTTAGTCTTAGAGCTAGTGGGAGGGATAACCTCACAGAAAAGGGAACACTAATAAAATCAGGAAATAATCAGGGCCCAGGAATAAAGAGGCAAATTGGAGATCAGTCATTATTAATTGAAAAGAAGGAACCAGGCATTAGTCTCCATATTTCTTATTTCTCTGGATTTCCTGCTTTCATGGGTTTACTGGGTTAGATGAAGGGGGAGACATAATGACTTTAAGTGGTCATGGTGCCTGTGTGAGGTATCTATGTCGTGAGGTGGATGCCGAATGAGCAGAATACCCTAGAGCAGGGTAAAGTGCGAAGGAAACACGAGCTTTCTGAATTTGAGAAAATGAGAAAGTTGGGTTTCAGTTTTAGACCGAAGAATAATGTCAAAGGGTGACATTAGGAAGAAGCTTGTTGCTTGACATTTGTTTCTGTTTTACAGCAGAGGCTATGGGGGCTGAGGTGTTACCAAAAAGAGGTTGAAGTGCAGGGAACTTCCACAGAGGCCGTCTGTCTGTGGAAGAAGGTGTGGGGGACTCTCCCTGGTGGAACAACCCCTGGGGCTAAGGTCTGAGGAGATTCTGAGAAGGCTGTGGTCACTTCAGTTTTGCTCTCTGGACAAGGCAAGAAGTGTCTCTGGCCTGAGCTCCACACTCAGTAGGTCCCATCTGGCTTCCTTGAGATACACTGAACAAAGAGTCTGAGAGGTGGAGGGGATATACACTTTTCTAAAGTTTACATTCTTGGGTGCCTGGGTGGCTCAGTCAGCTAAGTGTCTGTCTTCGGCTCGGGTCACCATCTCAGGGTCTTGGGATCGAGCCCTGTCAGGCTCCCTGCATCTCCCTCTGCCCCTCTCCCCACTTGTGCTCTCTCTCTTTTTCAAAAAATAAAAAATAAAAAATAAAAATAAAGTTTATGTTCATTGTAGAGACCTTGTCCCAGATGCCCACAGACCTCTTGACCTCCACAGGCCTGACCCCAGTGCCTGTGTGGGCATCTGCCCTGGGCCTGTCCTCGCCTATGTGGTTGCCGAAGCCCAGCTACAGAGGGGTTTTGAACGACTTGGATATATGGGCTGGGTGACCCCAAATATGCCTTGGGCTGCTTGTGGTGCTGGATAGAGCCAGGAGATGGAGAAGGAATGGACCAGGGTCAGGGGATAGCTCTCCCTGGGTTGCCATGTGTCACTGTGGAACTCCAAATTGCAACCTGGTCTTCTTTGTTAATAAGGGTCTAGCTGCCAAAGCAGGAAGGTAGAATTTATTTTATTTATGTATCTCTTCACTTGTTTTTATAGCTTTTAATTATTTACTCATATGGTATGTAGGCATTCCTTCATTTTCCTGCCTTGGCCCTGCTTCCATATAAATTCTTTCATGGCTTTACTGGCTTAGATGAAGGAGGAGGTCATGAGATTGCCCCTGACCCCCACATTGTTATTATTTTGTTATTATTCTTAGTAATTCCAGCGGAACACCCTCCAGATTGAATAACAGCCTTCCCGCCTAAGTATACTCTTGATTATTTCTCATTTTGTGCATAATGTAGTTGTTTTTAGGTGAGGAACGAAAATATTTTAATGTTTTAAGCATTATTTGTTCCTTTGAGGCCTTGTACACAAGGGGGAAAAATGGAGAGACCAGACTTACTGGTTCCACCAGGTATCCTGTTTCAAGGAGATGCCTGGAAGTTAAAGATACTCTGGGAACAGGAGCTAGGAGATCCTCCACAAATCAGGGCAGAAGTCTTTAAACTCAGATCCCAAATCTCTTTTTCTTTCTTAGTCTTGATATTAGTTTTTCAAAAGGGAAGTGAAAAACAGCTTGAGCAAGGAGAGCAGTAGTTGCAGAATGTTCTGTCGATTTTGGATAGTCAACTTCTGTTTTGTCTCTAGGACATGCGAGCAGAGCTGAGTTTCAGGCATCTGTGAAGGGGTAGCGTTAGGATTCCTTTGTGGAAACTGTGACCTGATCTCTGTCTTTTATGACAGTCCAGACGGGATTAACGGACATGGCGTAGGTTCTTGTCAATAGCACGAAGAACACGTCCTAATGTGCCAGGCATAGGCTGACTATGTGATATGCAGTATTTCATAATTAGCAGATTCTCATGCAATTCTTATTCTCATGTTACAGATGAGGAAACTGAGAATTCAAGACACTTACTCAGGACTCTACAGCTCGTCAGTTGCTGAGCTGAACCTGAAACTGGTTCTTTTCGATAACGGAGTTCATGTTTTTGACCACAAAGCTCTACTGCCAGCTTGCCAATACGAGCATTTAATTTCTAGAAGAGCCACTTTTAGGCACGTCACCTAGTCTGACCCTTTGAACGAACAGTTGCGAAAGCACAGACCCACAGGGGTCAAACGGCTTAGCTGAAGTTCAACAGCTGTTAAGGGGCAAAATGAAAACCCAGGTGTCCTAATTCTCACGGGCCTTTCTTCTGTTACATTCTGATAGAGGCCTACTCTGGAAACACAGTTTGAGTAATGGGGGTGAGGAAAGTGGGAATGTTTCCTTTTAAAATTCAAACTTACAGCCGAGTTGCCAGCTTCTCTTATTTGCCTGCTTTTTCTTTGCTGTGCAATCTGTTCTATGAATTCTGAGAGCTTTCAGAAGGAAATACATTGCTTATGGTTTGGCCTTAATATGTCATATTGAGGAGGAAGGCACATGGTGCTTTCTCCTGCGTCGTTTCTTAGTCACCTGTGTGTTTTGCTTTTGGTGGTAGTTCCCTCAGACCCTCTCTCCTCGGACTTCTCTCTTCACTGGCACATTGGGTACAGAAGGTGCAGGAAGAGACTTGTCCCCAATTTCAACACCAAATTTATACTTGACTTTCATGAGTGAAGAACACTTTGTTTTCCAACCTGCCTAAGAGAGAGTGCAGGAGGAAGTCATGTGATGTCTCTAAACTCCTTTAAAATACTTCCACATAAAAATATAAGAGGATTTTAAAATTAATTTTTATTTCTTCCATAACCCAGCCACCCAGCCACCATATCTCTCTCCCCACCCCCCAGCAACCCTCAGTTTGTTTCCTGAGATTAGGAGTCTTGTTTGTCTCCCTCCCCTGTTTCATTTTTTTCGCTCCCCACCCCCCGCGACCCATTGGCCCTGCCTCTCAAATTAATATGAGGAGTTATAAAAAGGAAACTGAAACGTATTTTGGAAACTTTACCTACCTTATAGATTTGGAAGTTGTTTCAGTTAGCTTTTGCAGTCAAAACATACTCCCCAGATTTTGCGGCCTAAATGGCAATCCTGTATTTTCTCATAATTGTGTGGTTCAGCGATTAGTACTGGGCTCAGCTGGGACTGCTCCCCTCAGCTTTCCCTGCGGTCAGAGAGGGAGCAAAATGGATGGCTTGCAAATGGCGGTGAGGATCACTTCCCTCCCTTCACCAATGCCCCTGTGTAATGTGACCTTGCCACTCTCTCATCAAATGAGGGCGTGTATTCCTTGCCTCTTCATGTTTGAATTTAACTTCAGGACTTATTTTGATCAATGGGACATTAGCACACACGACACAGCAGATATCTGAAAAGTCCGTGTGCATTGGGGCTTGTTGTGTTGCTGCTGGGAACCAAGAGACCACCTTCTGAAGAAGTCTGAACTAACTTCCTGGAGAAGGAGAAAGCACCTGGAAAGAGGCCAGCCATCTGAGCTTTTCTGGCTGAGACCTCAGACTTGTCAGGCCATCGGCTTAGACCTTTCAGTCCGTGACAGGTTGACCGGCATGGAAGAGAGAAATAATAAATTACTGCCCCTATACACCACTAATATTCACTTTTTAGTTAGTTTGTTTAGAATGTCACTTTTACCACCCGGATCAAAAGGCTTATATACTACAGTGATTTTTTTTTTTTTTAATCTGTTTTTGGGCACCTGGGGGGCTCAGTGGATTAAAGTCTCTGCTTTTGGCCCAGGTCGTGATCTCAGGGTGCTGGAATGGAGGCCCACATCGGGCTCTCTGCTCGGCGGGGAGCCTGCTTCCTCCTCTTTCTCTGCCTGCCTCTCTGCCTACTTGTGATCTCTCTCTCTGTTAAATAAATAAATAAAATCTTAAAAAAATAAAAATTAAAAAATTTAAAAAATCTGTTTTTGCTCACTTCAACAGTCTGAATGATTAGCAAGCAATCTGACAATTTTAATAAATTTTATTTCCGAGAATGATGTTAGTGATACTGTTGCCTGATGTAAAGCCTGAGAAACCTGCAAGACAAAGAGGTCCTGCTGGCAAAGACATTTCATCAGTGAAAGGGCAGTGGAGAGAGATCCGTGGTTCCAAGGATTGCAGAGGGCTCCAAGCAGGCTGTTCCATCTCCTCTCAGCAGAGGGGCTCAAAAGCTAAACACAAAAAATTTAAGTAACAATAAATAAAAAAAAAAAAGCTAAACACACCTTCCAAAAACTCAAGTGGTACCTGTAACACCTTTCTAAATGGATGAAGGTCAAGTTTTTAAGCTATATTATTGGTGTTTATGCATGAAAGGATTAAAAATCACGATGCAATTTGGTGAGTCTTTTTGTTAGGCCTGATCACATCAGTGTCTTGGGAAAAACATTCCCTTTTATTTTCAACAGATATTTGTGCCATAAAAATCCACCCAGAAATACTCTCTGCTGTGGGCGGAGATCTAGTGAGAAAGTGTGTGTTTTGCCTAAGGTTTTCCAGGTCCTCACTGTTGCTCCCCAGTCTGCTGGGCCAGAGTGGTCCGTGATGGTGCACAGCTTCTAGAATCAAAGCCACGCCCTCAGCACAGCACACACCACGCATGCTCAGGTCTGAGGCAGGTCCTGGGACATGAAGGACCTGGTTTAGGAGACAGAGGCCCCAAGGTTTAGAAGGACTACAGGGCTAGCCCTGGAGCTGGGTCAGAAAATTTTAAGCGATTCAGTTTCCGAGTGCTTGGTTTGCAATAAGAATAAACCACATAGAAACAGAGCAACTTTACAAGACTGTGAGGGACAATCTAAAATATTACTGAGTTATGATTGAGGTAATTATGAAAACAATGCTTACCAGATAAGAATAGCACAAAATTACCATATTATTATTTTTTCTTGAGATTAATTGACATATAATATTGTACTAGTTTTTGGTATACAGCATAATGGCTTGATGTATGTATGTATTAGGAAATGATCACCACAATAAGTTCAGTTAACATCTATTACCACACCTAGTTGTATTTTCTTTTCCTTATGATACAAAGATGTATGGAGAGGGGTGAAGGCATCAAAGATAAATTATTTGGCCTTCATTTCCGAAATTGTGAAGAAAATTTCCTTTTCCTTTTCTTTCTACTCCTTAAAGCCCATGAGGTTGGAGTTCTTAGTGTAGTTTAGTACATTATGATCTATGATAATGCTTTTCCTCATGTGTTCTTTGTAACATTAGTTCCTCGGGACATGCAGGATTAGAGAGACAAGGAGTTATATACTTTTGACACAGATACTAGATTAGATCTCACTCTTTGTCATAATGCGCATTAGTGGAGTATATTGAGGACTTTAATAAATAAATACTGTAGCAAAGGAATTATTCCCCCTTTAAAAAACCCAGTGCTTGTCAACCTTATTTAAAGGTAGAATTGGGATGCCTGGGTAGCTCAGTTGTTAAGTGTCTGACTTTGGCTCAGGTCATGATCCTGGAGTTCCGGGATCAAACCCCACATCCGGATGTGGCTCGTTGGGAAGCCTGCTTCCCCACCTCTCACTCCCCCTGCTTGTGTTCCATCGCTGGCTATCAAATAAATAAAACCTTTTTTAAAAAAAGGTATAATTATTTTCCTCCGTAAAATGTTTTAAGATCCCATATAAGTGGCATTCACTTGAGAAATACTGAATTCATTGGCTCAATTCAGCCTGCACTTATGTTTATGCAGACAGATGTATATGTTAGGCACCCTGGGTGGATACAAAGATAAAAATAAAAAGGTACAATGGGCAATATAAAGCTGATATGAAAATGATATGAAGTACAAAGTGATAAGGACTGTATCAGTAGCATGATTTCATTGGAGGTAACAAAAACCCAACTCAGAGTGGCCTAAATGATAGGAGGGAATGAAATTCTTGGTTTATGTAATTGGAAAGTTCAGAGGTAGGTCAGGCTCAGGGAGTTTGTTCTATCAGGATCCCAGCTCCATCTCTTTTTGAGTCCTTCAGTCCTGCCCTCCTTTGGGTATCGACTTCATGTTGGCTTCCTTCATGGGACCAAATGCCAACCCATTGGAGCGTGAACCATATAATCCCCAACTTTCAAATCTGGGAGGAGAATGTTCCTGCCCACAACCATTGGTCAAAAGTCCTGAGATTTGTGTTTATGCTGATTGGACCTAAACCAATCCACGTGGCCAAGAAA
Organism: Spilogale gracilis; assembly: GCA_004023965.1. Taxonomy (NCBI): domain Eukaryota; kingdom Metazoa; phylum Chordata; class Mammalia; order Carnivora; family Mephitidae; genus Spilogale; species Spilogale gracilis. Next base: position 188,626 of record PITA01000516.1, read on the forward strand.
ATGCCAAATGCCTATTGGCTTAAGCCTGGATTACCTGGACCAAGTCTAGGTTAAGAGAGATGGGATTATCCTTATTGGCATAGATCCTGCTCCAGGAAACAAGGATGGGACTGATATCACCAAAACCCTATGATTATTACCACAGATTGGATGGGGTGGGGGTTAGAATGGAAGTTAGGGGAAATAACCACAGCGTTTACTGCAGAAGGACCTTGAAGGGCCCTTTAGTTCTGAGGACCCAGCGATTTGTTCCATCTGTTGAGAATCTTTATGGAGTAACATTTAAGCTGGTTGTCAGGGTGTGAGTTAGCTGTGGATATGAGGGAGAGGAGGGGTAAAGGGCATTCTAGGAGGAGGTTGCTGCATGACTCAAGTCAGAGGGGCAGGGCTTAGGAGGAGTATGAATGAAGGGCTGTTAGCCGACCCCTTTGGAAGGAATAGTCAAAACAATGTTGCCATGGGAAAATGCATTCTGAGTTCCAAGTACTTAAAAAATGAGGTTTTGAAATACAACCCTTTAGTAAAAAATGAGGTTTTGAAATACAACCCATTTGTAAATTGGTAACTCCTTGTTCTTTTGGTTATAGTGGTAGACCTAGTATACTTGCGGATATTTATGTTCCAAGAAGTGTGTAGTTGGCATATCCATGCAAAATCTTTCTAGAAAAACTACAGACTTGTTTGAAAAGATATGAAATTAGTGTAGATTTGACCACTGAAAAATTTTATATCAAAATACTTGTTGTTGTTGTTGTTTTAAAAAGATTTTATTTATTTATTTGACAGAGAGAAACACAGCCAGAGAGGGAACACAAGCAGGGGGAGTGAGAGAGGGAGAAGCAGGCTTCCTGCTGAGCAGGGAGCCGATGTGGGGCTCGATCCCGGGTCTCCAGGATCATGACCTGAGCCGAAGGCAATTGCTCAACCAACTGAGCCACCTAGGTACCCCAAAATGCTTGTTGACAGGAATACAAATCATTCCTTTCTTCTCTCTAAGGACCCTTTGCTTGTTGTATAAGCACTAATTTAAATCAGAGGTAAAATGTAGTTTTAAAAGTCAGATTTTGAAAGGAATGCTATGAAATTTCTTGACCTGTTAATCATTTTGAGTAACCAAAAAGACCGTCATGTTCTTGACTTAACATAAATTGCCCAAAGTTTCAAAGCTGTTAATAGACTGAAGTTCCTTAGCAGTGTGAATTAAGAAAAAAAGAAGAGGGACATGAAATTCTGTATGGAAAAACCAGATGTGTAGCTGACGCAGAAGAAGAAGGATCGGTGGAAGGCGACAGGATATTTTGGGCCTTTTAAAATGCCTCCCTGGATTTTTCTTTTCACTTATTCATTTAAATGGATACATTTCTCTCTCTCTCTTTTTTTTTTTAAATCTGGCCTAGGGTTATGTGTAACTTCAATAGTAGGACATTTTCAAGGGGCTCGAGTCAGTATTGATCATTCCCTTTGAGGCACATTTCATAGTTCTTCGCTAGGTAGCTCCAAGTGTTGGTAGTGGTTATTCTGCTTCCTTGCTGGCTGATTCAAAATACGTAATTACTTCTATGTCAAAAAGAGAGGATTAACAGACCTTAGCCTAATTGCTTGTTTTTTGTGGGGTTGTTAAAAAAAGACTTAGGCTCCAGAAACAGAGGGTGTAGCCAGACAGAAGGCAGCCTGGAGTTCAAAAGTCTTGTAATCTTTGGCTCCAAAGGCCTATAAAATTGGAGTGTTGACTGAATGCAAACAGCCTGTGGTCTGGAGGCCCAGGACCAAGAAGGGACAAGAGGCCCATCAGTCATTTGAAAAGGCAGGGGGTTTCATAACAATTCCGGACTGACCTGTTAATGGATGGCCCCGTTTGATTTCCCCTTCCCATGAATGCCAGATCTGGAGCTCTCTGCCACACAACAAAGCTTTTCTTAGCTCCTGTGTTCCTGGAATTTGGGAATAAATGAGGCCTCTCACCAAGGTCTGGCATGAAAGGAGTAAATTGGAAATATTAAGGGATGATGGTGCAGTAATAATGTGCTCTTCTTTCCTGGTGCCATTCTTGAGGTAATGATCGTAGGCTTGTAATCTGCGAGTAAGGAGATTGAGTTCAATATTAAAATGTTACTATAGACAAGGGGACTCTTTCGGGAAAGTGCGAGTGGTCAGTCACCTCCTCACCTCTAAGTAGTAAGGGTTGTCAGAAGTTATAAGATTTAACAAGTATGGAACGTTTTGCTGGGCAGGGGGTGTTTTTAAAAACTTAAGGTGGAACCTCCTTCAAGTGACTTACTTGACAGCAAATAATGTTTTCTCACTCTCCATGGAGTTCGTAAGAATTCACTGGCAATCTCCACAGAGGAAAATTTTGATTTGGGGTAGACTACATGTTACACCTGCTTGACTTCCGGAATAAAAGAAAGATAAATTATTTTACTTAAAAAGATGTAGTGTATTATCACATTAAAGCTGGTTATAAAAAAATGTTAGAAGAAAAATGGAGACAGCCTTTTTTCCCCAATGAGGCATAAATAATAAAGGAACAATGGTTATGAGTCTGTTTTCTTTTCTTTCTAAGGTTCATTTTGGTCAGCAAGAAACTCTGCAATTATTTTAAGCGAGATCTGTTTCATACAACTTTGGAAAAAGCAGAAATCGAAATACATATTTTAAAATGTTCTTAATGAACCTGCTTCTTTCTCTCCCCCTCTTCAGAGGAAGAATCTTTTAGTTTTAGAAAATCTTTGTTTTATAGTATTTTCACATTTTGCCCAAGTATAGGAACATTCACCTTATTTTATCTGGGCATTTGGACTTTCATTGTCAGGAGATTTCTTAATGTCCCACCTACATCACTAACCCTTATTTTCTATTGCATTTACATTTCTCTTAAAAAAAACAACAATACAATAGGGTTTGATATTTGAGAGCTTATTTCTTATTTAGGGGTTGAACTAGCTTGTGATCTTTTAAAACCAAGAAATGAAAATAACCTCAGGTACAAATTTATGAAAAGAGATACTTGTTATGGGAGCACTGATTATTTCCATGAATATTTTCTTTTGAACAAGTGCTTCTGAATCTTCCATAATTCTATGCACTTCTAGAAGGTGCTGGTTCTTTGATGATGTACAGGGTCCTGACTTTTTGATCTCTGGAAGATGTTTGTCACATCTGTTGAACAACTATAGGCTTCAGAAGGTAGTTCCTGTCTTACATATTTAGAAGGAATTTTTAAACTTATTTCTGAATAGAATGATTGGCTATCCTGCAAAGAAATATGTCATTTCAACCTATTTTGGACCCATGTCTCCGGCAGCAGCTCTTTTTCAAAATACAGTATATCAACCCCAGGGGCCGTCAGAGGGAGAGGTTGGGCCAAATGTGTAGCTTGTGTGTGGCAGATTCCAGATTTCAGTCACATGACAATTTAAATGTGCAGAGAAACATAGCTCTTTTATTTTGTCTATAGCCTGTCTCCTCCAGCAACTTCTACCTGCTGGCCCAAGGGAAAGCTTGATTAAATTTAAAATGTGTTTTAAAATTGGTTCAATCTGACAATTTAGAAAATCTCTCTCTCTCACTCTTTTAAAGATGCTATCTATTTATTTGAGAGAAAGGCAGAGAGCACAAGCAGGGGGAGGGGCAGAGAGAGAGAGAGGGAGAAGCGCACACACCGCTGAGCAAAAAGCCCAACATGGGGCTTGATCCCAGGACCCTGAGATCATGACCTCAGCCAAAGTCAGTCTCTTAACCAACTGAGCCACCCAGGTGCCCTAGAAAATCTCTTTAGGTTATATTCTCAGTCTCTTATATAAATAGAAATACTCAGTCCCAGAGAGTTTCTATTTCTTCTTGCCCATCTCTAACAATGAGTTGCTGTGAATGGGGAGGTTAGTGTCACTTAAGCTGAGGCAAAGGAAAGATCTGGGAATCTTTGGTTGTGAGTTCTTCTGGCTTCCAAGGTCATGGTCATTGATTGTTGAATTTTCTCCCAGCTATGGGCTGTTGTTTGGCTCAGGAAATGCTACCGGAGTGAACTCCTATGCTTTATGTCAACCAGCACGTCTCTAACAGTCCCCCCAACTGGGGTCCTCCTTAGCTGTAGAGTGCTTATGCTTTGCAGTGGTGAGCTCCATGGTTGGCCTAGTGGATTTCACTTTGAATCCAGGCAACAGGGACATTTGGGTACTTTGGAACGCTAACTCTGAAAGCTCCTTACCACGTGGTACTGCACACTTGCTCTGAGTGGCTGTGCCTTTGCTAAGTGGAAGAGTCTCATTGGTCCCACCTCTGTGTAACATATCACCTCCTTTGCTGGCAGAAGCAAAGAAGGGATGAATTTGGAGGTGCATGTTCCCTTATTGGTTGGTTCCACCCTGGCTTCTCTTTTTCACCAATCTTGTGTCCCGGATAAACTTTCCTTTACTTCCTTTATGATACAGGCTTTGTCTGTCATAGAGATGACTTAGCTATGATGGAAGGACAGACATCTCTTTTATACCATGGCTGACTCAACTCTTGATATACTAAAGGAAAGAAGAAAGTGATCTTGAGATTCTTTTCCCAATGGAATAACATGTCTTATAAGGCTGTTGTCTTAGCACATTATCCTATTTTTCATCTCAGAAACTAATTACTTCACCTTGAATTTGTTTTACAAAAAATATTAGTCTTTACTTTGCATGAAGAGAATAACAAGCAACTGTGACATCCCTTTGAGGATTGGGGAGTCTTGGACAGTTAAGCTGAGACATGTTGGACCTGCTCCTTCTTCCTGTAGCCCCCTTGCTTCAGCAATATTCTTCTCCTTCTCCTTCTCCTTCTCCTTCTCCTTCTCCTTCTCCTTCTCCTTCTTTTTGATTGGCATAAAGACCCCAGTGTAGGGCTTAAACTTAGAACCTTGAGATCAAGACCTGAGCTGAGATCAAGAGTCAGACACTTAACAGACTGAGCCACCCAGGTGCCCCTTCTTCAGCAATATTCTTTTTTTTTTTTTTTTTTTTTTTTGCTAATTAAAATGGAAACTAAAGTAACCTTATAAAAATTTCTATCTCTCCCACTAATGTATAAACTCAAAGAGAGGAAAACTATATTTTCTTTCACGATGTTATTGCAATGCCTAGAAAATGATATATTTATAGTAGGCATTAAAAAACATATTGAATTAATGAATTTATAAATAAATGGAAAATGAATTAATCTATATCCAAATTCTACAGTCAATTGGCTTTTTGCTCTTCCCTCTAGGTTCTAGGTCTCTGTAGAATTTGACCTTGCATAGGCTTATCAATGATTATTGATTGTTACTGACATTACTGTAGGTAGCTAAGCAATCATATTCCTTGATGTTAACTCTGAGTTGTGTCTTTATTTCAAAATGTTTTTGAACCTGAAACATCACATCAATAAGGAAAAGGATAAAAGTCATACAATCATTTCAATAGATACAGAAAAACATTTGAAAAGTACCACATCCATTCATGAGAAAAACTCTCAACAAAGTAGGGTTAGAGGGAACATACTTCAACATAATGAAGATCTTATATGAAAAACCCACAGCTAACATCATACTCAACGGTGAAAAACAGAGTTCCCCACCCTTCCCAAGTTCAGGACAAGACAAGGATGTCCCCTCTCATCACTTTTATTCATCATAGTACTGGAAGTCCTAGCACAGAAATCACACAACAAAAAGATACAATAGGAAATTGGTAAGGAAAAAGTAAAACTTTTGTTATTTGCAAGTGACATGATACTTTATAAAGAACATCCAAAGACTCTACCAAAAAAATTGTTAGCACTGATAAATGAATTCAGTAAATTCTCAGGATATAAAATCAATGTACAGAAATCTGTTGCATTCCTATATACTAATAATGAAGTAACAGAAAGTGAACTTAAGAAAATCCATTTATAACTGCACCAAAAACAATAAAATCTAGAAATAAACTTAACCAAAGAGATGAAAGACCTGTACTCTGAAAACTATGAAACACTGGTGAAAAAATTCAAGATAATGCAAGGAAATGGAAAGACATTCCATGCTCATGAATTGGAAGAACAATGTTGTTACAATGTTTTTATTAGCCAAAGCAATTTGCACATTTAATGCAATCCCTATCAAAATACTAACAGTATTTTTCACTGAACAAGAACAAACAATCCTAAAATTTGTATGGAACCACCAAAGATCCTGAATAGCCAAAGCAATCTTGAAACAAAACAAAACAAAACAAAACTAGAGGTATCATGATTCCAGGCTTCAAGTTATATTACAAAGCTGTAGTAATCAAAACAGTATGGTACTGGTATAAAAATAGACATACATCAATGGAACATAATAGAAAACCCAGAAAAATAAGCCTACAATTATATGGTCAGTTAATCTCTGACAAAGGAGGAAAGAATATACAAATGGGAAAAAGATAGCCTTTTCAACAAATTGGGGTTGGGAAAACTGGACAACCACGTGCAAAAGAAAGAATGCAACTGGACCACTTTCTTTCACCACATACAAAAGTAAACTCAAAAGGGATTAAAGACCTAAATGTGAGACTTGAATCCATAACAATCCTAGCAGAGAGCACAGGAGTAATCTCTCTGAAATTGGCCTTAGCAACATTTTTCTAAATATGTCTCCTGAGGCAAGGGAAATAACGGGCAGAAATAAACCACTGGGATTACATCAAAAGAAAATGCTTCTGCACAGGGAAGGAAACAACCAAAAAAACTAAAGAGCAACCTGAAAATGTCATTGATTTTTGAGGAACCTGTTTTCTGGGGTTGGAAAAATGGTATCCTTATTGTGGAATCAATGGAAGATAAACTTGTGCAACATTCACCAAGGGCTACATACTTTTCCTAACACTCTATTCACTTGTTCATCATTATATCTCGGTGCCCAATCCAACTACTTGACTTAGAATAAAGATTCATTAATGTGTGTTGAATTATTATTTCAATATGAAAAATGAGCCTGAAAGTTCCAATTTTGCTTTAAATCTTTGCATAAATGATCCTGAAGGTACTAACTCCCAGATAAAGCTGTATGGTTCATGGTGTGTTTCTTCTTCTTCTTCTTCTTCTTCTTCTTCTTCTTCTTCTTCTTCTTCTTCTTCTTCTTCTTTTTTTTTTTTAAGATTTTATTTATTTGACAGAGAGAAACACAGCTAGAGAGGGAACACAAGCAGGGAGAATGAGAGAGGGAGAAGCAGGCTTCCCGCCGAGCAGGGAGCCCGATGTGGTGCTCGATCCCGGGATCATGACGCGAGCTGAAGTCAGTCCTTAACCAACTGAGCCACCCACGTGCCACCATGGTGTGTTTCTTCTTCTTCTTCTTTTTTTTTTTTTTGGTGTGTTTCTTCTAAAAGGGCACAAAAACCAGTATTGTGAACCCTAGTTTTCTTCATTTTGTCTTAATTTAGGTCCTATTGTTGAGCTACTTCACAATGACTAGAAAAAAGACATTCTCAGAATTGGGATGTTTGTCTGGAAATCTCTGCTATTACTTTAATAAATATCAAAGAGAAGGTTTCTTACCATTGATGTTTCAGTTTATGTTATTAAAACTGCTTTGTTCCAATGTGCTAGCTGGTCTTCAAGCAGCACAACACAACACAACAATCCACAAGTTGACCAAGAAGATGTTGCCTTGCTATGGCAGTTGAGGGTTTGTGTAAATGTCATTGACTGCAGGGGCTGATGGATGAGTTTGATTTCTTATGCCTGAGGAGTTAAGCCCATAATTGTCCAGGTATCCAGGAATTAGGTTTTCCAGGCCTATGTCTACAGTGGATACAAGAGCCCTCTGCATTCTTGGAATAGCCACGGTGAGTTTTCTCAGCTGCGTCCTCAAGTCATTTGGATCTCTGGGGAAGGCATCACCTGTGTTCATGGTTTACACTTGGGGAACTGAGAGGGGGCTGAATCCCCATGACCACAGGACTGCTGACATGTCAGGCGATTCTCTAGCTGCTCAGTGAGGTGATTAAGTTGAGTTATCCTAACCATCTGATGATACCAGTGGAGCAGGTTAGGGAACATTTCAGGCCACAGATTTAGACACAGAGTTAGAATGGGCTGTTATTATCTGCTGAGGCTTTGCTAGCATAAAGGTTTCAGTGATTTTCTACCAACATAGGGTATAGTCCATTGGTAGTGGGCCACTTAGAGCAAAGAAGGGTTCACGGAGAAAAGTCACTCTATTCAATCAAAAAAACGTGTGTTAAGTACCTACTGGGTGCCAGACCCTGTACTAGGAGGCCCTGAGAGAGAGAAGATTGCAGGAAGTGACTCTTACCCTCAAGAAGCTTTTGATCTTAGGTTAGATAGATTTTTACTTAAAAATAAATAGCACATATTTTGATGTAGGAAGACAATAGAGCATTTTGTGCTTGCATATAGGATAGAGAGGTGTAGTGCTTTGGACTACAGAATTAAGAAGGGTTGATGATTAATGATTTTTTTTTTTTTTTAAATCTTTTGGAAGATACAGCGCCTCCTAATGTTTCCTTTGTTCAAGTACCAGAGCCATTAAAAATAGCACTGAGGGGCTCCTGGCCAGCCTTGATGTTGGGGTGGAAAATTTCAGCCCTATATTGAGTGTAGAGATTACTTAAAAATAAAACCTTAAAAAAAAACACTGAAAATTATAATAGAAATGGATGGGTTTTATTAAATGAACAAGCAAGAAAATAAACAATCCAAACATGTGAGTTATTGAGTTGGAAGTTTATGTTATTTTTAGACGTTCTTTAACATCTGTTTTCTTTGGATCTGTTTTCTTCTTTTTTTTTTTTCTTAATGTGAAGTACACAGAAGAAAATCCTATCTGTCAAGTTTTATTTTATCCTTTGCTGAAGCCTGTATGGTTTTCAGAGCTCCTTTCAGTTAATAAGGATGATATTTTTAACTTCAAAATCTTGATGATTATTTTTATTTCTCAGGAAAATCCTTTCTTTCCACCCTTCTTCATGCTCACCAGGAGAGAGAATACAGCACCTTATAAGTCTCTTTTCCATCCTACGGCATCTTCATAATGCTAGTGTTCTTCACTTCAGCTCAGCTTCCCAATTTAATTCATTTGTTAGAGGCCTATTTTTACCTAGAGACATGAAATCTGAATGTGTTGCTAAACTATCAGAGAAAGTGCTTTTCTTTGTGCCTTCCTTCTAAGGCAATGTGTGCATTCCTAATGGTGTTATTTATAGCTGTGGGCTGTGGAGTCAGTGCACAGACCGACTGCCTACATCCCATGTCACATTTTTTTTTTTCTGGTTGGAGTAGTTAGTCATTAGCACTGAATTGTTTGGTCATGAGAAGGGAGAGAGTGAAAATGTAAAATTCAATATGCTTCATTTCCATGGTTCTGGTGGGAAATCTGTGGGGGAAATTCCTGGGTAAGGTAAGCCCCAGGTACTTCCCTGACCGAAGGGTTATAGGTAAATGGTGTTACTTGGCATTTCTTACCTCATCCCTTCTGCCCTGGAAGTTTGTGCTTGTGAATGTATTAGATAGGCTAGGCTAATTTGTGCTGCAGTAACAAATAACACCTCTCCCACCCCCAAATTTCAGTGATTTACATGTGGAATTATCTCCTACACCACATCCTTTCCAGATTGGCTATTGTTCCACTCGCTGTCCTCTGAGGGAACCACCTCTATCTGGAACACTTGGTCATTGTAGCAGAGGGAAAAGAAACATGGAGAACCATTTGCCAAATCTGAAAGCTTCGGCATAGAGGTGATGCACATTATGTCTGTCTACATTTCATTGGCAAGTTATGTGGTCACTTTTGAGTTTATCAGAGCCATGATATATCTTTTTCTCTCAGGGAGGGACCGCACTGGATATTTGGTAAACAAGCTACTACAGTGAGGATTCATCGACTTTCATTTGACAGTACATCAAAAGAAATTTTCAGACAAGGACTGAAGGCCACTTTCTAAGGTATGTATTATATTCATATTCATTGTGCTTATTATTTGACCTACTCAGTTAAAAAATTAACGTTGGGGTGTTTTGAGTTCTCATGACTATCATTTTGTCCTTGTCTATAAAGCCAGGCCCATGTCTCACCATATTCTTGCCTCCAACTCTCGGCTCTGGCTGCAATTACCTATTTTCTAGAACTTCCCCTGGAATGATTTATAGTCTTCGCTTGTCTGGCTTATTCCTCTCATCTTATAGGGCTCAAAGTCAATATCCCTTTTCCCAGTTTTGGTTAGGTGCTTTTATGTTCTAATAAGGAGGCTGTCCATATTTATCTGTACCATAACATTTATCCCTTGGAAATATTATTTCATTTGCTTATCAGTTTTTCTCACTATGTATAATTCATCATTGTTCTGGGAGGCTCACAACTGCAACCTCACTTCTTATAATGCTCCTCCTTTGACTAAGTTATTCCAGCCAGTTTCTGTTCTATGGATAAGCCCATCTGGCCACACCTTAGTGCTTTTCCACTCTCCATTCCTGCTGCCTCTCTCATCTTCAGAACACTGGCCCTTTCTGTTCTTCAGGTCTTGGCTTATCTATCACTTCCTTATAGATGCTTTTCCTGACTATGCAATCTAGAGTAGCCAACCAGATTCTATCATACCACACCATCTCTGTATACTCTTGTCATTCTCCGGTACTTCTCTTACTTATTCATTTATCATCGGCCTCTCCATTAGAATACAAGCACCAAGAGAACAGAATCTTTCTGTCCTTTTTAGTTCTGTCTTACCAAGGACAGTGTTAGTTATAAGTACTCCTAGTCAATAAATAGCTGTTGATTTTGGGGCAAATTAATAAAATTATGATGGTTCTTCAAAATTAAAGCTAAAGCTATCATTGTTAAATACTCAATAAATAGTAATTATTAAAGAAATTAATGAAATTCTAAAGGTTCTTCAAAATTTGGGTAAAATTTCCTCTTCCATTGATAATTCCCACCCATATTACTAATCTTCTCTTGCACTTACTATTTTGTAATCTAGCAACAATATCTTCCCATATTATTTTCTATTAATCTAGGTTATACCCTGAGGATGACAATCTCTTTTACTTTAGTTGCCCTTGTGACATTTACTAAAAGTTTGGAAAAATATATTTTGGAGTATATTTTATTCCATTGGTGGATTGTAAAGGAAGAATGGTATTCTTGCCATAGATTACTCCTATCTAAAACAAATTTACCAAAATTCTAAGATTCCTACAAAGATCACAAATACTTAGGCCAAATTTTCATGGCCTTCAATGATTTAAGCCTGGAGAATTAATTTCCATGACTCTATGGAAATTGCTTTGGATGGACTATTAAGAAGATTTCATATAATTTGTTTAATCATTGAAGAAACTTTTCCATGATTGGTTTCAAACATAATTTCTAACTCCTGGAAATGGAAGTTGCGTCAGGTTATGATTTTAATCTATTTCCACATCACTTGCAAGACATATGACCTTAGGTAAGTTAGTTGACTTCTCTGTGTCTCAGTTCCTTCATCTCTAAGTGGAAGATAATAATAGTATTAACCTCTCAATGTTGAGAGCGTATCTTGATAAATGTTAAGTAGCTAGAACATTGCCAGAAAAAAAAAGAAGGTGCTCTATAAATGTTAGCTATCATTATTTCTAATAATATGAATTTAAAAATCCATGGTGAAGGGATACCTGGGTGGCTCAGTCAGTTAAGTATCTGCCTTTGGCTCAGGTCATGATCCCAGGGTCCTGGGATAGAGTTCTGCATCAGACTCCTTGTTCCAGTGGGGAGTCTGCTTTTGCCTCTGCCTGTCGCTTCCCTTGCTTGTTCTCTCTCTCTCTCTCTCTCTCTCTCTCTGTGTCTCTGACAAATAAATAAATAAAATTAAAAAAAAATTCATGGTAAGTTTTAAGACATGTTTAAGATTTAAGTTTTTAGCTAGAAAACAAGCAAACAAACCATAAAAATATGAGGCTCTGTGAGAGCAGAGGCATCTTCATCCTTGCAGAATTTACCCAGAATCCTATAGGTATAGAATTTACCTTCAGAGATTCTAGAAAACAACAAATAAGGCCTAAGCCGGTGGAGTTCACCTGGGTTCTGTGGGACTCCATCTGAAGTCACCATTGGATGTTTGGAGTGCGGAGGAGCAGGGAACCTGAGCCTATTGGACCCACAACCCCATAGCCTTACTTCATCCATTGGCCATTATAGCTCCAGAGGAGTCACTTTTCCTGCTTTAAAAATTAGGTTTTTGCCAAAGATTTTAAGAGTCTATACCTTCAGGAAAGAGGTGAGGGTTTTCAATATGATTGGTCCAAGTTGTAATCTAGAGCGGTAAAGAAGAATGTGTGGGGACTGGGGAAACCAAGAACTTTCCTGGGTCTCAGGTGGCCAAGAGAAGTAAATACATCAGGTAGGGGGATGCCATCCTTGTTTTCATCTCTTCTACCTCATCGAACTTTTCCTCCTTTCCGCTTCATTCACTTCCATGCCCTACACCCTTTTGCAGAACAAAAACTCTTACTTGTTATCTTGATCTTAGCCTTATCTTTGATCTCTTGGAAATTACTATATTTTGTTTTGAGAGATGTGATATTCAGGGTTCAACAGAACCTCTGCATATCCCAGACTCATGTCAATTACCCAGTCATTTTGATGAACAACCTTAGGCTAACTGTTTAGCTTGTAGAGGAAAGAGTTACATATTTTAACTGGTAATTATATGATCATGTAGAAAGATTCGTAGCTGATGTGGCAAACTCATTGTTTCCCTGATGCAGATCAGTGTACAGGGAGGTAGAAAGTAAGAAATACAGGAAATGTTCTGTAGGAGTCTTTCAGGAATTTATCTGTTAAGGGAAAGCATTAACATGATTAAGCTTGAAGAGATAGTGTTGTTAAGTTATATTTTAGTCATATCTTACCCCACCATGTTGATCCCACTGTTTTGACTATTCAGGTGCGTTGGTCTATTTTTTTTCCCCTTTTCCTCATTCTTTTTTGCCTTCTCCATTCACCTATTCTCTCTGCCCTTCACCCATTCTCTCTCTTTGACCTCTTTCCTTCTATTAAATTGCTTGCACTTTTCATATTGAAAAACCAAGACATAAATGCAATATTTGCATTAAATATTACTGGTACAAATAATCTCCATGGAGAAAAAAGACAATGTCTTAAATTGCACATGGCAAATTTTGTTATTGGTTAAAAAAATCAATGGAAGAATAAGGTCTTGACAAAGTTTAGATCAGTAAAATCTCACCTAGGAACATTGAACTTGGTGAAAATAATGACCACAAAGGAAAACTCACAAGTATAGAAAGGAATCCATGAAAGCTGATACAACAAAATCCTTACTTACCAATGAAATGTAAAAATGATTTTTACATTTAAATTGGAAATAACAAATGCCAATGAAATAATCTCAGTTAAATAAAGAAGGAAACTGAAAAAAATATTGTAAATGATTACTGTACTCTTTTGATCAAGGAAATATTTTGGCTTAGTGATATTTGCTCTGGGAACTAATTTCTTGATGAAAATTTTATCAATATGGGCCTAATCTGATCAGCATGTTTGTATTATAAACATCCTCAGGGTCAAAATTTTCTCAGAGACAAAAATAGCTGGGTCAGAATGGTGGGGTTGAAATGTCCTGTAAATATTATTTTGTAATCTGATTTGTATGTAACAATTTATCTTGTAGAACTTCTGTGCCATTAAATATCTTATTCTATAACATTTCAATGGCTGCATATTCCTTTGCCTAGTCTTTTATTTCTATATATTTAGATTGTTTTGAGCTTTTTGCTCTTACAACTCTGTGAACAATATCTTTATAATGGATGACAAATTTTTCATAAGAGGAATGTTTCTTGAATCTTTCTATTTCTGTATGGGTTTCAGAAATAGATATTGTCTGTAAAACTGCTGTGAGGAAAAAGACTCTATATGTCCTTTTTTTAAACATCATTCGAGTTTTGATTATCTGGCATTAAGACTATTAAGTAAGAGCCTTTTGGATTAAATTAAAGCTTTTCTTTAACTTCCAATGTTGCCTAAAACTGTGACAAAATATGAGACAGCAACTGATCTTGGCTTTTAAAATAACAGAACCCAAAATACCTCAACACAAATAGCTCAAAAACAGCATGGTAGGATTGAAATGTCATATAGGAGCTGCTAGGATTTGATCAGTGGGAATATATTTGACTTGTGCTTATTCCAATGCTATTTATAGTCAAAGGTAAATATAATTTTAGGTCTTTTAGAAACCACAAGTAGAAACAAATGTAATTTCTGTAAGAGGCTAGAAGAAATGAATTGGGGCTAAACTAATTTCATACTCATTGCTTAGCATAGTGAACACAAGTCATGGAGAGTTGTGAGCAAATAAATGTTAGTGAAAAATGAATATTAATTTCATACTTCATAACAAGCAACATGTCTGTGAAGTCGACCATGTAGCCCCTAGCTCTGCGAATCCAGGTATTTAACATGGATTCTTTCTGGATAAATAAGAAACAAATACACTTTTCTGCTGCCTTGGACATCACTAGATATTTTTAAATGCCTGAGACCAACTGATCATACTGCATGGAACACTGGTTTGGGGAATAGCCAATGGCATGTACAGGGCTTATTGTGAGTGACTCGTGATACATGTTATCAATAATGCTAGTATGAAATTAGTTTACACAGTAGCAATAATCACAGCATGTAAAACATCTAGTAGGTTCCAGGCACTCTCTTGTTTTGTAGATGAAGAAAGAAACGGAGCCCAAGAGAGCTAAAAACAAACAAGCGAAAGGAATAAAAAACACTGTCAAGGCTGAACAGATAAGAGGTTTAGCTGAGATATGTACCAGTTTTGTTATAAGCCCAAAGGCTGTGAACTCCATTACTTTTACTGCCTCTTTCAAGTTCATAATCCAAAAATGCTTCTTAAAATTACTTATGATCCCAGTACCCAGAGGCAGTAGCTGGAATCTTCTGCAATTTTAGGAATCCTATTGGTACTTTTAAAGATACTTGACATTATCCTTCCTGTTCTGTAATGTACCATTTTTTCCCCTTTTCTCTTCTCAATATATTAGACTATTTCCTCATGATGTTAAGTACCCTTCACCATATGCTTTGGTGGCAACTCACCCCAGTACCAGAACCCCAGGTAAATTATAAGGTCTTTGAGGGCAGAGACTTAAAAAAATACCACTAACCACGGTGTTTAGGATAATATTGGGCATAAAACAGATAATAGTCATAAGTATTATTATAGCTGAATTATGCAGTGTTTATTTTGTACCAGGGATTGGTTGAACATAATGTGGACTAATTCATTTAGCCTTTAAAAAAAATCTCTGAGGCAATACTATTATTATCCCATTTTCCATATGAGGGAAGTGTCTAGGTCACTCACAATTAGTAAGTGGTGAGGCGATTTCAAACCTGGGCAGGTTGGCTCTTGAATCTATGCTTCTCCCCACTATGCTCATCTACATAAAATAGATACACAATGAATACTTGTCAACACTAGGAAATGGAGAGTAAAGGTAATTATGGGTATGCTTTGATATTTTTTATGTGTACAAAGCCCACAATTTATCCCCATTGCCATACTGCCTGAATTCTAAACTCCTTTGTTAGGCTTCTTAATGAAAAAATAAAGCCATACTTATTCCTCCTAATTTCCCTTTGGACTTTTGGCTTAGGAAGACTGAAGGTGTGACCACACCATCTTTATTTCCAACCACGCCCCCCCCCCCCCCCCCCCCCCCCCCCCCCCGGTCTTTATTCTGTCCCAAGTCTGTCTCCCACTGAGAGCCTAGCTCAGGTCCTGAATCCTCCATGAAGGATGCCCTGTCTCTGACAGACTTTGTTGCCTATCTCTTTGAATACTCCTGGTCCCACCTTAAACAAGGATCCTTCAAATATTTAACAAGTCTTCTTGATCTTTATATTTCTTCGTATCTCAGAAAAAAAATGCTCAACTCACATTAGGTAGGAAACTGATATTCTTCTGTTGAATGAGAAATGCTCAAATGAATCAATGAGACTTAGGCTGTTTTGCAACAGATTGCCGTCTATAGGTCTCTCTGAAGAGTTGATGAGGTCTAGGTAAAGAAGGATCAACTTTGACCACTTCTCTATTGCCCACAGTGCCTGGTACTGTCTGAATCAGCATGAGAGCCTTAGTCAATACTTGTAGCTCTTTCAGCTGGGTCTGGAGTAGGTATAGTAATTTTACTAATTTAACTATAGATTCTTTCGGATTTTCAATTCACATAATCATATTGTCTGAGAACAATGCCAGCTATATTTCTTACTTTTTATTCTTAAAGCTTCCTTTTTTTTTTTTTGCCTTGTTTTATTGGTCAGAATATTTAATTTGGTGTTGAATGAAAGTGGTAATAGGAGGTATTGTTGTCTTGGGTCTTGCTTCAAAAGGAAAGATTTTATACTGCAACAATTAAGTGGGAATTCTTGAGTTGTTGGTTTTGTGTTTTTAGCCATTATCCTTCAAATATTGCTTCTGTCCCAACTGTCTGTCTTTTTTTTCATGAATCCTATTTTTTTAATTCTTTTTTTTAATGCATCCTAACACATAAATGTTAGAATTTCTCACCACCTTAGCTATATCTCTACACTTTTTATGTCTCGTTTTATTCTGAATATTTCATTTGATCTAAGCTGCGTTTCACAATTTTCTCTTCCTCTCATTTTAACTGTTAGTCTCATCCATTGCATTCTTTTTCTTTTTTTAAGATTTTATTTATTTGACAGATCACAAGTAGGCAGAGAGGCATGCAGAAAGAGAGGAGGAAGCAGGCTCCCTGCTGAGCTTTACAGAGTTTCTATGTGACTCTTGGTTAATAGTTTTCAGTCTCTGCCAAAATTCTCAATCCTGGCTTTTCTTTTCTTCAACATGTAAGTATTCCTATTTTAATGTCTGTGTCTGGTAAGTCTAATACTCAGGTGTCCTTGTTACCTGTTATCTATTATCTCTTTTTTTTCCTGTTCTTTTAAGTTTATGTTATTTATTTCTCTTGTACCTGGTTATTTTTGGTTGTATTTTGTTGTATTTATGTATATCAGTTTATAAAAATAGTTTGAGGTTTTAGATACTAGTACCTCCTTCTGCCAGGTTTCTGACTAAGATTGCCATATGGTAAGTTTTAGGTGTGGGGGTGATGTACAGGAGTACTGCTGTTCTTTAAAGGCCTGTCTGTTCTGTATTCATCCATAAGTTTTGTCTTTCAGGGTCTTAATAGAAAGCAAGGAGGGTTCACCTGGGCTCTCCTCCTTGTTGGCCCTGGCCCCAAACTTTGTCCCCCAAACTCTGAAAGACTGACAAAAGCTCTCTGGCTCAGTTTCTCAGCTTCTCAGTCACTTTATTTGGAGTCAGTACAAAAAAATGGCCCTTAATGCAAATTATTCTTTCTGCGTTTCTACCTTCTCTTGGGTCCTTCTTCACTGCTATGCTGGTTCCTCAATGCCCTTAAGTAGAAGCATTTACAGCACAGAACTTGTCCTCCTAACATAGTCTCTCATTACTGAAATCAGAATGCCCCTGTGTTCCTGACTTTTGACTTTAGGTTTTCTGGGATCCATTTTCTATATGGCTGGAAGGAATGAAAATTTTTTTAAATCTACTCATATTCTTGGGTTTTGTGTTGGTTGGTTGATTTGGTTTAGCACTGCAAATTAAGTTGCTTGGATATTTAAAATCCTAACTATTTCAAGTGAACAAAATAATGGCGGTTTGTTGGAAAGATCGAATGGACATGTTCACACATTCCAAAATATAGCTGGAAAAACTAGTTATGAGTGATGAAAACAGGCTATTAAGAAGAAAAGAATCCTGTCAAATTTGACCTTCCTGTATCATGGAAAAATTTTATTCCTTTTCACTGCAAAATAGGTGCACTAATGTTGGTTTTTCTACTTAAAATAAAGGTCATAATATCATCATATTTGTACTCTTTAGCAACTCTAAAATAACAAACCATAGCATATTAATGAAGGAAAAAGAATAAACTGATGAAGGGACAAGTTTGGGCTTTACATTTCCTTTGGATTTTTTTAAAAAATAACAGCCACTGGAGAAAAAGTATTTTTAACATTTCTTTGACAATTCCCTTTAAAGTTTTAAGCAGAAATAACTATTACAGGATTTATGCCAAATAGAAAGATATCTTGCTAATTGAGAGATATGTTAAAAACAAAAATAAATACTACATAGTGAAAATAAAATAATTGACGGCTTCCCTAGGACAAGTCATGCATTTATGTTTTCAGTTATAATCAACAAATACAGATGAGGTGCGATCAAGTACCACTCATAATACAACATCCAGAGTGATTTTTTTTTAAACAATAAAATTCTAATCAGTCTTGCAATGGCCACCAATTGTACCTATAAACAAAAAAATCATTGACTTAGAAGAACCCACATCACCTCCATGATCTGACCTTCATTCTTCCTCTTTCTTCCCTCACTGTACTCCAGCACTGCTTGGCTTTCTTTCTATTCCTTGAACACACCAAGATTTGTTCCACCATCAGTTTTTGCACCCGTTGTTCCCTTTACCTGGAAGCTCTTATTTTCAGCTTTTCTCTTAGTTGGCCTCATTTTTGTCATTCCACTTACAATGTAAACTCCTCAATGAGAACTTCTGTCATAAATAATTTAAACTAACCTCCCCTCATCTCAGCTGCTCCTAACTCAATCCTGTGCAATCAACTTGTTTCATGTTCTTTATAGCATGCATCATTACCTGCGATTCTCCTATTTATTAATATTATTTAAAGATTTTATTTTATTATTTTTTAACTTGCTTAAACTCTTCTTTAAAAAAGAGAGATCTATTTTTCAGAGCCTGAAACAGTGTCGGTCACATAATACGTATTGAAATTAATTCTTGATGGGCTTTTGACTGTGGTATTTGAAAGCTTGTTGCAAAATATGTTGCTTAGCTTAACATAGAATTCTATTGCCTAAATCAGCAAATTTTATGTCAGAGAAACTTTGTTAGAGTGAGATTTCCCATGGAGAGATAATTTTGGCCTAAGGGATATTAAAATGTTTAACCTAAAATGAAGACCAATCCTTGAATGGTATTCAGACTTGCCTAGAAAATACAGACGTACACACACACACACACACACACACACAAACACACACACACACATCCCATACATCCTATACATATGGTATATAGAAGATATTTATTTATATCTTCATATTCATATGGAGAATGAAATCATTTACATTCTCTGAAGAAGAAATGTTGAAGTGATTCTTGCATTAAAAATATTATCTGAAGAACATTTGTCTCTTGTCAAGCAGTTGGTGATATATTTCCAATTAATTTTAAATAGCAATGTTTCTACTTAGAAAAAAATATATCCCTTAACCCTTATCCCTCCCAGCGGTGCACACACACATAAGCATACTCTCAGGATTGGAATGATAGAGGGAAAAAATGCTGGTGCTAAGACTCCAGTGAAATTTCCAGTTACCATGGCTACCTTTAATCAAAGTCTATAGGTATGGGAGCTCCTAAATGTAGCTAAAAATATGTAATGATGCTCATCTGGCATTGTATTTGGACAAATAATTAAATCTAGTATGATTATATTATTATGATAAAAATTTATTATTATCTACCAAGAGAAGATTTAGTCTTCACCCTTGGCTGGCAAAACTCCAAGATGGCCTCCAAGATTCTCAGCCCTTGGTGTACATACCCTGTAAAATCCCCAGATCTTGCCGGCAGGTGGGATTGTGACTAAGATGGATTTTACTTCTGTGATTAGGTTACATTATATAGCCAAAGTGAACATTGTTGACTTTAAATTACTCACAAAGGAGATTGCCTTGGGTGGGTCTGACCTAATCAGATGGGCAACTCTAAAGGTAGGTGCCCATAATAAGAAGACAACCTATTTCCATACCAAACACTTCAGGGATGGGGGTAGCAAACAAATTTAATCATTTTAATGTTGTGATATGAGTGAAATAAATCCTCCCAGAGAAATGAGGAGCTCTTTATAATTTAGTAATTCCTTCCTTATTTTGCTTTTAAAAATTTATAGTTTTGAATATAAAAAAATTCTATTTTTGAAGATAATATTACCTCAGAACAAAGTTCCCTCAGGTTCTTTATGGTAGTTGTAGACTGTCAGGGCCCCTCACACACAGTACGGTCTTAGTAGGCCTTATGTGATGGGAATAATACTCCAGGGCTCCATGGCATTGGGGCATGCAAAGTGGTAGACTAGCCAAAATTGATGAGGCCAAAGATAATCACAAATTCTTTTGAATAATAAATGTGTTGATGGCAAGATTCTAGGAACTGTTCGCTGATACAGTCATGTTTATGTAAGAGTCAGCAGGAGGTGGGTATGGTGATAACTATTAGGATGTGATATGTTTAAAAGGAACATTAATTCTATTGTTTCTGCCTTAAAAGCAAACTGCATCCGCACAGCGGGCTGAGATTTCATCCCAGGCTCTCCAACACTTGCATTAAGTTCTTCGGTGCCTTTTCACCCTTTTCCCAGGACGCGGGCTCACTCTACCGCCACCCTCCAGTTGTTCGTCTTTAAGAAGGAGCTCATTTATTTTGTGTGTTTTCTTTGCTGGCTCCTAATTCTTTTACTGCATGAGACTAAGCTGTTAGCAAAGTAGCTCCAAGAGCAGATTTCATGAGAGTGACAGATTTTGACTTTCATATAAAATTATAAACTTGTGTCCATGGAAACAGAAGGCAAAGCAAAACCTGAGATTCCCTTCCCTTTTTATCTTGCAGCGTGGCACAGTGAAAAATAACCACTGTGGAAATAGCTGAGACAAGTACATGTTGCAGCAAATCCCAAATCCCAGGTGTCAGGAAGGTATGACCTGGGGATTTTTGTCCATTACAAAGGGTTGGGCACTATACATCTCGGTATGTGATCCTGATCTATGATAGCCTGAAAGCACAAAAATGTTAGGTTTAAAGAGATAGGTGTGTGGATAGAGTTACCGTCACAGCTTTCAAATGACAAAGATGCCTTGGTCTGTGACTATCTTCCTGTGTCTTTATTTTATTTGTGTACTGCTGTGGTGGCTGTGGAAATTTGCCACTGACATCTCTTTCATGAGCACCTGCCACGGGGAGGGTAGTGAACGATAGCCACAACCACCCTCTTCGAATCTGTAGTCAATGGTGGCATGGCAGTGGGATCTAGAACCTTCCTAAAGACCAGTTTGGGCTCAGCAACTCCCCACTCATTTGGTTGAAACTTTCACAGAACTGCCTTGCAGCCCAAGACTCTTCTTCCCCATGTGTGTTCCTTCTCTCCTGATTTCAGAAGTTTCCTATTTTCATCGTACAGTGGAAGCCTCTCCCTGGCTTGTTCCACTCCCCCTCTTTATCTTCCCCCAGTATCCCCCCAGACAAATCTCTTACCCATCTAACCACGTCTTGCCATCCACTTGTCAGAGGACCCCAGTTGGCACAACTGCCGTTTTCCAGAAAAGAATATCATGCCATTTACACAGATCCCAGCAAAATGATGAGAGATTTAAAATAGGCATAACAAATTTGGAAACGGGAAAATGAAGTTAAAATAGCAGAATGAAGCCCAGAGGAGGTTAATCTAGATGATGAGTATTATATATGGGTCATATATTTAGTTCTAAGAACAAAATAGATACGCCAATGGGAATTGGAAACATGGATAAAATGATTCTTGTTTTATGGTTTAGAATAACAACTCAGAACCTAGAGGACCTGGAAGATATTCGAAAAAGAAAAAATTCTTACCATCCCAGCCATTTTGACCTTGTTTTGATTATCTGGGTTAGTGACTTACAAGAGTGGTATGGATATTAGCCTGCTCATGGGAATTTTAAGAAATGCATTCCATTTGGTTTGGTACACACAAGCATATAGTGTGCAAAAAATATATTTTAGCAGGCTTTCTTTTAAAATATTTTTCTTAGATTAATATTAGTATTAGTTGGTATATATCCTAAACCGTAGAATGCATGATAGTAGTGGGCAGAGCTTTATGCTAGGATTAAAATTTCCTGGGCTCTTCCCCAGTGCAAGCCTCACGATATGCATCATTCAAGAATGTGTTGTGTGCCAGGACACCTACTGTGCCCTCATGGGCTCTTTATAGAAGTCAAAGTGGTCCAGTTCATCTCAGTCCCATGTTAGAGGGCAAGCCCTATCTGCATAATAGCAAAGTACATTCAACAGTCCTAAAAATAAACTACACATTAATTTCACTCATACCCAGTACTGCATTCTACTCTGATGACTAATTTTTTTTTACGTTATTCGATGTGGAAAAGTAACTTTCTGTCGGAAAAGGATCTGGCGTTGTAAGTTGAGCGTAAGTCAAAATTACAGTGTTGTTGAAAAGGTCAAACGTGGTACACTGGGATATATAAATATTAAATGCAAACCCTGCATGGATAGAATAACACCATACTGCTGCTTGAGGAGTGAGAATAACGGTGGATAAACAGGCATCTGGAATTAGTTAATGTCAGCAATCATTACCATATCGTCATTCTCACTTTTATCTATCAACCATTATCTTCTCAAACTTTTTTTTTAGGGAAACAAATTCAGGAAGTTTTGGTCCCATTGTTTTGAGCCAGAAGATTGACTCAATCTATATGTACGATTGCTATCCCTCTAATATTTCTTAAACACATTATAGCTATGATGATTGCTTTCTCCTTCTCTCCACTTGAAAATTATTAGCTCAGTACCATATATTATCTTTACTTTTTAGCACCATGCCTAGTTTCAAGCTTGACTTGGGAAGTCAACTGATATCTAAGGATTTGTATTAGAGTCAATGCCAGTCAGATCACTCAGAGAATGGATCAAATCCTGATCTGTGCAACTTAGGAAGAATTTAGGAGTTATTCAGGAGGTAAATGAAGTTTCTTTGAGAGCTAGACCTTGAAGATCTGTAATAAGGGATACCAAGTGCATTTTCTTAATGATGGAGAAATCAGAAGCCAAGCTAATATGGTTTTTTTTTTTTAATCAAGGTATAATTTGCACACAGTAGTAAGCACAGATATCAAGGTCTATGAATTTTAGAGAGCAAAGACACTCAGGTAACCAACATTTAGTTTAAGATATACTGCACACAAATAACCCAGAAACTTCCTTCATGCCCTGTCATTATCCTCCAAAGTAACTGCTACTCTGATTTTTTATCTTCCTGGGTTATTTTTGCCAGTTTTCAAAACTTCTCTTTTCATAATATTATTTTTTCTTTTTCTGTTTGTTTGAATCTAATACCATAGTTGTGAGATTCATCCAATGTTATGTGGAACAACATCATCTAATATTTATAGAATATTCCATTGTAGAATATTCATTCTGTTGATGAAGGACAACTGGGTGATTGCCAGATTCCGGCTATTATGAACAAGGTTGCTGTAAACATTCTTTTACGTGTCTTTTGGTGCAGATAGATGTTCATTACTGTTGAGTGTTTGTGAATACAATGCTTGGTCAGGAAGTATGCATGTGCTCAGCTTTAATAGACAGAGAATTACAGAATTTCCTAAAGTAGCTATACCAATGTACAGGATAACCCTCAGTAAATGGATCTCCTTTGCGCCACGTGTGTATTAGCACGTGATATTTTCAGTTTTCATCCTGTGTTCAGTTTCAACACATACCTTTTTACCGTTAGCCATGTTCATGAGACACAGCGCTCAGAGACTGATGAAGATTTTGGAGATAGAAAAGACGGAGTAAAAGTAAGAAAAAAGGTTAAGAAGAGAAGATAAAGAATGAAGCCAAGGAAAGAAGAGGAGGATTATCTGAGTGAGCTGAGGGAATTCTGAAGCATTCTGATCCATGCCCTGCTCCCCCGCAAAAAAGCCAAGTGAAATTCCATTTCATTGGGAGGAAGTCTCCTGTACCCGATTTTAGGCTCTGATTGCTTGAGTTATAAAGATACAATGATGGGTGAAATGTAAGTAAAGTAAAAACAGTAAGCAAATATAGAAAAAAAAATCAATAGAGCTTTTGTAAGATCTAGACGCCACTGGAAGAGTCTAGAAAGCAAGTAGCAAGCATTATATCTTTCATATGTACTCTTGCATATCTTCACTGTCTGCTATTTCCATCTAACACATAAATGTATCCTCATGACATGTTTTTGATATTAAAAAGATTTGGAGATAGAAGAGGAAAAAAGGGCATGTGGGATTTCTCCCTCCTCTTTGCTTTGCTCTTTTCCTTCATACTTCTTTCAGCCTTTTCCTAACACATGTTTTCCCCAGGACATGAAGTAAGAGGGACCTAACTCAGGCCTTTTGGATTGTGTGGGACCATTCCACACAATCCGAAAGGCCTGAGTTAGGTCCCTGATTTGAGGGGACACAAGCCATCCCTGAGAAGGTAAGTACTGGATTATAATGGAGAAGAGGAAACACTACGTAGGCAAATGATTTTTTTTGGTTCTTGATTCTGTCCACCTAACCTTTTAGTTTTGAAGAAAAATATCCTCTAGTTTAATGGCTTTATAAAGACCACTTCCTAAGGGGTTAAAATCTTCCACATACTTAAAATGCATTGTTTATCTAGGTAATTTCTCTTTAGTAAAGCTAACTTTAATACAAGCTAGTTGGGAGTGAGACTTTATTGAATGCACAGGAACTGTGTCTCTTTCGGTTTGCTTGCTAATCCTCCCTCTTCCCCCCAGCCATCTGGAAGAAGGGAACAGGCTTGAAGTTAAATTTGGAGATTTATGAGGCAAGGGATGCATAGTTGCTCTATTCATTTGAATTGAAAATTTGATCCAATTCTGGAAGCTTCCCAATAAGCATCAACCTTCCGGGTTGAGCTATAAATCTGGAAATGACTCTAACACTATTTGCTTTGATTTAACAGGGCAAAGCGTTGTCTCACACCTAGCAAAAACGCAATGGAGCAGTGACACTTGCATTGCTATATTGTCATCTTGCCTTTCAGCTAAGAATACTGAAGAGCTTTAAAAAGATAATTCTATGCCCAAATTAGCATTAAGTCGAACCGGTCCAGTAACCTGGAATCGTTTCCAGGCAACTTCATTGGTGCTGTCCTTATTATGTTAGCAAGGCATCGCCTTTGTCACTGTCCTAGATCAGCTGAGGTCATGGTTTAGGAACTGAGAATAAGGAGAAAGAGAGGCATGCTGCCACAAAACAATTAATACATCATTACAGAGGATGCCAAAACACACACCTTCTGCTGTTACGAGGACTTACTTGATCTCCTGTTAATATGTATTTTTATACCTACATGCAGCAAAACCTAGAGAACGTTAATGATAGTTTCAGTAAGAGCTGGATTTTCACCAAGAGCATTTTTATTTTGCTAAAGCAGTAATGCCATAAGCTAAAATGGGTATTTATACTTCTTTTTGGCCTCCATGGAGAATTCCTCTGAGGCTATGGTTGTATCAAATATTCACTTCCCAGGTAAAACCTGCCCAAGTAATTAAGAAAAGGGAGCTGATCTATGAAAAACGGGTCCACAGGCCAGTGTGAGTTTAAATACTGGCTGGCCGAATAATCTTTCCTTCCGCTGTTTTTTTAAACGATGCAGACAACATGGAATAGAGAGGGAACCAACACACTATAAGATGCTCGGTTCTCCACCAGTCAGTGTCTGATAGCTCAGCGGGACAGTAGAGATTGTCTACTTGAATCTTCCCTTTGTATGAATGGGGTAGTATGTGGTTAAAGAAGTTAACTGGAGTTGAACCACTCCGTCCTTCTGATCTCTTTTGATCATCAGATTCTCTAAGTTTATGAAATGTGTTGAACTAGAGATGAACAAGCATTGGCTAACCTTCAGTCCATGTTATAAAAAGATATTGTTTGTTAAGAAGAGTGGTTCCGTGAAATCCTTTTATTTCTAATGTCTTATATCTTTCACCGTCATGAATTAAGGTCGCATTCCTGAACATGAAAAATATGGACTTGTGAATGAGACTCAGACCTTCTCACGGTAATGTGTGACCTCACGGCAAACTATCTTCATGGCCATCTGGCCATCTACTTACTTATTCATGAAACATGTATCATGTGCTCGACAATGTGCTGGTTGCTAGGCCTACAGAGTAAACAATAGAGAAATGGTTCTTGCCTTTGTGACACTTTTGACCACAGAGAGACACAGCTCCTTATGCACATAGATGATGGTCCATCTAGGGGACACATTTTTCCCTCTGTATTTTAATATATTCTGACATCAGGAAATACCTTAAAATTGAGACAGTGCCATAGCTTAATTAGCACCTCCCCCCACCCTTTGCGATATGTAATAGAGTGGCAAGTCTAACAATAGCTGGCAATTGGGTTGGGTGAGCAGAAGGAATAGGAGTACCTAGGAAAAAAGACGAGACTTTGTGAATGCCTGGCTGGGACAGAGCTGGGCCTATTTGAGGAACAGATGGAATGCCAAATGACATTGCTGCTGGACCATAGCAAGCAATAGGGGCTTTCAAAAAGCCTGATTATTTAAAAAAAAAAAAAAAAGCCTGATTCTTTTTAGCTCTTTGCAAACGTTTATTGTTTATTCTGGAAAGACTATTTTCAGATCAGCAGTATAGAAGACATTCCTTTTGTGTTTCAGCCATTGTATGATGGAGTAAAGGCCCCCCTAGGCTCTGACACTGCTTGGGAATATCAGTCCAAATTTGACATTTTTAATTTGACAATTTGACATGATTTTTAACGTAAGCATGGGAACACATTCAGCTGTAATTGAGCTGAGTATTTTTTGGGGGGGTGGGAATTATGTAACAAGCTGATGTTTCTCCTGTTTTGGCTCTGTTTTTGCCGTTTTCAACCAGGTACAATACACCTTCCTTAATAGAAACACTTTAGAGTGAAAGTTTATAGAGATCATGTGATTTTAACAGAAAAATAATTTTACTTCAAAATGCATACATAAAAGATAAAGTGTTACTAAAACATGGCGGTTGTCTCAGCAGCTGAAATTCCAGACCCTCTGTTACAATAAGTGTAACTTTTCTGCATAAAAATGAAATAAAAAGTAACAAATAAAATGAAATATATTTAAACATAAATGTAAAAAACAAAAATCAAAACAAAACAAAAAAACAACCCAAAGTCTAGAATACAGTCTGCTCTTTTAAGTAGGGAAATATATTTCCTGAAAGCTAATTTATACTTAAATTTGTTAGCAATTTTTAGATGCTCACATCTCCAGGATAAATGGCTATGTACATTGAGAGAGAAATCCATGTTAATACAGTTTTATTGTAGGAACATTTTTAAAAAGACTGTCCATTATAAATTACATGCCTTCTTCCTCTATGTGCAACCTAAAAATGATGAGTTTATTTCAGGTACATTTCAATAAGTGTGTAAAGCCAAAAAAAAAAAAAATACTTTTCAATGACCAGATTTAAGGAGCACTTCCCAAAAACACCCACAAAGCATGGCATTACTCTATCCTGGTTTAAAAATTGATTCTGATGTTTTTACACTTACCAGCACTACCACGGTGACTACCAACAAAAAGACTTTCACTAAAGTAAGTGCAAAACCTCTTCTACATTTACCTCTCATCATTTTTGTCATTATTGCTTTCCACGCATCTGTTTTGTGGTCTTTTTTGTTGTTGTTGTTCGAGGTAATTTTTTTTTTTTTTTAAGATTTTATTTATTTGACAGAGAGAAACACAGGAAGAGAGGGAACACAAGCAGGGGGAGTGAGAGAGAGAGAAGCAGGCTTCCCACTGAGCAGGCAGCCCGATGTGGGGCTCGATCCTGGGTCTTCAGGATCATGACCTGAGCCGAAAGCAGTCACTTAACCAACTGAGCCACCCAGGTGTCCCTCGAGGTAATTTTATATAGGCTTTTCTGGCTGATGCATCCACTTTAAACTCCAGGTGCATATTTGCATGAAAGCATTTAAAGAAAATAAGGACAATCCTAGGACCAGTAGGAGCAATTGAGATCTTTGATGAAAACAGTAAGGTTTCTTCAAAGAGTTTGGCTGCTAAATTAGATAGAGGTGAGGTCATGTCTAACCCCGTATGTTCTGTGCTGGGACTGTTGAGAAGAAATTGTCCCCGTCAAGTTCTGACAATATTTAGAAGTTGGATGTAAACCTCGCTGTTTCCTAGGAAGTGCACTAGTTTAAATGATAACTCCCCATACTGCTGGGATTTAATTGACCACCAGTGGTGGAGAATGTAGGGAAAGAGCTCAGCAGAATACATCCAGTTCCTCTAAGTGAAAAGTCATCCAACTTAAACAGGAAGGAACAACATTTGAATGCTAGAGGGTGGAACAAAATTGCTCTACTTTCTTGGGTGGAAAGACTCAGATGACTTTGTTTTCATATCGAAATGGAAAAAGCAAAGTGTAGTTCAAAAGACCGCTTTTAGAGTAAGACAGGCAAAATTTTAAAAGCAGAGCTAGGACAATGAAAGGGGAAAACTTGGCCCCTGAAATTGTATACTTCATAATTCATGCTTAATTCAAATAGCAGTGATGAATGCATTTGCTTCTGGTGTAGCGAGCACCTAAATCTTTCGTGTAAACCCAGCATATTCATTAATAGGACTGGGCTGTTGGACTTAGAATCAAATTATTTACTTAATGAATATGAGTGCTTTTCACTGAGTGCTATTAGCACTGCAAAATGGTGTTACTAGATGGTGAAACAAAAAAAAATTGTAGAAAGAGCTCCCAATGAGAATTGAAAAAAAAAGCAAAAAAACAAAAACAAAAAAAACCCACAAAAAACCCCAAAAACCAAAAACCATGGCACAAAACCAAAAGACATTAAATTGACAAGAAAACTACCTCTACAGAAGGACGCTGCTACTTGTGATGGAGATTTTATAGATTTAAGGGCACATATTCATACATATATGTAGCATTTTTTCCTTTAGTAGGCAGAAGATGAAGAAGAATACTACATTAAGAGTAATATAATTGACCTCTAGTTTTGTATCTCCTTGGCTTGTGACATTGGGCAAATCATCTGAACCTCTATATCTCTGTGTTTTCATTTAAAAAAGTGGAGAGGAATCATGTTTCCCTTGATACTTCCTACAAAAGTCAGATAAGAGGATGCATATCAGCAAATGGTAAACATATTAGTAATATACCAGTATCACTTAAGAAATAATTTAACACGGGCACCTGGATGGCTCAGTCGGTTAAGCGTCTGACTCTTGATTTCAGCTCAGGTCATGATCTCAGGGACCGACCATGTCTCGTTTGGGTCTCTGGGCTCAGTCGGCTTGGGATTTTCTCTCTCCCTCTCCCTCTGCTCCTTCCCTCACTCCCTCTCTCTCTCAAACAAGTAAATAAGTAAATAAAATCTTAAAAAAATAAACAATTTATCACTATTATTATTATCATGCTAGAAATGTGTAAAGTGATAGGCAGAAATGTGTTGGCCTACATTGCTCTCTTCTCTTGCTGAAAAAACTTCTTGGTTTCTTTCTAGGCCTCAGCGAACTACTGAAACTCAATTGTTTATGTTGGCCTTTTCCAGAAGACCCAATCATTTAAGTCAGGCAGTTGAGACTCAGTTTTGAGAATGAATTTTGGCTTAGGGTACTGGACACGTTTAAGATTGTCAACAGTTTTTGTTCTCCCAAATGTTTAATCAGGTCAGGAGTTGAAACAGAGAGTTTCTTGATACAGTCTTCCCTTCCTTTGCCTGGCCCGAACTGCTTTAAAAAGGAAGTTGGCAGGGCTTGCAGGTTTGGGAGCAAACAGAAAAAAGTCCCTCCCTGAATCAGACAGTAGGGAACTGACCACCTCCCCCTCTCCCCATCTCAAAGGCCAGATGGGCTCCGGGCAAACCCGGAGAGAGTGGACACTCAGGGGTAGTGGAGGTCAGCTGTGGTTCGAGGAAATTCCCTCTCTGAAAGACACATGGGAGATGTGTTTAGGTATTCAGAGCGATGCCAGAATGGTCAGAAATGGGGCTAACAGGGTGGACTTTGGCTGGGTCTGAACGCTTCCTAAAGAGCCAAACCCTCAGGGTCACTAATCTGTGGGATTCAGCATTCAGGGTACGTTGTTTGTTACTTTGGTTCCCACAACCTTTGTTGAACATCTTAGGTTTGTGAGAAAGAACTTTTCCAACAATTTAATCTCATCAGGAGATAATTGTCAGGGAACTGAACATGACAGGGAATGCAAAAGAATGTTTGTTTACTATAAGGCCAAAGATGCAAGTTAGAGAGGATGTGATAAAAGATTCGACTTCCTGTGTATGCAAAGGGTATGAATAGACAACTTTGCATAATAGGAAATTCAGTAGACTCACGTGTGGCAAATTATACAGCCTTGTTTGCAAATAAGGAAAAAATGCAGGTTTGAAAACCTAATAAACTCACAAAAACAAGCAACAATAAGAAAACACTAAAATGCAATTCTTTCTGGCGAGCAGTGCATCCAGGCGCTACGCTATGGTGCAAAGAATGTTGCATTTGGAAATGCAACATTCTGAAAGAAATCTACTTGAGACTGGGGCCTCTCAGAAGCTCAATTATCTTCTCATCCATAAAGCATGAATGATAAGCTATCAACCCTATAAGGTTTATAAGAGGCTTAAATAAATAAGTGAATAAGACATCTTTTTTGCATAAGTGTAAGTTTTTGTCCTGTTTTTATTTACAGCTTAATAAGAAAAATGACAAATTTCTGCTACTTTGTATCTTTTTTAGGAGCAAGTGGGATACAATTTTTGAATATAGTAAAGTGTTTAGCAATTTCACTTGTAGGCACTGAGGTAAACTGGTTAAATAAATTGTTTCAAAAACAATGAGGGGATTAACTATTATTAAAATCACAGTTTTGTGGACTCTGTACGTTCACATTAAAGTCGCATTTAATCACCGTTCCTTCCCTCATTCTGTGGGTGATTTCACCTACGTTAGCATAATTTAATCCACAAAGCACTCTCGAGAGGCAGATAGTCTTCATGTTTTCAACATGCGGAAGTGAAGGGCACCCAAGTTCATTCAGTTAGTTGATATTTACATAAAAATGTAAATTTAACTGAGAAAAGCTGAAAACAAGACAGTGTGTGTATACTTTAAATAGCATCACATTGTAGCTAAAGACCTTAAAAAGTATGAGAGATAATTTGAAGAAATATTAATGGTTCACAAATAATAGTTAAACATTTTTAATCATGTCTTTTTAAAATTCTAAGATTTCCCTCAAGGGAAATTTTGTTGGTATGGTGTAAGGAAAAAACAAAACAAAACCCAACAAAAGAAAACACCATTACCCCCAAAGGAAAAGTAGTTTAAACATCATTTCAACTCTGAAAGATATTAGTATAATTTAATAAGAAAACCAATTTTGTTACAAAAACAGAGACCCTTTGACTTAAACCAACACTTAGGGGACAAGGGGAGTGAAGATTATAAGCTTGCTGAAAACTCTAAGAAAAAATGGCGCTATGGAATAATAAGTCACTTATCATCTCCTAACAAAGACAGGAACACCATCCTGGAACATTTTCTTGTGTCAATTAACAGTTAATATGTTATCTGCTCAGTGACGTTAAGATGTGGTTCCTAAAGCCCTTTACAAAGACATTGGGCTTTGATGAGTGACAGACAACAAGCCCAGGCAGGCTGGGGAAAGGAAATTCAATTATATTGCTTCTAAATCGTGCATCCTCTGGGTTGAATTTAGAGATTCAAATACCAAAGAAAAACACTCGACCCCAGATTTTTCTTTAGGGAACGCTGAGTGATTTCACAATTTTGTGTCTGCTAGGGAGGGACACACTTCAGGGCAAGTGGGTGGCAGAACCCTCAGGAGAATGCATAGCCTTGAATGAGGAGCGCAAATGCTGGAGTTTGTTGCTTGAGGCATTTCAGAGAGGGGGTGTTCCTCTGGGGCTGGGTAATTCCACACATGGTAGAACAGGGCAGAGATAGCTTTTGCCTGAGAAGTGGTTCAAGAAACAGCTGTTCTCTTCCTTACTCAAGCAGTCTGATCTCCAAGATGAGGGTTCACGCATCCCAGAGGTTGGCTACAGACATCATCTGGCATCTGGGAAGAAAATACTAGAACTCTTACTTACTTTTATTTAAAAATGTAAAGAAAGGGTTTCAGCTTCCTAGCACCCATAGAGCGGCTGTTACTGGTGTTCCCCATACCCTTCCTAGGGCTGTATGTCTGATGGCCTCGGATCTTGAAAAGTGTGGACGTTTTACTGAGTGGGGAATGGAACACCACAAATGGGAGATGGGGAGGGGACCATTATTCTCACTCTTCTGTCTCCTTTCAGAATATTCTGAAGTAGGATCCAGTAAGCGGCTTTTCAGATTATATTATCGTGTTTTAACTTAATGGATGCTCACTAGCTAGGTAGCTTGAAAATGCCCCTTGCAAAGAAATGACAGGTTAAAAAATACTATTAAGTGTAGGCACAAGTGAACATGATAGTATTGCAGAGATGAGCAATATTTCTCCTTCGCCTGAGATGAGCTACATGACAAGAGAAAATCATTTCAGATCTATTAAGAATTAAGGTAACTTTTTTCCCCATTGATCATGAATATTATTTAAAATGTGGACTCATAGACATTATTTTTCAGCTTTATTGAGTTATAATTGACAAAATCATGATATTAAAAATACACAAGACGATGATCTGATATAAGTATACAGTGTAAAATGACTCCTCTAGCAGGTTAACCGATATACCCATCCCCTCGCATATTTACCATTTTCTCGTGTGTGGGCGCTCTCTCTACTTGTGTGTTGAGTTCTGTCTACTCTCTTAGCAAAAGCCAATTATACAACATGGTGTTATTATCAACTACGGTCACCCTGTTATACATTTTATCATCAGACTTTATTCATCTTTTAAAAAAAGATTTTGTTTATTTATTTTTGCAAAAGAGAGAGAAAGAGAGAGAGAGAGAAAATGAGCAGGGAGGAGGGGCAGAGGGAGAAGTCAACCCCCCGCTGAGCAGGGATGTAGGACTCCATCCCAGGACCGTGAGATCATGACCTGAGCTGAAGGCAGACACTTAACCAACTGAGCCACCTAGGCGCCCAGACCTTATTCATCTTATAACTGCACTCTTTGACCAATCTCTTCTCATTTCTCCCACCCCCACCCCAAGTCCCTGGCAGTCACTTTTCTACTCTGTTTCTTTGAGTTCAATTTTTTAAAATTCGTATAAAAATGATACCATAAAGTATTTGGCTTTTTCTTTCTAGCTGTCTCACTCAACAACACAATGCCTTCTAGGTTCATCCATGTTGTCAGAAATGACCAGATTTCCTTCTTTTTAAAAGCTGAATAGTACTACACTATGTGTATAGATCCCACATTTTCCTTATCCAGCCATCTGCCGACAGATCCTTGGGTTGCTTCCATGTCTTGGCTGTTGTGAACAATACTGCTGTGAACACAAGGGTGCAGAGAGCTCGTCAACATCATGATTTCATTTCCTTTGGCTTACACGCTGAAGTGGGATTACTAGATCACATGCTAGTTCTATTTTTACTTTCTCGAGAAACCTTTATACCATTTTCCACAGGGGCTGCGCCCGTTTGCATTCCCACTAACAGGACACAGGGGTTTGCTTTTCTCCACATCCTCGCGAAGGCTTGTTATCTCTTTTTTGTTAGTGATGTCCCTCCCCCCAGTGTATACATATGGTGAGTACTTGTGACCTTCAGCAGGTTCCCATCGCAACCACTTGAGCCATCCTATTATTTCAGGGCTGCCGTAACAAAGGACCACAGACGGACTGGCTGAAACAACAGAAATGCATTTCCTCATATTTCTGGAAGTTAGAAATTCAGATCAAAGTATCTATGAGATTGATTTCTTCGGAGGCCTCTCTCCCCGGCTTGTAGATGGCTGTTTTCTCCCTCTGTCTTCACATGGTCCTTTCTTGTATGTGTGCATGTCTTTGTCCCAACTTCCTCTTCTTAGACGAACATCAGTCATAATAGATTAGGACCCAGCCTAAAGACCTAATCTTTTTTTAAATTTTTTCCCCCATAACCCAGCCACCCTATCCCTCCCCACCAGCCCCCACAGTTTGTTTCCTGAGATTAAAGTCTCTTATGGTTTGTCTCCCTCCCTGGTCCCATCTTGTTTCATTTTTTTTTTCTTTCTCCCCATCAGCCCCTGCCCTGTCCTCCAATTCCTCATATCAGAGAGATCATATGATAATTTGTCTTTCTCTGATTGACCTGTTTCGCTCAGCATAATACCCTCCAGTTCCAACCATGTTGTTGCAAATGGCAGGATTTTATTCTTTTTTTTTTTTAAAGATTTTATTTATTTGACAGCAAGAAACACAGCGAGAGAGGGAACACAAGCAGGGGGAGTGAGAGAGGGAGAAGCAGGCTTCCCGCCGAGCAGGGAGCCTGATGTGGGACTCCATCCCGGGTCTCCAGGATCATGACCTGAGCCGAAGGCAGTCGCTTAACTAACTGAGCCACCCAGGCACCCAAGGATTTTATTCTTTCTGATGGCCGCATGGAATTCCATTGTGTGTGTATCTACACATATACATATACATATACATATACATATATATATATATACCACATTTTCTTTATCCATTCATCTGTTGATGGACATCTAGGTTCTTTCCATAGTTTGGCTGTTGACTATTTCCATAGTGGACATTGCTGCTATAAACATTGGGGGGCACGTGCCCCTTCGGATCCCTACGTTTGTATCTAAAGACCTAATTTTAACTTCTTTGCCCTTTTGAACCCCTCTTCTCCAAATATGGTTACATTCTGAATTACTGGGGGGGGCAGTTTAGGACTTTAACATATGAATTTGGGGGCATAATTCAGCCCATAACAACAGCCATTATAGTCAACTACTAAAAAGAAACTGAACTGATAAACAGATTTTCAAGTCACTGATCACATTTGTAAACTAAGATTTTAAATAGAAGCATATTTTTCAAAGTTTAGCACTGATAATAAATACAAATTTAACAATACCCTGTATCCCAAGTAGACCTTATCTTTAGAAACTTTTGGTTTGGGTGTCTATTCTATGATGCAATAATTTATTACCATTCAGTTATTAATTTAACAAATGCAGTGAAATGCTGTCATGTGCAGGTGCTCTGTTCGTGGCACCTGGGTCCCGTCAGAGGAGAAACCAGATCCTTGCCCTTTTGGAGCTTATATTCTAGCGGACGAGAGACGGACATTGAGTCAAGAGCATGGTAATTAAGACCGAAGGACTTATCTCCAGCTGCTGGGAGCCTTGCCAGCTGTCAGCCCTCTTTGGGAATTGCCCTTGGCGGAGTAGAGCTAAGGTGCTCACCCAAGGTCGTGGATTCTTCCTAGTGTGGCCTGCGTCTGAAGACCTTGGAGATAAAGGCCCAGATGCTTAGACTCCAGGCATTTCCAGTCTGAGGGCTCCTTGTGGGGTTGACTGAGGACTTCGTACAGCCTGAATCACAATTCAGCATGTCCCTCAGCCCAGTCCTGCTTTGATTTCCCCCACTCTCTCAGTCTGTTTCCTGCAGAACCCAACATGAAACAATGTTGTATTGTGTTGTATTATACTATGTTATGCTAATTACATTACCTTATATTATAGTATGCTGTGTTTTATGTTAATTACCTTACATTGCATTATAGGTTATATGATATTGTATCATTTATGGTTTGTCTCTCTCTTTAGAATGCACGGTCCATGAGAGCAAGTACATTATTTCCGTTGTTCACAGTTCTTTCTATGGATTCCAGAACGGTGCCTGAAAGTATTAGTCCCTCAATAAATATGTGTTAAGTCAGTGAATAAATATACAAATAGGGAGTAAAAAAAGTACTGACTTCACAAGCTTAAATCGTGACAACCCACGTATGGTCTTAGCATAGAGTCTGTCATATTAGAAGTGGTTAATAAAAGTTGGTGATTATTATGTTCCTTTCAAAAATGATTTATCACTCTAATTTTTTTCAAAGCCAGTGATTCAACTCTACTTGTCCATATGTTAATTAATCAATCCTTTATTTCCAAGTACTACATTAGGACTGGGGGCTACAAAGAGAGGAAGAAACATCCCTGCTTTTTTTTTTTTTTTAAGATTTTTATTTATTTATTTGACAGAGAGAAACACAGCCAGAGAGGGAACACAAGCAGGGGGAGTGAGAGAGGGAGAAGCAGGCTTCCCGCCGAGCAGAGAGCCCGATGTGGGGCTTGATCCCAGGTCTTCGGGATCATGACCTGAGCCGAAGGCAGTCGCTCAACCAACTGAGCCACCCAGGCGCCCCGAAACACCCTGCTTTTAAAGAGAAACCAGTTTACTGGCCCAGTCACAGGTCACATCTCGTTAATAATTTCGTATTTACCCACCAATAGGTGATGTTGTTATATTCTTTCCTTTCTCAATCACTCTGAGACATCAGCTTGAGCACCTGTTTTCCAAGTGACTTTTTTCTTTTTTAATTATTGTGGCAACTGAAATCTGTTCACAGTAATCTCTGGGAAATAACTCGCTAGAAATTGGATGAAAGGATTGCATGAACTGATATGATCGAATTCTCTTAATCTGCTGGAGGTTTCTTCTTATTATTTAAAAATCAATGACGGCAATTGGAAAGGATTTTATTTGCTCACATTTTGGGTGAAATGTTTTTTGCCTAAAAGATTCCCAGAACTTTGCCATTTTCTCAACCTTGAAGACAGTACAGGTATCCCCTTCTCCAGGAAGACTTCCCAGGTTAAATTAGCTATCTCTTCCCTCTGCCCCCACCATACCAGTGGTAGATTAAGCCTTTGTAGTGCTTGGCATATTTTGTTGGAATTCTGCTTATGAACCTGCCTTCTTCACTAGCCCAGGAACTCCTCTAGAGGGAGAAACCTTGCCTCATTTATTATTGTGTCTTTTGTGCCTATCATGTTGCCTGGAAATTAACCACAATTAGGATAATAAGTAATTCTTGCTGAGTAGGCAGGTACTTTTGTAAGTGCTCTACATCCTTATACAATCCTCTGAGATAGGTATTATGACCACCTCCATTTTATGAAAGAACTGTGCCCAGAGATCTTAAATAACTTGGCAGGATCACCCAGCTTGTAATGATCTACATGGAATTGGAACACAAAAATCAGGGCTGGGGAGCCCGATGCTTACCCACTGCGCCCTACCAGTGAGTGCTTTTTGAATTGAACTACACATACACATTCTTTTACATAAGGGAAGAATCATGACAGGAAACTTTAACCACAATTTAAGCTTAATACTTTCTTAAGTTCAGAAACTTTCATACGTAGGTATCGCTTCTCAGAAGTAGAGCTTTTTTCACATTTTCTTGTTTTCAAGTAGAAGGCGCCCTGGTTTATGGAAGTCCTGACTTCTATGTTGCTACCGTCTTCTGAGAAAGGGTCATGTGCGATGGACTTTGGAACAAGGTCTATACTTAGGAATGATAATAACGTGAGGCAGCCTTTAGTGGGCACTCACTGCGTGACTGTGTGAACGACGCCAGACACACCCAGCTTGTCAGCGGTGACACCTGGATTTGAAGGTGCAGCACTCACTGCCCTGAGCCATGAGGTCATCCTGCTGCAGAGGGAAGCCTGCTCCGTCTCCGCAGCCCATGGGGTTAATGCCATAGCCAGAGCACTGGGTCATGCTGCTTCATGGTTTGCCCATCCTTCTTTCTCTGTCCAGCCTTCGGATTCTTCCAGGTCTGGGTTTGTAGGTCCTAGTCCCTGGGGTTGGGTATCTAGTGCATATTCTTAAAAAAAAATTTTTTTTTAAAGATTTTATTTATTTATTTGACAGAGAGAAACACAGCCAGAGAGGGAACACAAGCAGGGGGAGTGAGAGAGGGAGAAAGCAGGCTTCCCACTGAGCAGGGAGCCCGATGTGGGACTCGATCCCGGGTCTCCGGGATCATGACCCGAGCCGAAGGCAGTCGCTTAACCAACTGAGCCACCCAGGCGCCCCTCTAGTGCATATTCTTGCCGGTCACTGCTTTCTAGGACTCTCAGCAGTGGCAGGGATCCCTGATGTGTACATATAGACTTGTTGATTGTTTCAGGTCAGGGAGGGATCCCAAAAGTCATCGATTACAACTACTTGGCTGATACTTGGAAACAACTTCTCAACATTCCTGCCAAATGGTGATGTCACTGTTCTTGAAGAAATCGGTTCCATCTTTTGATTGTTCTACTAGAATGTTCTATGTTGAGGTGTCCTCATAACTTCCACTCCCAGTTTTGATTATCCAAAATCAAATCCATTTTCTCAGTAACAGACTTTATAATATTTAAAAACAAGGTTATATTCTCATGAGTGTTCTTAATATCCATCCCTAGGTCATTTCTCTTATTAGCTATTTCAAATCCCTTCCCTCTGCGCATAAGGAAAGGGAAGAGATGACCCTTTGGAGTCAGACACACCCAGCTGTGAATCCTACCTCTTCTACTTACTGGCTTTATGTGTTTCAGTTTTGTTCCTTCATTCATCACATGTTGATAATGACAGGGTTTAAAGGGGAGTTGTAAAGATTAAAGTAAAGAGGTGAACTATGACACTTGACCCAGCCAGACACTCAAATAAGTGGTATTTGCTGTTATTTTTGTTACCATCCTGCTTTTACAAGTGGGGTTTGAAGAGCCAACACTGATGCTCAGGTGTGATCTAACCATCACCAAGCAGACTGAGACTGTCATCCTCCAACACCAATGTTAAGGAAGATACTTACAAAAACTGTGGTTCTCGGGCGCCTGGGTGGCTCAGAGGGTTAAGCCTCTGCCTTTGGCTCAGGTCATGACCTCAGGGGCCTGGGATTGAGTCCCGCATCAGGCTCTCTGCTCAGCAGGGTGCCTGCTTCCCTCTTCTTTCTCTGCCTGCCTCTCTGCCTATTGGTGATCTCTTTCTCTGTCAAATAAGTAAAATCTTTAAAAAACAAACAAACAAATAAACAAAAAACTGTGGCTCTCCCTTACTGCCTCTCCCATGCCAGGCTGGGTGCTGATGTTGATAGAGGTCCTTTCATCCATCCTGGAAGGTAGGTAGTATTCTCCTTTTACAACACACGGACAGGTGACCTGCCCAAGGTGACACAGCTAGGAAGTGGAAGGGTTGGGACAGACTGCTGTGTCTGACACTAGAGAACTTGCTGCCTATAATATTTGACCTTTACGAATTGATCTTGTGTTTGGAGGTCAAACACTCGGACTGACACAGAGCTTCCTCTGAATGGAAGCCTCTCTTTCTCCTCTGCCATCGCATGTTGTGAAGCAAGATATCACCCGTCTTCTATTCAACAGGTATTTTTGTCTGTTGCCCCAGTGCAGGTGTATTAGTTTACAATGGCTGTTACAATAGAATACTACGGGCTAGGCGGTTTGAACAACAGAATTTTATTTTCTCCCCATTCTGGAGGCCAGAGGTCCAAGGTCAAGGTGTTGGCACATTTGGTTTCTTCTGAGGCTTCTCTTCTTGGCTCTCAGATGGCCTGGCCGCCTCCTTGCCATATCCTCACATGGTCCCTCTCAGTCTGTGGGTTGTCTGCATTCTAATCTCTTCTTATAAGAGTACCAGTGAAGATTGGGTTAGGGCCCACTCTAATGGCCTCATCTTAACTTAATTCCCCATCTAAAGGCCCCATCTTCACGTATATCATAATCTGATGTACTGGGAATTAGGACTTCAACTTATGAATCTTGGGGTGGGGAACACAATGCAATGCCTAAGGGCCTATTCACATATTTATCTCACTAAAATTCCCCTTCTGTTAGCTATGATTTATTGTTCATTCACTGAGGATTTTTCAACACTGATTTTGTTCAGCAGCATTCACACCATTCTTTCTAAGTTGGGGCCATCTATAAACTCAGTATACTTTCTGCTCTGTACCTCCCCATTGATGAATACAAATGCTGGAGAAAACAAATGTGATCGTGAAGCTGGAGGGATGGAACTAAATGACTTTATGCAATTTGATGCCCTTACTGCTTGTCTGGCCCCTGTGGGTTTCTCTGGTCTCCATTTTTCCTAGCTATCTATGGTTTGATCCGTGTGGCCATTCCCTGCACACTGGTTTCAACTTAATAGATGAAATGCAGGTATGGTATTTAGGGCTAGTCTAATGGGTGCATCACGTAATTTGATGGTTTTGATAGTAGAGAAAACATCAGACAAGGAGTAAACAAACTGAATTCTAGTCCTGGTTTTATAATAATCTGTGTAATAATCTCTTGAATGCTCAAATTCTCACCTGAAAAAATGCGATAGTACCTGCCCTACTCTAGAGTGGATATCAGCTGGTGTTCCATGAAATGTCTTTGTGGAGCCTCCGTAGAGGCAAAATGTTCATGCTCTATGACAGATTGTTGGCAGGCATTTGAAGATACGCATCTGTTAGCCTATTCTCAGGCCAGCTGGTCCCAGCACCAGCCAGAAGATGTCTCAAGCACCCCCTCCTTAAGGATGACCATTCTTTCCTCATTTCTTTGTGTCGGGACTTTTTACGGGAGCAATAGAGTACAAATCTATTTTGAAAAATCTAAGTGAATTAAAATAGAGCTTCTTGAAAAATTCGGAGCTGGCCTAGAATTATGAATCATTGACCTAGGACATGCAGATCAAGTTTAATGTCCCAAGCCCCACAACATTAGGAAGATGATTCTACATCAGAGTCATTCTGTGATGAGTTCCTAAGCCAAATAGAGGAAACATTCTAGAATAGACATCTGCATTAGCCGGATAATCAATATGTGGAATAGGTACATCTTAAAGCTTCCTGGAAAATGAATTTCTGAGAGTTAATCTTATTTTACCCCTGATTTCTACTGTAATATGTAACGTGCAGTCTCATGGAAACTATACGTTACATTACAAGATTGTAAATAAGCTTCCTGAGTCATCTGACCATTTGGGATAGAATCGAGGCTCCCTAAATTGTGTGGGGCCATAGGTAGACCCCTGGAAATCTTTTTTTTTTTTTTACCATTTTTTTTTACTTTTTATTTTTTCAGTGTTCCAGGACTCATTTTTTATGTACCATACCCAGTGCTCCATGTAATATATGCCCTCAGTACCCACCACCAGGTTTACCCATCCCCCCACTTCCCTTCCTTCCAAAACCCTCAGTTTGTTTCTCAGAGTCACAGTCTCCCATGCTTCATCTCCCTCTCTGATTTACCCCAGTTCTCATTTCCATTTCTTCTCTTAATGTCCTCCATGTTACTCCTTATGCTCCACAAGTAAGTGAAACCATGTGATACTTGACTTTCTCTGCTTGGCTCATTTCACTAAGCATAATCTCCTCCAGTCCTGTCCAGGTTGCTACAAAAGTTGGGTATTCATCCTTTGTGATGGAGGTGTAATATTCTATTGTCTATATGGACCATATCTTCTTTATCCATTCTTGGCTCTTTCCACAGTTTGGCGATTGTGGCCATTGCCGCTATGAACATTGACACCAGGAAACCTTAACGGGAGTTCGGGTAGGAGAAGAAGACAAAGAGGGGACTTGCACTTATTGAACATCTACATGTCAGATTTATAGGCTCTTCAAACTCCCCTTTAATTTTGACGACAATTCAGAGGTAACACACACAGCAGCTGGGAGGAGGGTATATATAACCATTGGAAATGTCAACATACTCAAAATCAGCTTCCTAAATTGTGAACCACTTCTGTTGAGTCTATTTGTAGCACAGAGCATTGAAAAAAAACATTTACATTAAGATTAAAATGAAAAAGTTCCCTTGCTGTTTAGGAGGAGAGCCTCCGTCTTGCTGGGTGGCCAACCACGTCAAGCCCCTGGTGATGGACGCTGCTTTGTGTGAGGCGTCATCACCATCTTGCTGTTTCAGATGAGGAAACTGAAGCCCAGAGCAGCTAAATCCTGTTCTGTTCCTCAAAATGGGTCCCTATGTGTTGGAATTGGCACTCAAAACCACACTGGCTTTTTGAGTTTACACTTTTGCACCATGGCTTGAAAATGTTGGACCAGCAGACCTCGACTCTCCTCTCTGCTCCCAGGTGCTAATACATGAGTCATTCACCTTCCCTAGATTTTAGGTTTCATGTTCCTTCACAGTATGGGGGTTGTTTTAGCATGGACCAGCTCAATAATCTTTCCCAGTCTTTGGAAAACATGGAGGGCGACACAAACGTAAAGTAG
The DNA here is from genome assembly GCA_004023965.1 of Spilogale gracilis. NCBI lineage: Eukaryota > Metazoa > Chordata > Mammalia > Carnivora > Mephitidae > Spilogale > Spilogale gracilis. The sequence goes on from PITA01000516.1 coordinate 230,765, forward strand.
TATTTTTCAAAAAAACTCTGAAACAAGATGATATATGGAGTTCATTTCCTCATATAGAAGGCTTAGAATCTAACAGTGCTGTCTGGTAGAACATTCTGGAATGCACCCAGGAGTCCCTGAGCTAGCTCATTTTTATGTACTCTCTGCATGATCAATAATCCTGGATGCTCTAGGTAGCAAACTGAAATGGGTGTTTTATACTTCCCTTAGTCCTGATATCTCTGAGTCATGAGTATTCAGTTTGTCGATGTAGTTTTAAGCAAATTCAGGCTATTCTAAAATCTCCTGACTCCAGGTGGACTTAATCGTTGAAATGATATTTGCTGAATGCAGTCCCTAATGCAGTTAGTAGATGTCGTTCCCCTTTCCGTGTCTCAGCCTTTCTTATCTTACACGGGGGAGGGAATCAGATACTACAGGCTCGAACTGAGGGTTAACAGAATCCAGTGAGTGAAAGCCTCTGGCACAGCGTCGTTAAGGCCATTTAATGTTCCTTTCCCTTCCCTTCCCCTTGAGAGGAATCTCTGCTTGTAAAGGAGAGAGCTTGGTAACTAGCGATCTGTCTACACGTTCATCACAGGGGGGCTCCATGCCAGCCTGTTCATTCATCCCTCGGGATGATCTTTAACTGTGTGATTTAGCTTACATTTGTTGCTGTGACTTTTTAAACATATGAAACCAGAGGGAGTATTCTCTTCTCTCCATAATGCTATCTTCCCCCATCCAAAAATGACTCATCGTGAAATATTTAATTGGGAGAATCTTAATTTCTATAAATGTAGAGTCCAACTAGTCTGAAATAACTGTATGTTTTTTTTTTTCTTTTTGGTTCGTGCGTTTTATAGTTAACTGGAAGAGGAGGACACTCTTTTTCCCCCACCACCTCAGTATGTGGGATGCTGTGAATCAGCACAAGATAAATCTTCACACTCATCCCCCCTCCAAAAGAACTACATTAGGACAGTGACTACAGACATCTTTAGCTTTGTGACTCAGTAGGACATTTTTCATCAACACTATAGTCTTAATCATTACTTTCTGGAAATGGGGGGGTGGGGAAAGAAAACTGTACTAACAAAAGTTCTAACAAACTTAAAAAGAACTCCTTTGACCTTCTATCCAAACAGACTATCCTTATCGATTTGTGGAAATTCCTGTTCCATTGATACAGAATGTTGTGCTTGGACTGTATCTGGCTGAGTAAAGAACTGTACAATTGCTTTCTTCTAATTGATGAGATTTGGGGGAAGAGAAAAATTTTCCCCAGAGATCCTGAAGCCCTTAGCAGCGATTTTGCCTTTGATCTTATCGTTCTGCTTTTCCTTTTAAACTTAAAGTTAATCTTCAATTCAGGTCCTCCCTCTTTCTCAAAAGGTTCCCATAATAATTTTCAAAGTGAGGGCATAAACTGTATTTCAAAAGGTAATCATTTTGAGATCAACTTGAAAACATTGTAAAAGGGAATAAAAAATATTTCTCTTCTATTCCTTTCATCCTGACAAAACAATTCTTATTTTAGTTCAGGCATTATTACCATGATTGGGCCTAGCGACACATCTGTCATTCTGTTCTAAAGTAGTTTTCTTAGTGACGATAAAAGGAGAACTTCCGGCAGCAAGCCATAACAGTACTGTTCAAATAGAAGAGAACTTTCAAAAATAGATTAAGATTAGGTTAGAATACAGTTAGGAACCTAAATGTTGCCACCAGTCAAGATTTTTTTTTTAAAGATTTACTTTATTTATTTGACAGAGAGAAACACAGCTAGAGAGGGAACACAAGCAGGGGGAGTGAGAGAGGGAGAAGCAGGCTTCCCGCTGAGCAGGGAGCCCGATGTGGGACTCGAACCCCGGTCTCTGGGATCATGACCTGAGCTGAAGGCAGTCGCCCAACCAACTGAGCCACCCAGACGCCCCATCAGTCAAGATTATTTTAACACACAAATCTATTAGAGATAGTAGAGAATTATTATTATTATTATTATTATTATTATGAACCATAGTATAATGAAAACCACTAGATTAGGTATATTAGGAGAAGTGAGTTCTTCTCTGAGCTCTGCTGTCAAATACTTATGTGATCTTGAGTGGATACTTTAGACTTCCTGGAGCTCTGTTCTCAGCTATGAAATATTACATTGAAGTTTCAAAATCTTATGACTCAAAGGATTCTATTTTGTATGCAGGATTTTGTAGATAGAAATAAAAGTGCGAGGGCTCCCTAGTCAGTAGGTCAGGCTCTGGGGATTGAGCTAGAGGATTGGTAGCGCATGTGTTCCCATCTATATATGCGTTCTCTGATGTGATTCTCCTCGGAGCCAAGGGCACATGTATCTCTTTCCTGCTTTCAATGAGGCATCCTGTCTGAGAGCATGTTAATTTTGGTCTTCCTGGCATTAGACTTGAGCCAATTAAATGAATGATGTAGCAAATGCAGTTGTAACAGAGTTTCCACCCAATAATGGCCCCAAAGGGTTCCACGTAGCTGCTCCTTGACCCAGTAAAGGCAGTTAAAGAAATTAACCAGGCGATTGGAAGCTGCCAAAAGTCATTTATCAATGACTCATTTGTCACTGTTAACAAGAATGAGTTAGGGACAAGTGGAAAATGTTATTTTTAAGATAACTACATTTCAACAGATGAGCAAAAAGTTGTCAATCAGCTCTCGTAAATAGCAGTTGGGTCAGTTTGGAGCCAAGAATTCCTGCTTCTTTAGGAGGGCTTATGAATTCCTTCATTCAAACATCTTTCTAGTTACCAGTGTCCCAAAGCATACCTAGATAAACCACCTTCTCCTATTGATATGTAGCTAGAAAATGGGGGGTGAAGGAAACAAGCCAGGTACAATCAGACTGGAGAAATCTTGCCAGGATTTTGTCTTTTTTTTACAAGATTTTTTCCCCATCATCTTTAGAGCAAAGCTGTTGTTAAATAATCAGTAAAGATCATGTCTTCTCTAAATGTCAGTGACTTACGAACCCAATGGCCATAAGTAAGCGGTAAAATCACAGAACCTTCCTGTTGATCCTAGAATCAGGGGAAAGGGCATTTGTTTGTAATATACATGAGTCAACAAATTATACCTCCAAACTATATAATTACCATACACTTGTTCTAGGCATTGTGATAGATAAATGATGAACTCCTGATTCCTACAAGTAAATTAGTCCTAATTAGCAATGTTAACTTAAACACTTCTATTAGATAATTGCTTACTTTCAAATCCTTATCTATGGATGGGTGATTGACTTGTTTTCTATGGGAAATGAAACTTAACTGTAAGCTTTCTGTAATTCTGAGATAAAGAGTTTACAGGCATGTAAATATTCTAAGAAAGAAACAAAGGGGAAAAATATCTCACAAAAACCTCCACTCTTCCTATACAAATAAGGATATCCTTCCTGGCATAATACTCTAGAAATCTTGTTTATTTTCTTTAAAAGGTATTGGACTGAAGATTCAGAGGAAGCCACTGGCTATAGGCCACAGTGCTGTTACAGTTGTTTGTAATGCACAGATTCCTGGGGAATGGATTGGAGAGAATCCATTATATTTTTTTAAAAAGTAGCTTATTTGCTTTTTCATGTGTTTTATGTGTTTTACACTTTTTTGTGGGTTTTATGTGTTTGTACCATTGCGAAGGTTTTTCAGAATTTAGATAATGAGTCCAACAGTTGAAATGATTGCAGACAGCCTTGTCATATCTGTAGTCGTCTGTGTGCCAAGCTCCTCCGGCGATGGCAGAACCGAGAAATACCAGCCTGTGGGTTCAGCAGGCGCCTGGCGCTCTCTCCGAGGTGCTGGTTACCCAGAAAGACTGAGACTCTTGGAGTAACTGAAAGATAAACTGTGGTCAGGGAGTTATCAGGTTAATAAACACGGGATCCAGAGACAGGCCCTGAGATGAAAGGTTACAAAGCAGGGTTTAAATAGCCAACTGTGTTATCATTCGTAGGTCCGTCAAAGAAGAACATTCTTGTGCAATACTTCAGGTCAGTTTATCATGAGGACTGTGCACTGAAGGACAATGCCTTCTACCGATTAGCACTTCTTTTTAGTCTGAATTATCAGATCATGGGCTTAGATGATTTAAGCTGTAAGTTATCATGGGTCAGATACGTGATTTTCCTAAATATTTTGTTAGTTCTTCCTCCTGGACCCCAAAACCTTCCTCAAGCAACGGGTTCGTGTGCTAGCTCAGTTTCTATGTGAGGAAGGCCACAGCCTTCTTAAATCTTTTGGCAGTTTTTCCAGTGTTTAGCTGAAATTCTACTTTACTTGGGTAGAAATTTCTGTTTTCTCTCAGAAAAGCTTAAAGATCTATAACATTTCTTTATGTTTTTCTTCTTAAGGAGCGAAACTTTTTTTTCCCCTTTAAGAAGGCTATAATTTTTGGGATAATATCTGTGTCTCTAAACATTTCAACAGATGCCTCCCATTCAGGTATTTTCTCTCACTTTTGAAAACCAGCTATGAGCTACTGGGTAGGAGCTGGCAAACTCTGCATGACTTCTGACCCTTCTGACGGGGACTGTCATGGCAAAGCATGGTTTTACTTAAAGGAGCCAACACCTGACTTTTTTTTAACTACAAATATGAGGACGATTCATGAAGGCATGAACTGCTATTTTCTTTTGCCAAGACACCTACCTGGGTAAATCCAATTCAGAAGCCAGAGATCACAACAGTCCTAGTTCCCCACAGTGAATTTCTGGTTAATAAAAACAAAAACCAAATGAAAACCCCAGAACTTCATTTGATTTATAAAAATCAAGAATTTGATTTATATGAGCTCCAGAATTTCAAGAATGAAAGTTTTGCCAAAAGCTAGATGTAAGTAATAGTCTGGATGTTGTCTATTTCAGAATTGCTGAGAGTTTAATTGGATGGGCAAGCATTTTTTGAGCGTCTGTTCTTTCTGTATGATCTGGAAGACGCAAGTGGAATCACAGAATTAGGGATGATGAGTCAGATAAAAATATGGCTGGTGTGTCAGAGGCTTGTTAGAGCTCACCAAGTATTAACTGCTCCTTTTTCTCCCCCTGCCTCCCTTGCAGGTGGGTTGGAGCCATAGGAAGAGTCCTGGCCAATGAATGGTGACCAGAAGTGCTTTGTGTGTCACTTTTGTGCTGACATCTAAGAGCTGGTGTGCTTCCTCCATTTTTTTTCCCCCCTAAGCATTCCAGATGCCATAGTGCTAAGATAGAGGATGGTGGTAGGAGAGAGAAATAAATTCTTACTGGATTAAGTCACTGAGATCTGGGGTTTGCTATTATAGTAGCGAGCATTAATTGCCCTGATTAATATAATAGGTGCTACTGCTAATGTTAGAAAGTTATTGGAGAAACTGGAGCTATTATCTAGACCAAGAAATCACAAATCTGACTTTGAATCAGAATCAACTGGGGGAGCTTTAAAAAATTCATGTTTTTGGACCTACATAAGATTTACTAACAACTTTGGGGTAGGGTACATCAATCAATATTTTTATCTAGCTTCCTCAAATGATTCTAGATCATACCCTTCAATTCTGAATTTTTAAAAAATAATTTATTTTATTTTATTTTTTAAGTGTTCCAAGATTCATTGTTTTTGCATCATATCCAGTACTCTATGCAATATGTGCCCTCAATACCCACCACCAGGTTTACCCATCCCCCCACCCTCCTCCCTTCCAAAACCCTCAGTTTGTTTCTCAGAGTCCACAGTCTCCCATGCTTCATCTCCCTCTCTGATTTACCCCAGTTCACATTTCCATTTCTTCTCTTAATGTCCTCCATGTTACTCCTTATGCTCCACGAGTAAGTGAAACCATGTGATACTTGACTTTCTCTGCTTGGCATATTTCACTCAGCATAATCTCCTTCAATCCAGTCCATGTTGCTACAAAAGTTGGGCATCCATCCTTTCTGATGGAGGTATAATATTCCAATGTATATATGGACCATATCTTCTTTATCCATTCATCTGTTGAAGGGCGTTTTGGCTCTTTCCACAGTTTGGCAATTGTGGCCACTGCTGCTATGAACCTTGGGGTTCTCATGGATCAGAAAAAACATTGTTAAAATGTCTATACTGCCAAGAGCAATCTATACTTTCATTGCCATCCCGATCAATTCTGAAGTCTCACTTCTTTTTAATTTCTAAAATTTTTAAATTTATTTTACTATTTTTTAATTTTATTTTTTAAAAAAATATTTACTTGTCAGAGAGAGGAGAGCACACAAGCACACAGGCATGGGGAGTGGCAGGCAGAGCGAGAAGTTAGGCTCCCTGCTGAGCAGAAAGCCTGGGGCAGGATTCGGAGATCCTGACCTGAGCCTAAGGCAGACACTTAATCAATCCAGCCACCTTATTTTCTGGCATGATGAGATGGAAGATTAAAAAGGATTGGGGAGAATCAAAGTTTTAGAGCTAAAACCGAATAGCTATAGATTATAGACCCCGAGGGCCAAATCTAGCCTGCACTCTATTTTTATAAATAAAGCTTTATTAAAATGCAGCCACATTCATTTGTTTACACATCGTCTATGGCCACTCGCAGTACAGAAATCAGAGTGTAGGAGCTGTAACAGTGACCTTTAAGGCCTGGAAAGCCTAAAATATTTGTTATCTGACTCTTAGAGAAAAAGTTTGCAGACTGCTGATTTACATAATTGTTTCTGTGCTTATAAAAGGCATGAGCCCTTGATTTGGCCCTGCTCATAATTGGAAGACTCAATTCTCAGCACTCTAAGAAGGGCCCACCATGGAAAGTTATTTAACTTCCGGATCAGCTGCACATTATCGAATCTCCATGCTCCAAGGAACACTTTAAAGTCATGCACATTCCCTTAGGGGGAACCACCAGAAATACAGCCATAGGAAGACAATTATTTTAATAGACTCTAGAAAGAGCTGCGTGATATTTAAAGGGGAAAAAAAATGACAATTTCCAAATATGCCTGGATTCTTGTAGTTTGTTTTTGCTACAAATAAAATATGAAACGGTTAATATTTAATGGTAATCAAGTCCTGTACACATTTTCTTTAAAGTTTATCTTTCATTCATGATCAATTTACATCAAGGGCTTTGTACAACCCAGAAGTTTAAAAATAATTTGTACTTAAATATGTATGTACATTTAACTATGTGTATTCAAATATACTCACTTTGACATAAACTTTAACGCTGTCTGGTCCTGGGAATTAAAATTTAAAGTGCCATTCTGGGGGGATAGCTCTTTTAACCAGCTCCAAATGCAGATTTAAGCCAAAGATCTCTTCAGCTCAAGGCAATGCATGAAATACTCTTCTTTCTCACTCTTCTTCATCCCTGAGGCTTCCCCTCTGTCTCCCCCTCCAGCTCTCCAGTAGAATACTGCCAATCAGAAACCTGGTGAATTATAGCCAAGAAGCTGAATATTCTTGCTTCTTAGTGGGCAAAAGGGAAAATCTGTCTCTTGGCTAAATGATCTCTCTTACTGCTCAGGGGAGAAAAAAGGAATGAGCCTCAGCTGGTTATTTTTGAGGCCTGCAGATGGGATTCTGATCAATTCCACTGCAGAGCATATGCTGAGGTCACGCTAGAATATTCTCACTGAAGACTTGTAGGAGCTTCAGTGCGGTGCTTCTTTGACCCTTAGAAGGAAAAAAAATTAGGTTTAATCTCCCCTCCCTTCCCTACTTTCATTTATATACCTTCTTGGAGCTAAGAAGAGAGAAAAATCAAAGCAAAATATACAATTTGATTATAATTCCTAATGGAAGTAATGGGTAACATGTGTACCTAATTTTGATTACTCTTCTATTCACTTGTCACTGGTTAATTGAGAGTGGCAGTCCCAATTAAACAGCCCCTAGTAGCATGTAAGGGCTAATTGTAAGCAGGTTAGAAGCCTTCTTTGTCTTTGAAAAGGCCTCCTAACTCTCCAGGGCATGTCTGTTTTGGATTGAAGTCATAACATGGTATTGGATGTTTTAAATTCAAGAGAGTCCTTTAATAGGAAGGTTCAAATAAATGATTTTACACCCCGAGTCATATGTGTAGCAGGTGACTGAAACCATGTGCTCTTTACCCAACTTATCAGAAAAGAATAGTGTATAAGGGATTTAAATGAGGACTTAAGCAGGCCTGGTGCCAGGTACAAAAATAATGTGGTGAGTATAGTGGGCAAGAATGAGAAGTTTGTTCATTGGGGTCATTGCAGTGACAACTGATTGGATTCAGGTCACTTCTTCTAAAAAGATTTTATAGTTCTCTTCCTTCTACCTGTAGCTGCAGATCTTTACAGCCAACCACTCACTTTTTATGCAGTGACTACTTCCAAATTGCTGGGCTTAAACAATATGTCTCTCAAAATGCTTTGGCTGAGGGAGGTCTGTGATTATGAAAGTCTATTAGGGATGAAGGCACCTCTTCTTTGCTGGAACAAACACTGTGCTGTCCACATGATGGTTTCTGAGTGCACGGGCTAGCAGGCTCACTAAAAGATGGAATATGTCGGCTGGAGTTTAAACAACACGATTCTCATTAATAGAAACGGAAATTGGGTGGGCGAGACCCATGGTCCTCCTGGGCGACCACGTGTGCCCCAATGAGCACCTTTCACACCGGATACCATTTCTCTTTCCTTTATCTCGGAACCAAATTAAAAATGTGTATAAACCATCATTTCACTTTAAAATAATTTATGGATAAAAACGGACCCGGGTGATCGGGAAAATTGGCATAGCCCATGTCAGGGTGAAGGTCTGAATTTCTTTCTCAGCAACTTTCCTCTGGACTCACCATAAGGACGGCATTCAGTGAGGCAAGTCACACTGACCTGCTCCTAAACCGTTCATCCAGTCTCTGTACCTCTCTTTCATTTCGCACCCAACTTCCTGCTCTCCTTTGCTTTTCTCAGACTATTTGCTATGTACAGACTCAGCATAGAGTGGCACATTTCCTCAAAGTCAGAAGAATTGGAATTAAGGATCAGGTGATAGTTTTCTGCCTTTATGCCTATTCTTTTATTATCTTTTTCAGGTCTACCGGGAAAAAAACACTTAAGATCAGTCTGTCAATTGGGCTCCAGGTTCTATTGTGAATAATAGGAACCCCTAAATATCATGGCTGCAATAAGAGATAGGTTTGTTCTTCTATGATATAAAAGTCTAGCTAGAGAGGCTGAAATGGGGGCTTCTTAGTCATCTGAGACACAGATTGGTGAACTGGATAGGTGACCCTCAGTGTCCAGGATGGAGCCCCTGGCCTTACATTCAAGTTCCGATCAACAGGACAGAGAAATGAAGAAAGATGCTCCCTACCTTTAAGGACACATCTCAGAAGACAAACACATCATCCCTGCGTATAGCTCATCGGTCACAGCTTAATCACACAGCCATACCTGGTTGTGTGTACCCAGGTAAAATTTGGACTTCTAATAATGAGGAAGAAGTGGAGAACAAACTTAGGACAGGCAACAATTTCTACCATGGTCTGTCCAGGTGGAAAACCTAAATAGCTCCTTCTCACACTCAGAAGATACTCCCTCTCTCTGGAGGGATTTGGTTCAAAATCCCATGCAGTGATTGGTTGCAATAAACTCAAGGTTCAGGATCTCTGGGTGATGATTGGTCCCTTCTATGACATTAGAACAATGTTTCTTTTAGGTCCATAACTTTCTGGGCCCATCTTACCCAATAGTCTTCTGTGGAGCAGTTACATAATAACTGTAGCAAAAACTCCTATTTGGAAAAGAAGGAATGCAAATCCGTGCCAGTCATGAAGCTGCAGTAGTTATCGAATCCTGCATGACCAGATTGGGGAAGGAGTGAGGAGGATGAAGTCTCGTGCTTCTCATCTGGTGGCTCTTGGTTCTGAGTCTCTGGAAAGACCTCTCTTCTTCCCTTACCCCTCAACCACATCTGAAATAGACCTTGGACAGTTTGCCCTCCCTCTCCGTCTGCTTCCTGCTAGTGGAGGGTCTGGGTTCCCGGGATTGCTTGAGGGCTTGAGTGATCACAGGGTTTGTCAGTCCAGGTCTGTGGTTTCTTTGGCAATACAATCCCTCACAAAATTAGTAAGTGTCTGGTCTATTTGTTTCTGGTTAGTAGTCTTTTGAGTAAGCAAAACCCAGGAACTCATTTACATATGGTTTTTCAATCTAAAGACTTTATCTTTTCCTTCTTGATTGCTGTGTTTTGCCTACCTGAATTGGTTTCTTAAGGTTTCCCTTCCCTAACAAAGTCCCACAGATGGGTTGGCTTAAACAACAGAAATTTGTTTTCTCACAATTCTGGATCAAGGTCAATCCAAGATCAAGGTGTCAGCAGGGTTGATTCCTTCTGAGGCCTCTCTTCTTGGCTTGTAGATGGCTGTCTTCTCCCCGTGTCCTCACACCATCTTCCCTCTGTGCCCGCTTGTTGTGCTTGTGCCCTCATCTCTTCTTCTTCTGAGGACATCAGTCACACTGGATTAGGGCTCATGCTAATGGTTTTATTTTCATTTCATTACTCCTTTAAATGCCCTATCTCCAAATTCAGTCGCATTCTGAGGTACCAGGGATTAGGATTTCAACATGTAAATTTTGGGGAATACAAGTCAACCTGTAACACAGTCCTTCATGGTTACCTCCGACCGGGGCTTGGAGGGAAGGCAACACCTTGAATATGACCTTTGTTGCTAGGCTGGCTTCCATGGCCTGGCAGAAAAGTCGTATATGATATGCTGAAAACAGGATTTATCTCCTTCCAAGCCTATAATTTGCTTTTAAAAGCGTTCAGTTTGGATAAAGAAGCAGTTATCTCTTTTCATTCTTAAAGGCTCCAGATTTAATAGACTTTTCCAGTAATTCAGATTGCAAACCATAGGCAAAACTGAATTCGCTCACATTTCTTCAACTGGTTAGTTCTAGGTTGGAGCAAATTTCTTTTGTGATTATTTACCAAAGGGAATAAGAACCAGCATTTTGAATTTTTAGCCATGTGGCCCAGGGCTACAATTGGATTGACTGGGTAGGTTGAGTTGGGTTGCTGGTCTCCAGTGTCTATATATTTAACATACTTGGTATCACAATTTTAAGGCAATGCAAATCATTATATATGTGTGACTGTGACTAATAGAGACTTGACACAATAGTGGCTTAAACAGGGAGGTTTTTTCCATTCTTTCCCTTTCAAGTCAAGATGTAGGCAGTTCAGACCTGTCATGGTGGGGCTGGCCCATAGGTATCTGTGACCCAGCTTGCTTCAGTGTCCCACTTCACCGTCTCTTGGGTATAGTTTTCCTGACGTGGTCCTAACTGGGGCTCCCACCATTGAATTCATATTCCAAGCAGCAAGATGGATAATGGGGAAGAAGAAACAGACCCTCTTCTTTTAAATACACATCTCAGAAGCTGTCCCTACAAGTTCTGCTCATATTCCATTGACCAGAACCCTGTCATACATCACTTCCTATCTGGGAAGGAGTCTGGGGTCTGAAATGCTTATCATTGGGGGAAAAGGGGAATAGATATTGGAGGATGACTGGAGTCTTTCCTAGAACTAAAGCAATTTGCTTCCTCTTTAATTCTACTGCATGGAACTTCTGCAAGCTTTCCTTAACCTCAAGAACTAGCCATTCATGTTCGCAGTGAAGACCCTAAAGAAGAGTGAAATCAGGGATTAATTTAGAACTTTAAAAAAAACCTCAAGTTGTATTCATATTTTGTGGTATTTTCATTCTAGCAAAATTGATACTTTATGGTTACAAGTAACAACAGTAACTGTTAGCTATTAGGGGCTTGCAATATGCCAGGTACCATGGTAAGCATTTCATGTACATTTTTCCATTTAGTCTTCACAAGGACTGTAAAAATGGGTTTTCCCAGTACCATTTTACACACACGGGGACTGAAGCTTAGAGGGATTAAATAACTTGCTCAAGGTCATGTGGCTCCTAAGGGGTGTAGCTGGTGATTGCACTTACATGACTGGTTCTAAAATACCTACTATTCAAGTATAGTGAGAGTGGTGGTTCTCAGCTGGAAGCAGTGTTGCCCTCAACGAGTATTTAGCAATGTCTAGAGACATTTTCGTTTGTTATAACTGGGATGCTGTCACCAGCATCAAGTAGGTAGAGGTCAGGATACTGCAAAACAGTACAAAGAATTATCTGACCCAAAGTGTCATTGGTGTCATGGTTGAGAAACACTGAATTAAGCCTCACTATGTAACAGATTCGGTGGATGCCTGGGTTCCTACTACATGATAGACGATTTGTGTCCGTTTAGATTGCTACTCTCTGGAAATAGGGAATTTCCTTTCCTGTGCAAAGGACTAAAGTTTTCTTAGTCAATAGGCATCAGTTCTTCATTTTAGAATCTGGCTGATTGGCATTTTGCGGGGAAAAGATTGAGTGTTGAGGTTGGGGAAGTGGGGAAGTTTATAGGGAAAGAATACAAAACAATGTTTGAACGTTATGTTATACTTTGTACTTCTGAAATTTTTAAATGAAAAGTAGGCATTCATCCTAATTCATAAAGAAGCAATATAATTTATTAATTCACTTTCTTTCTTTGAGAAGAAAAATGGCTGTGCCTAAGAGATATATTTAGGACACAAGCCAACAGCTGGTGTTACTCTCGACCTATCTGGTTATATGGATTTTAAATGTTATAACTGCCTGAACACTCATAAGGCAAACTTTCCTTTTGTAGGCACTTACTAAGTACTTAAAGTGAACAGACCTTGCCCTAGGTAATCTATAGAGATGACTATGACTTTTTTTACCCTTAAGGAGATGATGATTTATTGTAGAGAAACGGCAGGCAAAGCAATGGTCCCAATAGGTGGAAATTAAGGAATGTGATGGGATATGGTGTTAACAGAATGGGGTGCATTAGAGATAGGCATGAGCTACGGTGGGCTCATAGAGGAGAAAACCGTCGTTGTGTAGGAGATGGAAAAGACAGTGAAGGTTTGTCAAAGAAGGGGAGATCTGAGTCAATTCTTAAGGGTGGTTAGGCTTTGCAAGGCAGGCAATAAGGGGATGGGGAGGGAGGAAAGGGAAGGAGAAGTCCTGGACAGCTGGTACAATTGTGTAGCATTTGCTTTGAAATCCAGCACATGCTCTAAGGCAGGTCTGCTCACCCTGCGTACAAGGTGGTACCTTTCCTTTTCCACAGAATTCTCACTTTCTGAATCTGGCCTCTGGAACTGCATCTGCCTGCAGGGGAGGTCTACTGAGAATTAGCACTAATGTTGTCTTATAGCCACAAAGAGACCCTGGGACCAATGCTTCAGGTATCCAATGCAGCCCTCGCAAAGCCAGGGAGGAGTGAAGCAATCATGACAGAACTCATGGAGCATGCCAGGGAGCTGGTGGAGTTGTCAAAGCATGGTCCCCTGTGGTTTAGGAAGAACCCTGAGGGCAGTGTGGAGGATGGATGGACTGGTGCTGGAGGAGATGAGACTGGAGTCTGGGGTTCACTGTAATGTCATTCTGGGGCAAGTTTAAGGTAGCATAAGTGTAATCAAGACCAATGCCTTAATTAGCTTTAATCCTTTGAAACTAACGTTAATGGGGAGCTCACCTGCTATAAACATTTTACAGGCAACAGGATATGAATCATAAATAATCCAAGTTTGGAGGGAACAGCTACCTTATCCAAATACCCTTTTGGCACAGAAAATCAATAAAGTGACAAATGCATCTCTAACAGCTAGAGAGCTCTTTAAAAGACAGTTGAGTTCTTCTTTTCTTTTCTTTTTTTTTCTTTTCAATTCTAGCTTTACAAGATGTCTTCAGAATCTGGATTTCCCCCTAATGGCTGGGGGAAATTTATCATTCACTAAGACTGTGTGTGAAGTAGAAAAAAAGTATGATTTGGTGACATTTGTGATGTTGGAATTTTTTAAAAATTCAGTAACTAGGAGTTTCACAAACTCATAGACGAGTCAAATTAGAAAAGATCTTAGAAATATCTTTCAACTTCCTGATTTTATAAATGAGAAGCATGAAGTCCAAAGACATTATGGGATTTGCCTGAGTTCACAGTTAGCTACTGGCTGGTCTGGAACCCAAATTGAATTTTCTTGCTCTTAGTTTAGGATTTTCTCTATCAGAAACTGATTTTTTTCCCCCTAAGACTTTTCAAAACCAATGGTGAATGTTTATTTTAATTTTATGCCAACTTCTCCACTCAGCAGTTCAAGGGATATGATTAGTTATATTGATTTTATTGGGACTTATCTTCAGTTTGTTTGTGTTTTGGGGGTTTTCTATTTATTCTTAAAGGATCGAAAAGTTCCTGTATATTCTCTTGTTCTTTTTGGAAAAAACTGTGGGAAAACTCCCCCTTTGCAGAGCATGAAGGTCCTTCCCAAATGAACAAGCAGAGAACAGAAGCAACTGTTAATGAAAACATTCATGTATTAGGACACGCTCTTTTAAAAAAGTTAATGAACAAGCACTAAATGATAAAATATTTTGGATTTTCTGTAGGAGCAAAATAAATGTGAGGCTCACACAATGGAACAAAGTGGCACATTAAAGTCTCTCAAGCAATTTAAAAAGGTTTCCTTAGGATTTTGCAAAACAGCATCTGGTAAACCCATTCTTGATGGCAACTAGGAATTACTATTCTTTGGCCCAAGAGATATTTTCTCACAGTCAAATGGGGGGTGTTGTCACTTCATCTGACCTGGTGTTTCATAAACCATAAACTCTGCGTCAGAGTGGGGCTCTTTCTTCTTTCAGAGTTCTTTGGCTAGCCCAGGCTTGTTCAGGGGGCCCTCCCCATAACTTTTGGATTTTTAAAAGATTGAGGCTAAGTACTGTCATTGTTCCAACACAGCTCTTTTCTCCAACTCTTTTCTGGGTCAGCATATTCAGATTTTCCCAGATGTAGTTTGGCCTCAGGAAGACTCGATGACTCAAGTCTCTGTTATATAAACAAAAAGGTTTATACTTTCTGCCTCAATTTATGTTGCTAGGGTCTTTACTCATTGCATTTTATTCATTACTGGTACATCGAGTTTCAGGTTAAAAGGTAGAATGTACTTTCAAAAATTCAGATGGTCTTCTAATAAAGAGTTAAATTATCCAGATGTCTTTCCCATCTTAATTTTATGGAACACACATTGCTAATTGTCCTGCTCCCATATTTATCATCCCTGTCTTCATGACTTTGTCCTGGGCACATGGTTTCCCAGCATGAAGCTGCATTTCCCAGTCTCCATTGTAGCTGGTGTGACCATGTGACTATATTCTGTTCAACAGGTTGTTACCTGAAGTATGTGTGATTTACAGCTTGTGCAACTAGAAAGGTAAGTGGTATGTTCCCTTATTGGCCCGTCTCGCTGTGTGGAAGTTGCCAAGGACCCAGAGAGGGAAACTGTGTCTTAAGGATGGCAAAACTGTCCTTTAAGCTGTACACCACTTGCCTGCTACACTTGAACAGCTACATGGGAAAGAAATCATTTCTGTTTTACCTATCTAGGTGTCTATGCATCCATGTATCTATGTATCTGTCTATCTATGTATCTATGTATCTATCTATCTATCATCTATTATTTTTCATCATGATAAGTGTACTCTTTAATCTTCATCCCTTATTTCCCCAACTCCCACCCACCTGCCTTGTGGTGACCATCAGTTTGTTCTCTACAGTTAAGAGTCTCTTTCTTCATTTCTTTCCCTCTATTTATCTATTTATCTATTTATTTATCTTCTTTAAGTTATTGTATTTAGGTTTTTGTTGTTGTTGTTGTTATGTCAGGTAAGCCTTGTCCTAATGTGTCTGCCTTGCTAGAGTGTTTAAAGCCATTCCAATTGATTCCTACCTGAAGGTAGAGGAAGGAGGCAACGGAGACAATTGTGACAACTTTAAGGAATTCCTGGGACCAAGAATGAGGTTTCTTTCAGGAGTATGTTGAGACAGCCAACCATTCTCCACAGAGCAGCTGAATGGGGACATTTATAAGAACACACAGACTGAACAGAAGTTTATTTACCTCTGTCTAGTTCCAACTTTGAGGAATTTGTTACCTGATACTAAAGCAGGTCATGATTATGTATCGAGGGGAACATTTCTTCCCGTTGTAAGGGTCTCAGCCGACAATGGTATGAGGACTACATCTTCTGACAACTGGAGCATATTTAGAAGCACAATTTGGGGGAAAAGAAAATCAACATGGAATATGGTCTGCCGGATGCTGAGGTTAGCCATCTCACAAACATTTCACTGAATTCCTACCAAAGCCTCCTAATGTTATGTTGATATTTTGTTTTGTTTTGTTTTGAGAGAGAGAGAGAGAGAGAGAGAGAGAGCGCGAGCGAGCATGAGAGACCACAAATGGGAGGGGCAGAGAGAGAGGGAGAGAGAGAATCTCAAGCAAGCTCTATGCCCAGCATGGAACCCAACATGGGACTTGATCTCACAACCCTGAGATCAAGACCTCTGCTGAAATCAAGAGTTGGACTTCCAATCAACTGAGCTAATGGTGCCCCTGTTGATGTTTTTATGCAACATTTACAGATAATGAAACATACTATCCAAGGCTTTAAGATGCTTGTTCAAAGTTACACAATAAGAAGAAAAGCTGAGGCTTGAACTCAGGGCCAGGGAGTTTTAAGTGTTATGCTTTTTCTAAGAGTAATAGCAGTCTATGGAAGGAAACAAATCTTCTGATGAGGGACATTAAGAAAGAAATTTGCTTAAAAAATAAATTTGCTTTATACCCAAGGTGGTCATCAACATAATGGCATCCCTTTCACCTCCACCCCTGCCTCCCCCGGTTTATATGCTCTGCTGCTCATGCTGCAATCCTATGCTTTACTTTCATATAGCCCATCTTGATGTGCAGAAACAGGGCTCACTGGGACTTGAAATACCATTCTTCAGTAACACTGCCTTTAGACAGAACTATAACAAATGATCCTTGGTTTTTTAAAATCCTTCATAACCTTTCCATAGAAGATGATCAACTTTTTCACAATTTTCACTAAATAGAAAATTTTCCTTCTATACAACTTGAGTCCTTTACACTGTCATTTGGATGCATATACCATCACCATCTCACTGAGTCAGAAAGAAGAGCACAAATAGTTATTCTTCTCTAATAGCCCTTTCTATCCCAGAAATTTATTTGTTACATTACTCTTTTTCTTGCCCTTTGGACCAATAATCCAGGTTCCTTTAACTTCATCTGCTTCATCTTGGATCTCTGTGGGGTCCTTTGGACACAACTCTTTTAAGGTTTGCCTTTTTCTTTGTAGAATCCCAGACTGGGACCATAGCAGTGGATGGTGTTACTTTGTGGGTGCGCAGCACGGTGCAAAATGTCATTGTAACACATTGTTTTAATTTTTCCTCACCTCTATTCTGTTGAGCAACGTACTACGAGCTCTGTTCCACAATGGAGGAAACAATGCTTAGAGAAACTAAGTCCTTCATGTGCTAAAATATAAGACCTGCTCAGAAAGAAGGGGATCACCTTTACTTAAGTCCTTTTAAAGTCTCTTGGATTCTGTGCATGTCTTCAACTTGTTTAAAGCCACAGAGGCCTGAGATGACCTCAGAAAATTCTGGTATCTAAAGCTGACAGAAGGCACCCATAGAATGCCTAAAAAAGGAAGCAGAAAGATACGACAGAGGTTTATTCATCGTTCTATTGAAGGATGGTCAGAGTAGTGACTTCACAATTTCAAGGATTGGATGTCATCATCAAGAGTCTTTAAAAAGAGGCCTTTTAAAAGCAAGATATCAGTTATTATAGTACATTAGATAAACACAACAGCACAAATGTTCATGTACAGGATGAATGAACAAAGCAGTTGTTTTCATGTTATGTGAATGGGTGATTGTGGTTTGGGCAACAGTATCTGATGACAGCATCAAACAACCCAACCGGAAATGAAGATGACGTACCGTGAAGACAATGTCAGGCGATGCTGATGCAAATGCTACACATCAAGAGTGTGAAGAAAACAGTTCTGTGAGACACGAGAGTGAAAAAAGAATATTTCTTTTAAAAAGGAAAAGATTTGTTTTTTTGAAAAAGAGAGAGTGGGAGAGAGACCAAGTACATGCGGGGATGGTTGGAGGGAGAGGGAGAGAGAAATTCGGCAGACTCCTCTTTGAGTGCGGAGTCCAATGTGGGGCTTGAGGTCATGACCCTCAGCTCATGACCTGAGCCAAAATCAAGAGTTGGACACTTAAGGGAGCACATCACGCAGGTGAAAACCTAGCCACTCCTCACTGCCAAATATTTCTAAGTTGATGTTTCCTTGACTTTATGTATGTCTATGACTAAATTAATAAGTGAAAAGTAAGTAGACATTTGGTTATTTTATCTATATTCCTAAAAATTACATTACTTTACTACAGAGGAAAAGTTTCCAACCTTCTTTTGAAAATGGTGGATGTCCTTATATTTAGGAGCCTACAGCAACTTACCCAAGTTTACAGAACCAAGAGAGAGCTGGGATGTGACCTATCTGATTCCCGGGCTCAGAGTGGTTACCTGGTATGGTAGATTTTTAGAATCCTGGTTCTGAGGACTGCTTTCTGTGTTTGTGCCACTGTGTTCCCTTCCTTCTTAAGTGCAGTTTAGCAAAGTTGGCAGAATTAATGCATGGGGAGGCACTAAGAAAGTGAGAGTTTCAGTGTGTGCTCACTAATAAACATCAAGATTATGGGACGCCTGGGTGGCTCAGTCGGTTAAGTGTCTGCCTTCAGCTCAGGTCATGATCCCCGGGTCCTGGGATTGAGTCCCACATTGGGCTCCTTGCTCAGCAGGGAACCTACTTCTCCCTCTGCCTGCTGCTCTCCCTGCTTGTACTCTCTCTCTACCCCCCACCCCGTGCTCTCTGGCAAGTAAATAAATAAATAAAATCTTAAAAAAATTTTTTTTATCCCTCTTTTGTCCTGTTCAGTCGCTCATTTTTTTTATGTTTGAAGGGAAAATATTTTTTTTCTAGAATAATTTTTTTTATAGCCTCAATCTACAAGAGGGGAAGATGGATCTGTACTGGGCAATTTTACCTCCAGAAATATTTCTGAACTGTTATGATGTAGACATTACATAAAGAGTCTTAGATCATATAACCTCTCTGTCCTAGTTTCTTCATTTGGAGAACAAGGACACTGATGCTTTATATTCACTTCTCCATTCTACATCTCATCCCTACTTCCCCTCCCTCAAATAACCTGGGAAGATATTTAGAATAACGCTTATGCAATATCCATCTTGCCTTAGGATGAGTAATTATACAAGATGGAAAACACATGAAAGTCTCTTGTGAGGCTGTTTGTTTCCTCCCTTGTCATCCACACACCCCTATCATCCACTCCCACATCTTTTGTTAAAAGCTAAAAGCAACTGCCAGAAATTATGTGATACAACTTCTTGGTCTAATGCACCAAATATTTTATTCCATTTATAGCCACAGGCTATCGAGGCCTGTCTTTCTTTCTTTCTGTAGGAAACTGACTTTTCTCTTCCCCCTGGTTGAACTCTACATGAAGGAAGCCAATCTATTAGGCCAGTGGCAGTTACTAGGATGTTGGGACATATGGTCCACAAACTGCTTCATTCTGTTTTAAATCAGTTCCTCCTGATGGGATCCATTCTCTCTGCCATTTATGCCACAGGTGAAGTAATGAAGATGCTTATTGTGGCTTCCTGTTAATATTCCAAGGCCGGAGGCTCTGAACAGCAGGATGTCTGTTTTCCAGCTGTTTCTCCAACAGGAAGAAGGGATAAAGTAAACAAAGCATACACAGTAGTTCACTGAAACCACAGGTAATCCTCAGCTGCAGTAAAAACAATTCTGTGTTACCAGACTGGTTCACCATCATAGATTCCCATCAGCAAAAGCAGCTTCCAAATACTTTTAGGGTAGGTGATAGTTTCTTTGAAGTCCTTCTTACCAAGAGGGCAGCTAACCTGTAAATCCGGATTTTGATCAATGAGTCCTACCATTCTTGCCTTTTTAATGGTTTTTAAGTGGAATACTGTGGGATGGAAAGGGGGCAATCATGGCATAAAAGTGCACAGATTTCTACCATATACTACTTTGATCTTAAATTTGAATTTAAAATATATTTGATTTCACAAGACCTTCAAAAATGGAATCTGTGTAACACTCTTGCTAATATCTTATTGCTTAATACAAGCAAACATCATTTCCCCAGATACCCGAATGCAATCCAGCCAATTGAATACGCAGAATTCTTGTTATATGACTTGTCTTTTTTAGTGATATAGAAAAGGTGGAGAGGGGAGCCTGGGTGGCTCAGTCTGTTAAGTGTCTGCCTTTGGCTCAGGTCGTGGTCCCAGGGTCCTGGGGTTGAACCCACATGGGGCTCCCTGCTTGTCTCTCTCCCTCTGTCCCTCCCCCACACCCCCCGTTTGTTCTCTCTCTCTCTCTTATTCAAGTAAATAAAATCTTTAAAAAAATGTGGATAATATGAAAGCCTCATATGTAATAGTTATTAAAGAAGGACCCAGAGCCTGATTCCTGAGCCTATTTCTATATAGATGTGTAAGTTTGGAGTCCAGAGCTAATTTCTCCAAGGAGAGAATCAACTTACCTCTTAGTCATCTCTAAGACCTAAATCCTGAGCTTTTGAAATGCTGCCAGTGAATTCCCAAAGACTTTTTTCTTTTGAACAAGGTGGATATTTATTCGTCTTACTGAAAGCAATGCTCCGTATGGGGCCAAGTGTGACTCAGAATGAGATTTAAATTGGATTAAACAAACCATGCAAAGCCACAGGCTTGAATGGACATAGACATTTTTAATGAATACTGGTGGTAATGAAATGGATTCACTAAGCCAGTCACTCTTACCTGCCTCATGGTGACCATGGAAAGACTGATGCATCATTTTATTATAATCACTTGCTGTTTAAACTTATTTCCAACCTTATGGTATTATTTTTCTTATTATTTTATTTTCCTACAGGAAAAGATGAAAGTCTTTGGGTAGCATTGTCTGAGAAGTTTGATGGATGCCTAAGTTGACTCAAAGATAAGAGGATGCTTAAAACTCTATTTACATATCATGGGCTTCAATTCTGTGAATATTTTGAGACTTTTTCTTTTGTCAGCCATAACATTCTCAGTTTATTAAGAGAACAAACCATATGATCTTTAGGTTAAGAAACTAATAAAGGTGACCACGTTATCCCTGCTAATGTATGATACAGTTTAAAAAAAAAAAAAAAAGCACTGAGCTTGGAGTTGGCGGGCACAGGGATGAATACCGTCCTGACCTCCACGTATCATCAACAAATATGGATCAGGAGTCCGTCTCTGAGAGGTTATTGATTACTGACTCTGTACCCAACAGTGTAAAATATAGGAATGAAAGATACACAGTCTTGCTAAGAACACAAACTAAAGACTGAACTGCAGGTGGATAGATGTGAAAGAGGTGTTCAGCATGCATTTTTCCTCTTCCACTATATTCTAATTTCTTTGGGGGGAATTATCTTTCCTCCATTGTGTGACAATTAGTGGGAAGATAATTTCTCTCATAGCCACAGCCTGGTCACAGTCATGGAACTTCAGGTTGGCCAATCAGAACCTCCTCTGAGACTTTGACACTAGGACGGAGGGCATATTTTCTCTGACTGTTGGCTATGAGGCAAATGTGCTCTCTGCTTCTTGCCTTTAATTCCCTTGAATCTTGGGCATTTCCGAGCTTGTTCCTCTAACTACTGTTGAGCCCCTGACACATGTCCAGAAAGTTCTTTTTTATTATAGAGTTTTTTTGAGTCCGTTTTTAATGCTTGCAGCCAGAAACCTTGAAACAATATCATAATCTAGAGTGGGGGTGACTAGAGTAGCAGCTTTGACAAAACATTAACACCTGAACTATGTCTTGAGGGACAGGAAGGGGTTTCCTAGGTAAGGAAGTGGGATGAGGAAATAGCACATGCAAAGACTTAGAGGTCAGAGCAGCTGAGGCAAGTAGCACTCAGAGGAAATGCAAGGAGCTTTTGTGGTTGCTGTATGCTGTGTGCACATGTGGGCGTGAGACAGACTGAATGCTCAGAGCTGAGGTCTCATAGTCCTGTCAGGGATGTGAAACAATCAGCTCTCTCCTCTATTGGAATAAACTATGCCTTAATCATCATCCTGGGACCTCACATGGAGGGGGGTGGTGCTAGAGAAGGGGCTTAGTAAATGCTTAGTGAAAGAAATGTGACAGTTAAGTTCAGTTCTTCTGAGATACTTTCTCCAAAATTTCAGAGTTGGAAGGACCCTGTCAGACAAAGTGTGCTCTGGGTCCCAGAAACCTATGCATCATATGGATACTGTCCCTTAAAACTGTATTCAGTTGAACCTTGAACAACATGGGTTTGAACTGCCCATCCACTTACACATGGATTTATTTTGATAAATACAGTATAGTACCATAAATAGATTTTCTCTTCCTTATTCTTTCCTTCATAACATTTTCTTTCCTCTAGCTTATTTTATTGTAAGAATACAGTATACAGTACATATATCCTGCAAAGTACGGGTTAATTGACTGTATATGTCAGCAGTAAGGCTGCCGGTCCACGGTGGACCATTAGTAGCCAAGTTTTTGTCAGAGTCAAAAGTTATGTGTGGATTTGCGAGTATATGTGGGTGTCAGTGCCCCAGCTGCTGTTCTAGGGTCAACTGTGATGCATCTGTGCATTTAGGTAGTGTTGCATGTGGAGCATTCCAGACCGTTGGAAACATTTCTTATGTTTCTATACGTCTGGGGAAAGAAAGGTGTCATTTCTGTTGGATCCTTCAATGTTGAGCATGTTTTCTTCCAGAAAGTTCCTCCCTCTCTAACCCAAGTTTTCTGTGCTGCAGCTCAGCTCATTTCCTGCTGCTTTTCCCTTCGAGGGCATGGACACCACGGGCTCGTCACTCTCCTTGGTAATAATAGCCTTTCACATGCATGATGTCGATTACTAAATTGCCTTTAGCTTTCCCTTCCAGTTCTCTTCCTCTGTTTTCCAGCCTTTAATCATCTCTGTGGGTCTCTTCTCAACCTTGTCCAAGTGCACAAAGTGCCTCTTGAAGCACTTTCCAGTTTTCAAAACAAACACCAAAGTTTCTGGGCTTGTCCAAACTGGCAAAATGAGATGACTTTCTAAGAAAAAATATTTTTAAAAAAAGAAAGAAAATATATTTCATATATTCCTGAAATATGAAATGATACTCTAACCAATTAATGCAGGAAGACGTTTTTCAACATCAGTCTTTTCAAGCTGATATCACTTTAGGACAGATTATTGTTCCCTAAAAGAATCAGATAAGGTTGATACAATAAATGTTCATGGAGCAACTATAATGTCCTTTTTGACACTAAGGAGCCAAAAATAAAGGAGGCATGGCTCTTACCAAAGAACTCATAGGCTAGGAGTTGAGACAAACCCATTTGGTGGGACAGACACAATAGCACAAATAAGAGAATGAGGAAGAGTAGAGGCAGAAAAAAGGAAGATAGCATCTCTAGCTGATGAGATCAGGCTTGAGTAGATTCTTGAAAGAGGACTCAGAGCTTTCCAGGCTGGAAGGTAGGTGAGGAAGGGTGTTCCTTTTCCAGACGGAGAACTTCAGGTAAGAGGC
>PITA01000516.1:254437-269511 GCA_004023965.1 Spilogale gracilis
GGGGGGGGGGGGGGTTGGCCTGAGGCAGATTCAGGAGTTAAGATGTACTTGCAATAAACAGATGAGAAATGCTGTGGCCCTGGCAGGTTGTGGCTAGGAAGAGATGAAAGGACTGATTGAAACTCGGCAATTTTGAGGAATTTCCATAAAAGCTGGGAATGAACAAAAAAAGAGGAATGCTATAGGACTTTGGGGGAGGGTAGGCTGATTGTCAGTCAACTCTGGCATTTCAGTTTCAGGTTCCAGAGGCCAGCTCCACGAGCCTTCAGGCCAAAGGAGTTGGAAAGCTAAGATGTTGCCTTCCAGAGCCAATGAGGAGAGTTAGTGTCAGTCTCGGTATCATAGAATCAGGTAAGAAGCTCAGGAGAAAATCAGACAATTCAGCAAGTGACTACCTCATTTGCAATGCCCCACAGGAAGGTTGGGGGCAGGGGTGGGCATGGGCAGGCGAATGTAGGATTTAGAGGCAGGGGGACCCTCAAGGGGTTCATTAAGAATCTTGAGGTTCAGAGGATAAGGGACAGTGAGGCTAAGCCAGTGAACTTTCTGCCAGAGGGAAGCTCCTGAAATTCATTTGCAAGTTTTCATTGTCAGTGCATTCTAGCATGCTTGGGACTGACACTTGATTACTTTCTTAGAAATCTGTCATTAGGAGAGAGACGGATGAGACATATTCCTGAGAATGAGGAAAGCTGAATTCCCAGGACTGTGTTAGGAATGCTGGCTTAATCTCTGTGGTTACCCTCTTTGATTCTCTTATCTAATAATAGTAGTAACACCAACGGCAATTGCTAGGAGACTGGCACATTACATATATTACCATTCGTTCTTCCGACAATGCTGTAAGGTAGGTATCATTTTCAAGATAAGGAATCTATAGCCCGGAAGGCTCATACTAGGCCCACAGTTGCCCTGAGAGTCAGTGGTAGAGGCAGCATTCCGAAGCCCGGCCTGCCTGAGGTTGAAGGATTGCTCTTGGCACGCCCCCTTTCCTCCCAGACTACTGCGGCAGGGAGCTAATAGGCCATACATATTCACAGGCGCAGCTTAGGGCTCTCTCACAGTTAACAAAATGGAGCCTGTGGTCTGCCCGGGGATCCTGGCCAGCAACTGAGCGGTGTTTTTCTGACTCTGGGCTGGCCAGCGATTCCACTTAGCATTCCGACTGGAGCGGAGGGAGGAGACATGAGGGCCTGAATCATACCGCTGGCTGGCCTTGACTTCAGAGGCCAGCGTTCCTGCGATTGTTCTCTCGGGTTTTAAATTATGCTCCTGCCAACTGGCAGACCTGGTGTCTTTGCCAGATAGAAAGGTGCATATTGGGCAACTGGAGCCCATCAGGCAGTTGTAAAGAAGCCTGTTTGGTCAAGGGCCCCCAAGGGCATGTGGGCCAGGCTAACTTCTTTGCCTGCTCTCTCTGGATGGGCACCTGGTACTCATGTCCTGTCAATCATACGTGATATGATATCCCTGATAGGGGATGATGAAACATGGCAGAGAGCTTAGGCATTTCTAACTGGCAGAATTTATTGAAAATTGGATTATATGGGATTTTTTTTCTTGGCTCAAAGGATAATCTTGGATTATAGCCCTGGGATAGTTTCTGGGTGGTCACATATTTTAAGCACTGTTCTAGGTACTCAGGATAGATCGTTGATTAAAATAGACAAAAATGATTGCCCTTGTTGAACTTGTAGTCTAACAAATAAATGCTACTGTTTGAGTGACATGTTCTTTAACATGACATGTTTGAGTGTTACATGTTTTTTAAACCAATTTGCCTCATTTTCTGAGTATCAAATAAGCAAAAAGTTCTAGGTTTTAAAGGTGAATAAAAAGTTAGACGGTTTTCAGTCCTCTACTTAAAATTTAAAAAAGATGTTTATAAACATTGTATAGAGTAGAATATATATATAATATTATATATTATATATAACAAATATATATATTTATATCTCCCCTGAGAGAGACATGGGGGAGGGGCAGGAGAGAATCTTATGCAGATTCCATGTCCACTATAGAGCCAGACATGAGGCTTGATCTCATGATCCTGAGATCATGACCTGAGCTGGAATACAGAGTCGAAACAGAGTCAGAGAGAGTCCATTGGTATTGTGCTCAAGGGGATTCCCTAATCTCTCTTGAACACAAATGGTGCACAAATTATACCTGAACATTTTTCCCATTGTCCAGTCTTAGAGTTTATAATCTAGAGCTATGGAGATTACAAAATCCTTCTCAGAGAAAATGGGATTGAAATGTTAGAGTACAAATAGGGTGGCTAAACCTTTGCAGAAGGTGGTCTAAATGGTGGAATAAGGAAGCCTCCAGATAAGTTCGCACTCTGCCGGTTGCTAGTTGAGTGACTTCAGATGGGTTACATAGGTTCTCTGAGCTTCTGTTCCATCATCTGCAGAATGGAGAGAGTCAACAGTGCCTCTTACATGAAGAGGTTGTAGGTGTTAAATGACATGGCAAATATTTGGTACCATGTTCAGCACTCGGTGAGGCCCCAGTGTTAGCTATTCTTCCATTACATTCAGTCTAAAAAGAATTGTTCCCAAGGCAAAAGAAGATATGGCTAAAACTCTTCCCTGAACAACTGATGGTAGTACAAGAGTATCTTACTGAAATTTGTATTGGTTTTCTGTTGCTACCTAACAAATTGCCAAAATTTAACTACTTAAAGCCACACCCATTTATTAGATCACAATCATGCATTCAGAAGTCCAGCCAAGGCACAGTGGGTTTCTCTTCTGTAGCTATTCCTAAGGCTGAAGTCAAGGGGCAGGCTGGGTTAAATTCTTGTCTAGAAACTCTGAAATAATCCGCCTTCAAGTTCAGATGGTCATAGGCTGAATCCCTTTCCTTGTAGTTCTGAGACAGTGTTTCCTTGCTGCCTGTCAGTAAGGGGCCTCCCTTATGTCTTAGAAGTCACTCTCAGTTTCTTCCCTTGACAATCCCTCCTTCTTCCAAGTCAGCAACAGAGAATGTCTTTCACATTGAATCCCTCTAAGGCTTCAGTTCTTTCTGACTTCTGCAACCAGCCACAGGAAACTCTGCTTTTCAAGAGGTCACGTGAACCAATTAGTCCAACCCAGATCATCTCGTTTGAAGTAAACTGATAAACAACCTTAATATCATCTGCAAAAATCCCTTTGGCTGTGTAACATAACATTACCACAAAGTAATACCAGGAACAGAAATCATGGAGGCCGTCTTAGCATTCTGACTACCATAAAAATTTAATATTGGGAATTGGGATGAAAAACCATATATCATATTTAAAGGCAGAGCCAGGAAAGAATGTGGCAGCCTCCTAACCACTCTTTCTGGTCTCCATGGGAGAATATGGGTGGAGGAGTGGTTTTGTGGGGGAAGATAATTGCTGCCAAATGGTTTCTGGGATAGCCAGTAATTTACGGAGACTATTTCAATTCTTCCTAGCCCACCTGTATGATTCAGCTACATTAAGCAAGAAGCCTGGTTTGTTGAGTAGAAGGTTGAGAAAGAAAAATATAGAAATGGCACAAGTCACTTGTTCCCCCGGTTATCCATTACTGGTCCCAAGGTAGAAGATTCTCATCATCTGGGATTTCTTCTCAATCTAGGCGAGGATGGAGAATGATAATAATGACCATTTCCTCTTGCTCTTTTCTCTGCCAGTTGAGCTCTTCTTCTCAGGTATCTAGCTGTATGGCTCACCTCTGCCCTCTATTCATTCAGGTCTCTACATACATATCATCCAATCAGAGAGGACTTGCTGACCACCCTTAATAAAAAGCAAGCTCTCCCATCCACACTCTAGCACTTCCTGGTCTGCTTTACTTTTCCCCATAGTACTTTTTGACAGAAACTCTGTGTGTGTGTGTGTGTGTGTGTGTGTGTGTGCGTGCATGCGCCCCTGTCTTTTAAGTAGAATATAAATACCAGAAAGGCAAGGACTTTGTTTACTCCCTGCTGAATCTCAATCTCTCTCTCTAAAACAGTGTTTGGACTTAGTAGGTGCCAGTAAACATTTGCTAAGTAGATGAATAAATGCAGGGATGAAGATCAGTTGCTCAGAGGATTGATCTTGGCTGGAGAAAATTATGTGGGAATCATCAGCATAAAAATAGTATTCAAATCATAAGAACAGATCAATTTTCTCAGGGAAAGAATACAGAGTTAGGAAAGGTCCATGTGGAATTCCAACATTTACCAATCTCTATATGATGATCCATAGGGGAAGAGTCTGCAGCAGAGTGGGAGAGTCAGAGAAGGGGCAGTCAAGGGAACAGAAACAGCAGCAGCAGAGTGGGAGAGTCAGAGAAACCAAGGAAGGAAGAGGAGGATCATGCAGGTAGGGTCAACACTGGCAAATGCAACCAAGAAGACAAATAAAACAAGTTCTAGAAAATTTCCTTTGGATTTAGCTGCCAAGACACCATTTGTGGCCCTTAGTGAGAGCATTTTGGGAGAGAGATGAAGACGAGATGCAGTTTTCCATGGACTAAGAATGAAAGGCGAGAGAGAAGGGATAGGACAAAAGCAATCAACAAAGAAACTAGAGGGATGCTGGGTGGAGGAGAGTTGTTTTTCTTACAGTGGAGGCTTGAACAAGTTTAAAGGTTGGTGGGAAACACACAGTAGAGAGGAAGAGGTTTAAGATAAGAGAGAGCAAAAAAAAAAAAAAAAATAATCAATACCAGGAGATCTCTGAAGTACAGGAAGGGAGGCTTCCTTTTTCAGGAAGCCTCCTCTGACCTCTCCCTGGCCCTCCTCCTCCCCATCCTCTGCACTACAGCCTGAGTCAAATGTGCACAAGTCTATTATTGAGCTTCTCCAGTGGAATTGTAACTCTGTTTCTGTCACTATCATGCCACTAGGCCATGAACTCCATTAAAATGTGGACAACTTCTGATTCACCTCTTTATCCCCAGAAGTTAGCACAGAATCTGGAATATAAGAAATACTCAGTAGATACCTGATGAGAGAATAAGTGAATGGATGAATAAATGAATGAACACAGAAGTAGATTTATGGACTGATGGACTCAACAATTATATACTGAATGCCTACTACATGCCAGGTTCCACTCTGAACTCTGGTAACTCAGCAGTGAATAAACATAAAACAAAGCCAAATAAAACAAAGCCCATGAACAAGTGAATTGAGAAAAGGACATAAGAATGTGGAGGAAAAAATAAAAGTAGACTTTAAGCAAGTGAAACATGAACCAGCACTTCATAAATTCAAGAATGTTGACACTTTAGAAGGGACACCATGCCTCTTCACAGCCAAATTTTTTCACATGTGAGGGGATCATTTATTTACCATTTATAAGGGTTCATTATAGTCTTATATCCTTATTTCCTGTTTTTCATGATACTTGTAATCTATGAATAACTTGCTTGAGTTTGTCTTTCTCCATAAACTTTCAAAAGTGGATTGCACTGGTTTTCCAGTTCTTTACCAAAAGTAAGACATGGATCTGAGCTTTCATGGTACAGGGAAGTTAAAGTCTTGACTGTGGCTTATGCCAAGTACTTTCCCACTCAACACCCCCATTATCACTATGTTCTCCTACAGGGATTATATGGAAAAGATGGGAATGGAGGAGGGGAAACAGCCATATGGACATTCCCTTGTAGGACAACAACCACTACAGGCAGGGCTTAAGGAGATATTGCTCAACATTCCGGAATAAGAGTGCCTATGTTTGAGTCATTAGGACACATTCGGTACTACCCTGAGCCTCAAAGATAAGAAGGACTGAAGCATCAGCTCATGACAGCACAACTATAACACCATGTAGCCATTCTAGGTAACTTATGCAAGTGACACAAAAGTTATCCAAACAAACTTATAAGAGAACACGGCAGTCACTGTGGAACATTTAAGAATCCACATTTTAAAGGCTCTTAGATATCAGGTGTCAAACACATGGTTCTTTTTACTTATTTCCCTTACTGTGGGTCGTATTTTCAAAATTAAGAATTGAATCTTTTCATGGCTTTTTTCGCTCTGAAACCCAGTTTCTAATCTTGGTTTGGCCCTTTGTTTTTGTCCAGTTTTGTCTTCCACCACTGTTATTATCCAAGTGAACAATCACTTCAATATGGATTGCTCCCAATTATTTGGTTATGAGCTCAGACCTTCATTGTAATCTTCTAGCCGGATATTTGGATGTTTCTCCAATACCACAAAGCAAACATGCTCAAAACCAAACTCATTCTTTTCCTCTACAAAACCAGTTCTTCCACCCAACTTCCCAGCTTGTATTAGTGGTGTCACGGTTCTAGATAATGCCCTCAATCATCACTGACCCCTTCCTCTTTTTACTTTCGCTCACATCCATTCATAAATTACACTGAGAGCTTCTCTAAGACCCACTTTCAATGTATCATTTCCAACCATCCTCCTCAACATTTCACTCCTTTTATACTGCCTCCACTGTAGTTCGAGCTCTTGTCTCTTCTCATTAGGATTACTGCAAACACTGTTACTGGGGAAAGACACTTTCACAGCCAGACAGATCTGTATTTAAATCTCCATTTCATCTCTTTCTGGTTGTATGATCTTGCACGATTTTCCCAAACCTTCTAATCCTCAATTTGCTCCATAAAATGGCCATTCATTTTAGGAGTATATAAAATAATAGACGTTACAGTACTTAGCACATAATTGCTCAAAGGATCAATGACTCTTCCTGCAAGAAAGTGTTCTGATTTTATCTTTTCAATACTCATAAACCTCAAAAAGACTTCTCTTTTTCTACAGAACTAGACCCAGCTACTCATGTGTCCTCTGCAATATCACCCAAGCTACTTTCTCAGCTTTCCTCTTCCAGACTGGCCCTCTCAGTCCTCCCCAGATACACCCATGTTTTTACTATGCTTATCTTTTCCTCTGATGTGATTTTCCCATGAATCTCCACCAGTTAAAATTCTGTCCTTTCTTTTCTTTTTTTTTTTTTTAAGATTTTATTTATTTGACAGAGAGAAACACAGTGAGAGAGGAAACACAAGCAGGGGGAGTGAGAGAGGGAGAAACAGGCCTCCCACCGAGCAGGGAGCCCCTATGTGGGACTCGATCCCGGGTCTCCGGGATCATGACCTGAGCCGAAGGCAGTCACTTAACCAACTGAGCCACCCAGGCGTCCCACCAATGGACTCTCTTCTGAGTTTTGTTGTAATTAGACCAGGAGAAGGAAAAAGAAAATGAAAAGTAGTTGGAGGGAAATGGCTAGAACTAATAAAAACAAAATGGGCTTGGTGTGGGTTTAAAGGCTTTTTGGTCACAGATGTCTCCAATTTAGCAATCTCCTGTTCCATGTCCATTCAAGCATGGGCAGGTGTCCTTTCTGCATGTGATGCACAAAGCTTGAGGGTGTCTGCCTGGTGCCAAGAAAAAAAAAGCAATTAAATATTTTAATATTTCCTGCCTATAAACTGCTCCTTGTTTTATTACTTCAAATGTGCTGGATTTAAAAGGAGGTGTGAAAGGCTCCTTGGCCATTAATAAAAAGCTGCAGCTGCTTGAGGAGAGCGATGCTACGCATTTTTCAAAGGCGTGATTTCGGTCTGAGTACCTCAGTCTACAGATTGTTGATTTATGACAGTCCTGAAACTGATACAGAAGCATGAGGTAAACACTTACAGCACTTCCGGAGTATATGTGGGCAGAATACAGGCAATGAGTTCTTTGCCTTGGGGAAAATATAAAGGAATAAAGAGAAGAAATATGAAAGCAGCAGTTCAGTACTTAGAGTGCAAAGTAGAGTCAGCATAAAAAGAAGCGAATCTTTTCCTAGAATCAGTGGTTGGTTTGGGAGATTTCTGTTCTTGGATGGACAGAGTAAACAGTAGGGATGTATTTGGGTCTTTGAGGGCTTCAGATAGACATGCTCTAAAGTTAAAAAGTAAAAACCAGGACATGGGTCTATGTTTTTTTACATTCAATGAAAAAGAACCAAAGTGCTTGTTCTCCTCCCAAAGGTCTTCAACTTTATTTTAAAAAAATTCTCTCTTTTCCTTTTCAAGGATGGTATGTCACAGAAGTCAAAGCATGGGGGATGTTGGAAACTCAGTTCAACGCAGCAAACCTTTGTTGAGTCCTACTAACGTGCAAGTTCCTGCTCGGTGCTCAGAAAGTACAAAGAAAACCAATGCCCTCATCCTTTGTCTTAGGTAGACAGTTTGGTCTTCTGTATGGAAATCTTTTTGAACACACTGGGAAGATGTTTCCTAAATTTCATGCAGTCCCATGCCACTTTTCCAATTCCTCCTGTGAACCGCTTTTTATTTGTTTGCTTGTTTATTTATTTATTTTTCATTTATGTTAGCCCACAGGTCACTTAAATACATTTAGCCTCTTCTTAAGCAAAAATGTCTGTGAAAACACAGGTCTGGTGTGCTAGTTAAACCTTTCCAAATGCACCTGCAAACACAGAAATCTTAAACAATATCCCATCCGAACCCACTGGGTTCATAAACATTTAGAAATTTAGAACATTCTTGCATGAACCCTATGTTGTGTAGCATCGCGGTAGGGATGTGAGTGGCATTGTATAATCAACCATTTCCACAGTGGGTCATATGAATATTTGTGCTAGGTGGAATGGAGAGTAAATAAAGGTGTTAAATAACTTCATATCCATTCAGGTCAGTTGAAAACCTTTGCTTTTTATAGCTTTTTGGTTTTCATAACTGTAGATAAGGAACTGTGGTAAGTACCATTTAAAAAATGCTGTGTACGGCAGGAAAACAGCAACATCGTTAATCTCCAAGATGTGAATGTAACCTTTCTTTTAGGTATATAGCTGGGCTAAACTTAAAAAAAAAATGTTGTTATTGAAGTATAAATATAAATATGCAGGAAGGTTTTTTTTTTAAGATTTTATTTATTTGACAGAGAGAGAGAGAGAGATCACAAGTAGGCAGAGAGGTAGACAGAGAGAGAAGAGGAAGCAGGCTTCCTGCTGAGCAGAGAGTCCAATGTGGGCCTTTATCCCAGGACCCTGAGATCATGACCTGAGCTGAAGGCAGAGGCTTTAACTTAATGAGCTACCCAGGTGCCCGACATTGAGGAATAAGTTAAAGAACACTGATCTTAAGCCCACAGCCCAATGATTTTTCATATATGTATGAAATATATATCCTATAATATATATCTTATTATATATTATAATATTCATATTATAACCACATAACCAGCACCCAGATTGAATACAAGATACTTCTGGCACCCAGAAACTTCCTTCTGTGCCTTCCCAGTTAGTACTCTTCCTAGCCCCCATAACATGAAACCACGGTTTTGAATTCTATGTCCGAGTTCATATAAATGAAATCATACAGTATATACTTTGTCCTTGGCTTATTCCACTTAGCACAATGTCTGTGAGATTCTTCAGTGTTACTGTTTTATCAAGTTTGTTCCTCTTCACTGATGTATAGTATTCTGGTGTTAAATTTTATGACTTCTTAGAATGTTACAAGCAAATATTTTAAATTAATACTTTGTTGGGATCGAAGTGTTCTCTGTCTCTTTCTCTTCAAAAGAGAATCACATACAGAAAAATTTTATCAGGAAATTTGAAAGCAGCTGGCATTTTTAGTGCTCACCAAGACGGCACCACTCTCAGCTGACTTCGAAGACATAGCATGTGTTGTGACACTGGATATAAATGGTGGTGGCATTCATTTCCCTTCCTGCTCCCACCACTTTTGATGAGTGGATGCAAGCTGCTAGCTTCATCAGATAAAAAAAAAAAAAAAAAAAAACAACAGGAGATTCTGAAGCATCATTTTGACTTAATTTTTGGATGGCGTAATACTTTAGAAAAGGAAATTAAAGGCCCATAATATTATACAGCTAAATTACGATAAGACATGAAAGACTCCTTAAAATAAATTTCATACTAAATTTGGGATGGTGCTTTATGTTCAGGCCAGCTGTTTGTGAAATGGAGTGAGCAGGAGTGAGTTGGGAGCAATCACAGGGAGTTCTTTCGCTTCCTTTTGCATTCCTTCACAGTCTGGCTTCATTGAAAACATTTGGGTTGGTGTGAATTACTGGAACACGAGAAGCCCTCATCCTCGAAATACAAAAACACATTCCAGAAGTGAATAGAAAAGAATTGTCAGACTTTTGCCGCTTTTGACTGATACGGAGAATTCAGAGCTGAATGACCCAAGACAGACTGGAAACTCGTTTGCTTGGGTTCTCCTAGAGAGTTGCACTGTGTTCTTTCTATAGAAATGCTTACTAGTCTTACAAAAATTGTATGTCAGAGGAGTTAAAAAACATTTAGAGATCTTGCATATGTATTTCCTCCACATTATCTGATGAGAGGAGCCACGCAGCAAAATAACCTGTGTATTTTCAGATCAGAGACTTGATGCAAAATCCTCTCTCTGCCATTGACTTGCTGTCCAATCTCAGTTAAAGTACATTAACACCTCTGATTCTCAATCCTGATTTTTTAAAATCTCTCTCTCTCTCTTTTTCTTACAAGCAGTATTGTTGTAAGTGAACCACCTCAGAAAGGACCATGGCAGTGAATTTTCAAGTAAGAGCTAAAGATGATTAAAGAGTCTTTCATTTCATAATATAAGAAAGCCCAGCAGTTAGTAAACTGGCTGATATAGTTTCTACATCTTTATGTAGGTGTTCAAGGTGTGCTGTAAGCCATGAACTTTCTTGTAATTTTTGTTGTTGCTGTTCAATAACAAGGCCTATCTTACTTGGTGAGAATGATTTTTCCCAAGAATCCAGCAATATACCAACAAAACTCACCATTTGATTATGTTTCCTGGTCATTATGCTTTTGGTGGAGATAGTTAATAGTGAGATAATTGTCTGAAAGGTTGAGTATGTT
Organism: Spilogale gracilis; assembly: GCA_004023965.1. Taxonomy (NCBI): domain Eukaryota; kingdom Metazoa; phylum Chordata; class Mammalia; order Carnivora; family Mephitidae; genus Spilogale; species Spilogale gracilis. The sequence continues at coordinate 265,299 of PITA01000516.1, forward strand.
TTCTCCCAAAGGGAAAAAGGGGTGGGGGCCAAAAAAATCCAAGTGAGTATTTATTATATGTATTGAAAGCTAATCATCTCTTCATGGATAACTACTCACCAGAAAAAAGGAGCCAAACCACTCGAAATCATCCACAAAGTTCACTGGGCAGGTAGAACAATGATGCTGAAAAATATCACTACATTTAATTTATTTGATTGTACTTTGTTTTATAGACTGCCTGACGATTAGTGCAGGTTTCAAATTCAGAACCAGGATTTATTTTTTCCCAAGCAAGTTTTCTCTGCTCCCTTGCACAAAATTAAGAACATTTGTCATAAGAGGTATGTACCAAGGCTTCAAAAGACATCATTAGGATGGAAGCAAAATGAGCTTAATTTTGGTCTCTGTCAAGAATTGCTTGATTCTGTTGGCTAGAGTCTGGGATAGGTAGGCAATAAAATGACAATCTGAGTTTAAGGATAGTGCTTGGAGAGGAAGGCGATACACCCCCTCCCCTCCACATACTTTCTATTTGTCCTGATACCTAAGGCAAAAATATTTTTTTTCATACCAAAGAGATTAAAAATCCAGATTTTCAGAAAACAATTCTGAGAAATTTCAGATTTAGCAAATATTTTTCTGACATGGGTAACAATGACTCCCTTATTCCCAAAATATTTGGTGACTAACCTTTATTCTGATTCTTATTTCTTTACTGGCAAATCACTTTATGATAAATTCTATAAATATTTATGAAAAAGTCAAAGTATTCAGACACTGTGCATGGTCCCTTATGTATAAAGATCAATGTGATCAAGTTGTGCTCAAGTCTTTGACTGATGAATCTTCCTTTTCTGAACTTTGTTTCCTTAAAACATTTTGCCCCTTAGTCGAAAAAAGATGTTAAAAAAAAACTGAGATCAAGGTAATCGCCCAGTTTCAAAACTATATGAATGAGGTCTCTTAAAATGTTGAAATGGCAGAGTTATTTTGTTTTTACTAAAGGCCTCTTTCTTTTCCTTTTAAAGACATATAACATTATTGTTTTTGCTGGTAAAAGCACAAGACAGGTTCTGGGCTTTCCATGACCAAGTTAAGTAACTTAGAGCCGTGATGCTAACAATGAAAGTAAGATTCCCTTTCACGGAAGGGTTGGCCTGCTTGAAGTTGATGATTCTAGCCTGGCTGATCCAACAGGTTTTCATTTCTTAAAGCTTTGAGCACTGTGAGTCAGAGGGAGAGGGAGAGAAGGAGGGAGGACATGAGCTCACTGCAGAGAGGCTGGTATTAAACAAGAAAGGAGGAATTGTGTTTTGGACCCAAACCAGAGAAAGGAGTGGCTGTTACTGCTGCATGAAAATATGAGCGCTGTGGGGGAGTGGCCGAAATGTTTGTGGAGTTGGCCTCAGGGCTTCAAGGCTAATCTTCCACGGGAGCGAAGTCCTTGATTACCAGCCTCAAAAATGAGCTGGTTTTGGAATCTTTTCACTCTTTGCCTTCCTCTGCCTGGAAACTTGACTTGAGCGGAGGGAGTCTCGCCTCTGCCCTTGACTCACCTACACCGCACTTCCTTTCATCTGCATGCTCTCTGAAGTGAGATCACACTGGTGAACTCATCTGGACCCAAGAGCCAGGAAAGCAGAGAAGAGCTTCAGCATGAGAAGATGTGGTGCCCACAATGTTGGCCATTGGACGCCATGTTGCCTTTGCGATGGTGCCAGAGGCGTGGATACACACTTTTTCCTTCCACTTCTTACTCTCAATTTCAGCTCGCCAGTGGTTCAGGTTCTCCTAGAACAAATAAACTGTTTTGCTAGATTTCTTACTCAACTGAAAAATGGGCATGGCTGAGATTTTGTCTTTTTAGTCTACCCTTAATGAAGGGATTATGAAGGGGGTCTATATTAATTAGGAGGATAATTCATACAAGTCACTTCGTACAAGTGACAGAACTGGAACCTGAACAAACTCAGGCCAAAGGGAAAGGCAGAGGGCATAACTGGGTCTCCGGGATCCCTGGAAACAGAATGCGGAGATTTTCAAGTCTCTCTTCTGGCTTTCATTTCTATTCCTTTCTTATAGGTCTCCTCCACAAGGTCACCAGGATCTCAGACTCAGATTGGAAGCCCTGACCCCAGACAAGGATCGCTTGCCTCTTTTCCTTAAGTCCCAATTTGTAGAAACTTCGGGAGATACCGGTGCGGGTCACATGCAGCCTCTCGGACTGGCGGAGGGCTTGTCGTGGCTGGCAGCTTGCACCTGTGTCTTGTGGTGTGGTGGGGGAGGGGCATTTCCCAAAAGAAGGTGGAAATAGGAGTGGGAGTGTACCTTGCCAAAAAAAAAAAGGGAAGGGTCTTTGGAAGATAAAAGAATATATCCTCGTTATAGGACATAAAACAGACTGCAGGATATCAAAAGAGAAACTTTAGTTGAGGCCGGGGCTGGAAAAACCACAAACTTACACAATTAAACTTAGAGTGGATGGGGTGAATCTATGACTAGATCACTTTGGTTAAACTTTTAGCCTTTCTTGTTGGAGGGAATATAGAGCACTGAATGTTCACTTCACGATGAGGTGAAAAACAAAAGAAAAAGATTTGTCTCCCTCGAGTCATGTTCCATACCAGAGTCCTGAAGTAAAAATAATCTGGCTGATTTCTTTTGAAAGAAAGTGCAGATCTCTGATGACTCAGTGCAAACTTTGGGTTAAATCCAGACGTAGCTAATGCCCAGAAAAGGAGAATTTCTCCGCCTCATGGTTCTCGATTCTCTGACGATGGCTTTACACCTGGAGGTATTAATCACTCTGGACTTTTATAAACTTCACGAAATTCAGTCATTTAGTGAGATGCCCAAAACTAAACTTACAAACGGCCATTGGACCGTGATATTTTATTTTATTTTTTTTCCTAAGTGTTTATTTGCCATCTATATAAGCTTTATATGTTTCAACGGCTATGTTTTGCCTAAAAATATTTCCTAATTCCACTAAGGAAAAAACAATATTGCCACATCCATGTTTTTATTTTTTTAAGATTTATTTATTTATTTCACCGGACGAAGGGCAAAGGGAGAGGATCTCAAGCAGACGTTCCCTTGAATGTGGAGCCCGTTGTGGGGTTCGAGCCCACGACCCTGAGATCATGACCTGAGCCGAAATCAAGAGTGGGATGCCCAGCTGAGCCACCCAGGTGCCCTCCTTGGTCCAGGTTTTTAAATGGAGGTAGAAGCCTGGGTCAAAGGACAGAGGAAGATTATTTGAAACAGTTAGTTGGCTATTGAAAATGTCTAGGTCCAAGTGAGAACAATATTGAGACTATTTGGGAAAAATTTCAGGTCTTGGATTAAGAAGTGGAATGTGGAGTGTGCGAATGTTCTAAATGCACTAGTAGGCAGCGGTCTCAGACAGCACTGCAGAATCCCGGCCGCGTGCGTTCACGCTTCTCATAGGAGGTTCCCTGTATGTCCTTGAACCTTGCTTCTGACCTCTGTGGTCTTGATCAGAGCTTTACAAATATGTTCTGAGGGGTTCTGGGTGCCAGGTTCTGTTCTGGGCTCTAGGGATCTAGCTGTGAACAAAGCAGACATAAAGAACTCTTTATCCCATTGAAGCTTACCTTGTAGCAGGGGAAGACAATCAATCAATGCTCTGAGCAAGTAAAATATAGAGAATGTTGTTGGTGATAAATGATTTGTAGGAGACAAGACAGTGGCTACAGATAAAGGGCGTCAGATGGTGGGGAGAGCTTTCTGGAAGGTTTAAGGCCCAGTAAGGGGAGGCCAGTGTGGTTGCAACAGACAGTCAAAGGGAGAGAAGGTGAGATTAAAAACACCAGGGGAGCCTGGCTGGCTCAGTGGGTAGAGCATGCAACTGTTGATCTTGTGAGTTCAAGCCCCATGCTGAGTATACAGATTACTTTAAATAAGATAAAATAAAATATTTTTAATAAACAAAATAAAATCTTCAAATCAACAACAAGGGAGATATGCAATTGAGAAGCATAGGGTCGACATGGAAGGGCAAATTCATCCTAATCCTGTTCTCATACCATAAGGGAAATGGGTCTGGTTGAATCTTCTCAAGTTTAGGGCAAGGGAAGTCATTGGCAAGCTGGGAGGTCTCCCATAATATTAGGACCTGTGCGTTTAAAGGAACAATATCCATAAAAGTCATGCATGTCTGAGATGCTAATTGTCGCTTCACTAGGAGCCTGTTTAACCGGTCCATTTA
>PITA01000517.1:0-10451 GCA_004023965.1 Spilogale gracilis
ATGATGCACGCCCTGTCAACCAGCATCCTGCCCTTGGCTTTGCATCTGGGCCGGGCTGCCCCCCGCCCCCCGCCCCGGGTAAAGCCGCCGCTCCTTCTGCGACACCTTCTAAGGCACATGAGGTTTTGTTTTTGTTTTTGTTTTAGATTTTATTTATTTATTTGACAGAGAGAGAGATCACAAGTAGGCAGAGAGGCAGACAGAGAGAGGAGGCAGGCTCCCTGCTGAGCAGAGAGCCCAATGCGGACCTCGATTCCAGGACCCTGAGATCATGAGCTGAGCCGAAAGCAGAGGCTTTAACCCTCTGAGCCACCCAGACGCCCAGCACATGAGGTTTTAACGTGTTTGTGAATTCAGGTGCTTTGTTCTTGCTGCTGTTAGCTTTGTTTTATTCTTAGGCAATTTTTGGTCTTAGTTTTTCTATTTGTTAGTTTTTAACAGAGATGAAAGGAACAATTCGTTCCTCTGGAAATGTCAGTATAAAGTTGACCAAACTGTTTTAAAATATGCCCGGGACTGGCTCTAAGCAGGCGCGGTGAGAGACGCAGGCCCAGAAATGACTGTCAAGAAGGAAGAGGCTCATGGGCGTGGGTTTCTAGGCACAGGAGGCCCCCTTCCCCGGGCCTCAGGGCAGCACCAGGGGCAGTAGGGGGAGGGGGCAGAGTGTGGGGAGAAGCCCCGACTGCGGTTTTCACGGGGAAGAATGAGCAGGCAAGGGGAACAGGCTGAGCCCACGAGGGACGGGCAAGTTTGAATAATCTTGGTGGTTCTGGGTTTCGGGGCTGCCCCGGTTGTCCTGAGGCCTGGCCCCAGAGCAATGAGCGTGGGGGGGTTCAAGCCCCTCAGCCGAGAGCCACAGAAAGCAGGTGGGTGGCTGGGTGGGGATGTTGTCAGCTCCCCTGGGAGACAGCGAGGCCCTCACATACCAACGCATCATAAAACATAGAAAGTAAAACACAGGATCAAGACACAAACCTAACACAGACATAACGACTGAAACAGAAGTTTACTTGCTCACTTGAGAACACATTGTGTTTAGAGCAATGTCTCTGCCCCTTTGGGAGTGTGTCAAGTTTAACAGACACGGCCATGTTTACTTATTTCATTAATATACTCCAATAAAATAATGCTTGGAAAACTACTTTAGAACAAGAGCATTGTGCGCGCGGGAATGCGGCGTCTTCTACAGAAGAGCAGGGGGTGCTGGTGCCCGTAAACACAAACACAATGCCGCTCTAAGCAAATTGTATCCTAACAAGAATTTTGCTCTTAGATGCCTGAAGTCAGCGCTAATGGATGCTCGTGAGTAACATTTATTGGCAGAAATGAGCAAAAGGTCTCCTCGCAGGTGCACCAGGGTAAAGCAACCGCATTTGCACTTGTGAACTTGTGATGGGGAGATGCAGTCCCCCACCTACAGACATGTGGGGAGTGACCCCGTCAGCAGGGGCGGGGGAGCTGCAGTTGGGAAGACAGCTCCCTCGGGTCAGACACTCAGCTGGGCTGTCTGAGGGCAGTCTCTTGGCATTGCAGCAACCTGTTGGGCCGCCCAGCTAGCCCGAGGGCGAGAACTCTGGAGACATCGTGTAACGCCCTCTTCGTGCTCCGTGATTCAGGCCCAGTTTGTCATGTGCCTGCCTGCCGGGTCATCAGGATTATCAGGGGAGGCTCTATCCTGGTCCAGTGAGTAGTCAGCCCCATAAAAGCAAGCAGGAAGTCATCTGGTCCCTGGGGCCTCAGTGAGCAGGAGAGTGCTGGCTCACTCCCTCACCTTGGCCTTGATTTAGTTCCTCTCAGGGAGAGGGGAAAACAGGAGTTGGAGGTGTTTCCTGATTGCTGCTGGCGGTTTCTGGCCAGCAGTCCCTCCTGCCTCTCCACCTGAGTCCTGCGTGGCCGCAGGCTGCCAAGGAGCTGGATCCGGAAGGAAACAACTCGCAGGTAAGTTCTCCTTGTCGGGCAAGTTTACCAACCAGCCCCCCGGGTGGGCTCCTTTTTGGATTTGCCAACCTTGTAACATTCACCTGTCTTTTTGGTTTTTATTTTATTTTATTTTTTAAAGATTTTATTTCTTTATTTGAGAGACAGAGAGAAACAGAGAGAGCGCAAGTAGGGCAAGAGGCAGAGGGAGAGGGAGCAGACGCCCAGCTGAGCAGGGAGCCAGCACCCTGAGATCATGACCTGAACCAATGCTTAACCAACTAAGCCACCCAGGTGCCCCTCTACCCGCCTTTTTAAACACACTGAATTTCTATTTTATTTTATATGCCTCTATATTTGATTTCTTTTTTTTTTTTAAGATTTATTTGTTTATTTGAGAGCCAGAAAGAGAGCAGGAGCAGGGTGGAAGGAGAGAGAATCTCCAGCAGACTCACAATGAGTGCCAAGCCGACGCAGGGCTCAATCTCACAACGCTGAGATCATGGCCTGAGCTGAAATCAAGAGGCAGACGACACTTAGCCAGCCGTGCCACACCGGCATCCCTAGTATTTGATTTCCATAGTGCTTTACACTTTGTGTTGGGGGACTGGGGGCAAGTTCTGAGCCTGTAAATGTGTTGCTACGCTAGGATCTAAGGTTAAAGAAATCCAAGGGCTTCTATCTCTCTACCAGTGGGAGTTAAACATTTCTCAGAGCTCACTACAGCCTCTAGGTCGCTGAGGACCTTCTGAAGCCGGCTGTTCCAGGGCACGGAACTGGCCATACCGGCTTCGGGAGGGAAGGCGGCGTCTCTGCCTCATGACTGAGTGTGTAATTGGAGGCGGCGCCTCGGGCTGGACCTGAATCTCTGAGCCCCTGCACTATTGTACTACCACGTTCCTTTGCTGTGGGCGGAAATATGTGTCCGTGGGACAGCGGCAGCGTCTCCAGCCCCTCCAGCGCGTGCCGAAGCCCCGCCCCCACCTCACCCGCTCTGAACCCCTGAGGTGTCCACCTTGCCAGATGTCCCCCCAGGAGGGGTGGGCCGGACCATGCCCTGCTTGGACAGGCCCTCGGGAACAGCCTGCCTTCCTAGCCCTTCATCTTTATCAAGGCAGGTTTTTTTTTAACGGTAGTTGCTGTGGTCATCTGTTTGGCCCACCGAGACTGAGGGATTCTCTGATTCTCTGGGTGCCAAGATGATGAGAGCCAGTAGCCTGAAGGTCCTCCTTCTCCACAGAGGGAGCCCTGCCCTGGTTTAGCGGACAGGCACTTGGCAGAGGCCTTGATGCTGCAAGAGACTGGAGACCAATCTCAGCTTTTACATCCATGGCTCAGAGAGGTCACACAGACCTTCCAAGGTCACAGCACCAGTGGAAGCAGAGAGAGCCAAGTTCAGAGCCCTCTGCAAATCTTGGATGGGAGTCTCCGGCGCCATGGTTTGTGGTTCAAAAATACACTTCTTAGAAAAAAGAGGTGGACACAATGAATATTCATTTAAACAGGAATGATTCCAAGAAAATGCATTTTTCTTAGACAATTTTTTTCTTTTTAAAATGTTTCCATTCTGCCATACTTATTGGAAAAAAATATTATCCATGATACTTGTTAAAAAATGCTGACATGGATTTTATTCAAGAAGCTAGCAGCATAGGTAGGGTGCCCCTGCAGTGGGCTTCATGGGTTGGGGGGGCCATCGGGGAGGTGTGTCCGGGCGCTGGTGGGTGGGCATCAAGGCCGGGCAACATCAAGGTCAGCCCTTTCTTGCTGGACCAGCCCAACAGCATTCTTGCTGAAGCAGTGCAGGGCGGGGACACTGGGCTGGACTGACCACGCCAGGCAGGGCCCTAGGTCTGAGCCCTGGCTTTAGGGGAGCCCCAGAGAGCCTATCTGGGAGCCCCTCCATGGCAGCTGGGCTGAGCACCAAGCCCTGGAAGGGCAGCCGTCCAGAGACTCTGGCGTGTGTGTGTGTGTGTGTGTGTGTGTGAGAGAGAGAGAGAGAGAGAGAGAGATCTGCTGTCTGCCGATCACGAACTTGGGGGCAGTGCTTTAAAATCCTGATTGGAATCTGTCTCCTGTGCAGCTGAGCTCCCTGGTGAGAAGCACCCACACCTAAAGCAGGAAGCTTCTCCCCACTCTCCATGTGAGAACTCGGCCATCCCACCAGCTTCCTACACATAGGCAGAAGAGGACATATTTCAGTAGTCCTCTGTTGACGTCTTTTAAAAATCTGCCTTTTCCATAATCAAGCATGTATTGCTTAAATGATCAGAAAGGAAGGGGAACGTGAAACTGTCTCTGCCCCCTCCTCTGAAGAGCCCATTTCTGTTGCCCCAAATACCTCATGGCCTCATATTTCAAAACTCAGCTTTCTTGTTTTGCCGCTGAGGGTAGTTAGACAAGTTCCTTTGCCTTACGCACACTGGGCCTTGGTCTTCTTACCCAGGAAATATGCAGGCCCGCCTATGAGCCTCTGAGAAGGCACACGACCCAGGGGAAGCCGGAATGAGCCATTTCCGGAAAGCCCTTGCCTGAGCGCCTCCCGAACAGCACAGCTCTTGTCGGGTTCTGAGGAGGGAGGAGTCAAGGGACCCAGCTAGACACACAGGGGCCCCCAGGGGAGGAGAGTCCCGAGGGTCATGCGTGTGCAAGAATCAGACTGCGTTTTGTTCCATCTCTCGGTTCCACCCCGTTATTAGCACTTATACCTGTATCTCGCTTTTTTATTTTTTATTTTTCTTAAGATTTTATTTTGTTATTTGTCAGAGAGAGAGAGAGAGCGCAACAGGGGCAGTGCAGCAGGGGGAGAAGCAGGCTCCCTGGCATCAAGCAAGGAGCCTGATGCGGGGCTCAACCCCAAGACTCTGGGATCATGACCTGAGCTGAAAGCAGATGCTGAAACTGACTGAACCCCTCAGGCGCCCCTGCATCTGGTTTTTAAAGGACTGACCTCAGCACTATGCTCTAAAGATACCGGAGTAAAAAGGCACTATCCTTGTTCCCTACACTTCCCTAAGTGCTGGGGAAAGAAGTGGGGACAGGACCAAGTCCCCCTTCGTGCGGGTCACATTTTGGTCAGAAGACACAGAAAACAACAAAGAACTAAGATAAGCATATACAAATACAAAATGTCTGGGGAGTTAAGCCGGTAAAGATAAAAAAAAATCTTCAATGGCGGTGTTCAGGAGCGAGGACACTGCTGCATGCTGACAGGGAGCACCTGTGCCCCCATGGGTCAGTGGCCTGCCCCGGGGAGACCCCAGAGCACCCACTAGCTGCTGCCACATTTCCCAGAGGAGGTCCTAGCTTCTCGAAATGGGTGGTTCCGGAGCCAGGCTGCTCCTGGCTCTCCAAAGCCTGGCCGCCTACCGCCAAACGCAAAACCCCCATTCGGAACCCCTGGACTCCATGTTCCCGGGGCTGGTCCTTGGACAACACACTGTGAGAGAAATTGGTCTTTCTCCTAGAAGTCTTCCATCCTACAGGCTTCCCTGCCTGAAAGGTGGACACAAGGGCGCCTAAGATTTTCCACCCAGTTCACAGGTCATAAAGCCGTTTCCACACATCATCTCACAATTAGGTACTTTGTATTATTAAGCCCTAGGCATGGAATGCTAATATAATAGCAGCTGGGCCATATTCCGGGTGAATGCAGCCTATTTTCCATTTCACAGGTGCAGTTTCTGAGGGCCAGGAGAGGTGAGGGGACCTCTGAGACCATCTACCCTGAAGGGCTTTGGAAACCAGGAGCCAGTATAAACAACTGAACATCTTTCTTCCAGGGTCCCAGGGAGATCACAACACTTGCTCCAGAGGGAGAGGAATTCCCCAGGACAGGAAGTGAACCCTGTCTTTCCAAGCTTTGCGTTTTCAGGGAGTTTGTTCTCAAAATCACACACAGTGAAAGACTGAGCCGGGACCGGACGCCACGCGGGGCAGGTTTTACTGACTTTGCAGACCAGAAACTAGGGTCGTGAGAAGTTCCGTGGTGTGCAAACCCCACAGGGTGGTTTGGGAAGTGAAACTGCATTTGAGCGCCCCACACTCTTGGCCTCTGTGGCCGTGCAGTGGTCCCGACTTCGGTTTACAGGTCCGGACTGCTGAGTCACGACTGTCACGGGGTGCAACGGGGCCAGCCGCAGACCGCTGCAGTCCAGCTCCCCGGCTCCGGCCTAGGCTGCAACCTCCTCCCCCCACCCCCGGCGGAGGCTCCGTGGGCTACCAGCAGCGGCTGTGTGGGATTCCGGGGGGGGGGGGCTCCGCGGGCTCTCGGTGGGGTCGGGGTGGGGGCATCTAGGGGCTCCGCGGGGTCCCCTCAGACCCCCTTCCGCGTAAGCCTCTTCTCCACCGGCCAGCCTGGGGCGTGATCAGGCCATCAGGGGGTCAGTGCACCTCGGGAGGGCGGTGAGGCGGGGCAGGGACCCCACTTCCCAGCCGCGGACTTATCCCGGGCGGCCCCCATCCGCGCCTGGTTCAGCACCCCCGCGCCTGGTTCCGCCCCCTCCCCCTCCGCGCACGTGGTTCCGCCCACTCCCCCCCGCGCACGTGGTTCCGCCCGCTCCCCGCCCCCCCGCGCGCTGTGGTGCAGCCCGACCCCTTTCTCCACCCAGAGGAGCTGCGCTTGCGCGGTCTCGTTTGCGGCGGGGTCGTGACGGCGGCGGAGGTGAGTGCCGGAGGGCGGTCAGCGGCCGGTGAGCGCGGGGCTGAACGGGCTGTCTGGGTGTTCTCTCCGCCGCGGCCCGGTCGGCGCTCGCTTCCCGTGCAAGGCTGGGTGCCGAGCCAGGCCCCGGCTTGGACTGGGAGAAGGGGACGCGCAGGGCAGGGCTCCAGCCGCCGCGGTTGCGGGTCAGCTCTATGGGGGAGCACCTCCGCGTGCCGGGGAGCCCTGCGCAGCTCAGCTCTGTGCTGCGGAGCGTCCCTGTACCTCCGGGGGCCCTGTGCAGGGGAGCCCCCCCGCACCTAGGGGGGCCCTGTGCAGGGGAGCACCCCCGCCTGCCCGGGAGCCCTGCGCAGGTCAGCCCTGAGGGTAGGGAAGGAGCCGGCTGCAGCTGTGAGCCTTCTTCCAGCACCTTCCAGGCCCTGCTTGCTGTGCAGGTTCTTGCTGAGCAACTCCTATCCCTAAAAAACTGGAGCTGAGCATGGGATGGGTTCCCTCCGAAGCCTGGAGGAAGTTATCTGCAGAGCAGTTGAAATGGTGAGAAGAGGGTAAACCTAATGGGGTGTGGGTTGTAGCAGAGACTCCTTGGAGGAGGGTCTCGGTGCCAGGAGGAAACACTGTACTGGAGGGTTGATACACAAGGTAAACGGAGTCCTCTATTGCGGAGAGGAAAGGAGCTGGAGAAAGGCCGAGTGATCCCTTTTTATGGGAAAAAAGAGTTTATGTTGAGCGAAATGATTGTACCAGCAAATGATTGCACCCAAAGCAGTAGTGCTCCCTGGAGTTGTGTTAGGGGATTACAGAGTTTAATTTTTGTATTTTTAAACTTATTCGTGTTTCCTAAATTTTGTTCTTTGGGTCTCTATTTCTTTTGATTTTGAAGAAATATTTTTATATACTGACAAAGTGTAATTCTCAAAATGTTACAAACCTAATTCTCCCGCAAATGGGGAACCCGTGTCAGGTTCCTTTGAACTTGTGGATGGTCGGCCCAGCAGGAAGACAAAGCGGATCAAAACCTGTGGAGGAAAGGAATGCACAGGTCAGCTTGTGGGGTTCAGGGGGTGCTGGCAAGCACCTACAGTGCATTAAACCACAGCCTTCGTGGTAGCTCTTTCTCCCCTGGTGCTGAGGACAGTCACAGACCTTTACCAGTGCGCAGTCTAGCCTCTCGCTTCACTGGCTGACAGGGTCAGTCCCCAGGGAACAGTGGCAATCGTCTCCCTCACAGGTGATCCCCAGGGGTTTACAAACCAGTAATCCAGCAGGACATGAAAAAAGCACGCAAACTTCCTTATCTTTTTGACTTTATTTCCGACTTGTGGATCAGTTATCACAAATACAGACATACTGGCAGTGTAGCACCCCACGAGTCCGTCGGTGGGTATCAGATGACCCTTCAGGGCTCCTGGTGGCTGCAGATCCCAGGACTGCCAGGCAGTACTGTCCTGAAACTCTTGCTCAGGAATTCTTTTAAAAAATGCATGGTCTCTTGTAATGTGTGAGCTTAAACCACCAAATCCTATACGAGAAAGACAGACAAGGTTTGTGGGTAGATTTTCCCCGAAGACAGCGAAGGCCCTCCGAGAGGAGCCCATCCCTCCGAGCTTCACCTCTCCCACGATGAAGCCCTCCAGTCTTGTGGGGTGGGCATGCAGCAGCGGAACACTGTGACCTGCTGTGCCCTGGCCATCTAAGGTCAGGGGGATGTGGTCTGGCTGATGGGCCAATGGAAGGCATAAGGAGAAATGGAACTCTACCCCACCCTATCTGTGCGGTCTTTCCGGAATAGAGCCTGGCCAATTTTGTGGGCACATGGATTTAGGTCGCACTATGATCCTGTGGAAGGGACAGTGGTGCCTCTGGGGGGGCCAGCTGGCTGGACCGACTAGGTCCCTGCAGGTTTCTGTGACCCGCAGTCTGGCTGTGGTCGCTTGATTGGTCCCCTCGCTGGAGCCTCCTGGCCTGGCTGGGAGATGCTGTGGGTCTCAGGAGACCCCAAGACGCCCACGGTGCCGGGTAAGTTCACAGCACCACGGGGCTCGGAAACCCCGTGCAGGCAGCTAGGTCAGAGAGCTGGTGAGGTCGGGTTTGGAGTGACACTGGATCAGAAGGGGTGAGAGTGGGCGGGGCTGTGGATGAGTTGTCTCTTGCTCTCCCTGCTGCAGTCTGTCTCAGCTCTGGCCTGTCTGTGTGTCTGACCCTCACCGTCTGCAGTTCTGAGTTTAGATCCGAAACCATCTTCAGAAAGGTGATCTTGGAGGCTTGCAGACCTGGATGTCCAGTGCTGTGCTGTGGTGTACTTCAAAAGCCAGGGGCTTTTCCTGCATTTCTGAGCCCTTACAGACAGTCCCCGGTCACCCACAGGAAGAGCTAGTGCCGCCCGTGGCCGGCTTTATGTGCGCCTCCCTCCGCAGCCCCGTTCCAACCGTCCTTGCCTCCGTGTCTAACTGTTAGGGACTCAGGCCTGTGGTTCAGAAACATGTGGCCGTAGCAACAGGCCTGTGCTCCAGGTTCCTCCTAAGCATGCTGAGTGAGTGGCTCCCTGTATGCATCCCCTCCCAGAGCATCAGGACCCCTCCTGTCCCCGTGCTGCTGGGTGGGGAGCAGGTACGGCCCGCAGGCCAGCAGGAAAGAGGGACCCACAGGGGCCTGCTTCCAGGCTTTCTCTCCAGCAGGATAATCCGACGTTTTTCATTGTATCTACTCACGTGTCAAACCACTCAGGTTACGCCAGGCTGATTTGGAAGAGGGAAGATACTAAAGCCTTCCTTCTCTGAGTCCCCGGGTTTTTTTGTTTGTTTGTTTGTTTGTTTTTTGAGTCCCCGGTTTTTACAACCACATGGGGACCAGAAACCATACCAGTCCCGTGGCTCCGTGCTTGCCATAGGCACCTGGCCACGCAGACCATCACTCCAGGGCCCTAAAGGCAGAGTCTGGAGGCGGCCCCATCCCAGGCGTGTTGCATGGGGTGGGGAGAAACCCACGGACGGTAAAGCCTTTGCTGGCGATCTGCATGCTGGAGGGCCTGAGCTCTGGAGTCCTGGACAGGTGCCAGCCTGGTCTGGAACGAGGGGGCTGAGCTTGGGCTTGCCATGGGAACTGGAAACAAAATGTCAGTGACCTAGTTGAACATGCCTGACACATAATAGGGGCTTCATGTTAGTAAGCGCCCATCCCACTAGCCTGCATTTCTGTGCACCTTTTATTCTCATCAGAAACTGGGGCCCATGATGGTTAGGAATCATGTTTTCTTAGCTCTTGACCACAGTTTGTGTTCCCTGGGCCCTGCTCCCTGGAGTCCCTTCCTCCCAACCCAGAGCTCCCTAAATAGCACCTGTCCTAGCTGTTTCCAGTGGGGTGAGCCTGAGTCCTGGAGTCGGGGAGACCCTCCGCCTCCAAAGTTAGATGACTTCGCTAACAGTGTACTGATGCAGTTGTGGTGAAGTGGGGACTGTAACCTGGATCTCGTGACTGACCCGGGAAAAGGACAATAAACCATATTGGGAGGCTTCATGCTTCCGAGCCCTGGGGACTTTCGCCAGAAGTGGCTCTGCACCTGTAAACATAGCCCCCCCGGCCCCCCCTTTGGGGTTAGAAGGCGACTTGCTGGAGAACCAGATTGTTCTAGGTGCTTTTATGGGGTAGATGTAGCCGCAGGGGGGCACAGAGTGGAGGCTCAGGAACCCAAAGGTCATTGTGCTCATGGGTCCTGGACAGCAAGGCACACAGCACACCCTGGGCCCCCCAGGGAAGCACGAGGTCAGGAGGCAGGGGAAGATTCAGACCATAGCCTCTGTTGGGGTTTCCATGGGATAGGCAGGCAGGACAGGGTGAATGATTTGGGACTGGCTAATTTGAATAATTTTGGTGGGCT